>KZ627148.1:1037775-1132988 GCA_002917775.1 Glaciozyma antarctica PI12 | reverse complement strand
GAGGTTGCCGGCGGCGCAGCGGGCGGCGGTGGCGACGAGGGGGATTCCGAGGCTGCGGCGCTCCTCCTCCTTATGTTCGGCGGGCCTGATTCGAAGGACGACGACAAGCCGGACAAGCCCTTTAAGATGACCGCCGCGACGACCTATGGCTCCTCTCCCGATACGACGCCTCCTTCTCCTCCCAAGCCTGGCTCCTCGGCAGCGAGCGCCGGCTCGACCGAAGCTCCCGACATCATCGATTCGCAGAGGAACAAGAAGCGGTCAAGAGCTTCCGACCCTCCTCAGGTCGGCCCCCGTCCGTCTTCCGCGCCACGTAGCACGCGTCGCACCCCCCTCCTCGAGCGCGCCAGCCCCTCCCCTCCTCCAGCTCGCGTCGCTGCTGGCCGCCGCGTTCCCACACCCCTCTCCCGCACCTCCAACACTCCTAAGCCCTCGAACTCCCCCAAAGCCGCCGAAGCCAGCACGAGCGCTCTCGACAAGAAGCCGACGACGGGCGTCCTCGACAAGAAGGCCGTTCGACTCCCGCAACTCGAGCGGGCACGAAGCACGAGCGCCAGCGCCTCGCCCAGACCTCACGGCGAGAGCTCTGAGGCTCGCGGTACGCGTCGTTCCGCTCCTCTCCAAGGAGGGCTTCGCGACCTCCTCGCCTCTCCCGCCGTCACCGCCGTCGCAGGCGGCTACGACCCCATCTCGAAGCGCTACGTCAACAAGCGCGTCAAGTCGAGGAGTCCGTCGCCGGAGCCGGAACCAGTCGAGCAGCCCGAGGTACGAGGAACGCGGAGGTCGCGACCCATCGACGGGGACCTTCGAAACCTCCTTGCTTCGTCGTTGGTCACCTCTGTCGCTGGAGGCTACGATCCCGTCTCGAAGCGGTACGTCGGCAAGCGGACGAAGTCGAGGAGTCGGTCGATAGAGGTGGAGCAGGAGCCCGAGGCGGGGCCATCGACGGTTCGAGGGACACGGCGTTCGCGACCCCTCGAAGGCGACATTCGATCCCTCCTCGCTTCGCCGTCTGTCGCCGCTGTCGCTGGTGGATTCGACGCTCGTAGCGGCAAGTACTTCTCAAGGTAAGCTCGCTTCTCCCGCTTCTCGTCTACACAGCTAACGATGCGGTCTTGCTTTTGCAGGAAGGGCGACGGCGACGGACAGCGGAAGCCCAAGAAGTCGCTCGGGGAAGGCTCTGCTGGCTCAGGGAGCGAAGCGTCGCCTGTCCCTGCGGCTGCGCGCGCACGTGTGCCTACGTCGGTTCCTGCGCCAACGCCAGCACCTGCACGCGCACCCCCGCCACCTGCACCGGTGCCTGCGCTAGCCGCTGCGGCTTCGCTGGCGCGCGCCCCTCCGCCATCACCTCCTCGTTCGAACATTCGTTGGGGAAAGCCTTCGATGGCTAGCAAGAGTGCGATGGCGGCGGGAGGAGCGTTCGCGAAGAAGATGGAGGGGAAGGAGGAAGGACACTAGGATCTCGTTGGCGCATTGGAGCCTGGGTCGTGGTCGTTTACTAGCTACCCCTTCCCTCCCCTCACTCATTTGTCGTAAAGTAAAACCATTCATTTGCCATTCCCTTCGTTTGCGAGACCCCTCGCTAGCTCGGCTTTCGAAACAATCTTCCATTTCACCGCCGTAGATACACCCAGGACAGCCTCAGCCACGCCCACACGATTCCCATTGCGCAATACAGCGAGATGAGCATCAATGGCAGGAACTCCATCGTCCCCTCGACAGCCTTCTCCGCCGCTCCAAGCGCCTCTGCAGCCGAACAGCTCGCATTCACGCCTTCGGCGCAGTACAGCACCGCTGCCTCGAGTGTCGCGTTCGCTGTGAGGGAAATTGTGGGAGATGGGAAGATGTACTCGTGGATGACTCCAACGTCTGCGATAGGGTCAGCGAGCGTGGGAGGAGAGAAAGAGGGAGGACGCACAGAGTTGGAGGAAGAAGAACCCGGCGACGTACGCCTGCTCGAGGAAGTTGACGAGGATCGTGAAGAGGTTCGGTGTGGGCCTGAGTCGAAATCAGTCTCGAGATTCGGAAGGCGAGGAGAGACGTACCGATAGACGACCTTGCGCAGTGACGAGAAGACGAAGAAGCACCATACGAGGCCGAAGATGAGCTTGAGTGGCGTTTCTGAGAACGAGGTCGTCAGCTCAAGGCCTGCTACGCAAGAAGAGTGGAGCCCACTCACCTGCTGGCTTGATCAGGAGCGGGAAGAGGGAGTACACGCCCGCGCACGTCGCGATGAGGTACGCTCGGAAGTGGCCGTCGTCTTCGACGGCAGTCAAACTGCGCTCACAGAGTCGTCAGCGTTCACTACCATCATCTGCAATGAGCTCGCTCACCTCAGCGGTACCAAAAACAGCAGCACGGCCTTCTCGTGCACATGCCATCCCCACAAAAAGCTCGTGAACGCCGACAAGACGAGCGAATCGAGGAACCTTTTGTACGAGGGGTCGAACCAAAGTTTCGAGAGGTAAACGAGGGAGAAGGCGAGGGTGAGGGAGAAGGTGAGGGAGGGAGTGATGTTGGGCAGGACGCCGAATGTCGTCTCCCCAATCAAGCCGCGCGAAGTCGAGGTGAGGGCGGTCGGAGAGACGGGCCAGCCACGCTTGATAAGATCTGTCCCGAGCAATGCTATCAGCGCCGAGGAAAGGGAGCGAGTGGGGCGCGTCAACGCACATTTAACGAGGACGCGGTCCACGGCGCTGACGATTGCCCAGACGTTCCCAGCCCAGTATGCGTGGTTGAGTCCGCGCTGGAATGGAAAGAGACGAGCAAATATTTGGCGGATCTGCGCAGGTCCACCGGCGAGGAGGAAGGGTCCGAACGAGAGGGCAAAGATGGAGATGACGAGGAGGCCGAGCTCGACAAGACGGTCGGATTGGAATCCTGCCAACGCGTGTTAGCATCTAGAAGAGTGGGTGTGGGCGACGATTATGGACGCACTGCCTGTGGTCGAGAAGCAGTGTCGCCGAAGGAGGAAGACGAAAAAAGGTGGAGCGAGGTAGATGAAGATGTGCTTGAAGTTGAGGAGGGCTGCGAAGAGAGCTGCACAGAGGTAGAGGTTGCCCTAAAATGTGCAACGATTAGCTGCCGTCTCTCAAACTTGGGAACAAGAACGCACCTCTCGAGCTGCGACGACGCTCCAGAGCAGAATCCCGAGGAGGAAGCCATTGTACTGGAAGTGGATGTGGTCGACGATTAAAAGCCCGGGGTGCAGCAAGACCGAGGCGGCAATGATGAACGCCGTTGGATAGTCGGGTTTTTGAGACCGACGAGACCATCTAATGCAGGAAGTGAGGTCAGCGAGCGAGTTCAAGTGCAAAAGTGTTGCGGAGCCGTTCTGCTGCTCTTCGCGCTGCAACGCAGCATGATCCCCGATCTACGTGACGCTCTGGGACTGTACAGCGCTCTATCGCAGCTCCAACGCGTCCCCCACATAGTTCGCACGCCGCAAGCCACGAGAGCACCGGCAGAGCTTCTCCTTGCTGCGACTAGTCCTCCTACTCCTCTTGCCGTACCCCCACGGCAGCATACGCTCCGCCAGCTTCTCTTAAGTCCCACCGCCGCAACCGTAACCGAGCCTACTCACTTTAGCAGCGCGCCGGCCAACACCAACTCCGACAGGATCACCGTCGTCCTCTGGAACGCGACGACCGACCATGAATCATACCCCAAGTTCCCGAGCTCCACAATCTTTGGATCCACAACGTAGGCGAACGAGGAGAGGAGGCGTTCGAAGTAGGCGAAGAAGGGAGGGTAGTCGAGCGTCCATTCAGAGGTCGTCTGCGTGAGGGAGGTCGCGTCAGCAGCGTGACGTCCTGCTTAACGGCAAGCGTACGTCAAAGTACCACTGGGAGAGAGGGAGAGAGTGGGTGATCGCTAGCCTGTCGAACAGAGCAGGGAGGTGAGCCAAACAACACAGTCTCCAGCCCGGCTCCACGCACCAGTTCCGATGGACCTCGAAGTCTGTTGAGCGGCTAAAGTAGCAAGTGTGATTAGCTTACGCTCCTCGACGCTGAAGACCGGGAACGCACTAGGCTGGAAAGAGGAGGAGCTTGACGGCGAAGGAGAGGAGGAGGACGTCGCGTTCGGCTGTGGTGAGGAAGGGAGCTGCCGCAGGCTTGGGAACTGGAGTTGTCGGAGTTGTTGGTGATGCTGAGGATTTGCTGCTGATCCGAGAGCTTGACAGCGGAGCTCGACTCATCCCAGCGGCGGTTGGAAGGTCAACCAGGAGCAGCGCAGCAGCGCGCCGAGTTGCCTCTTGTCTTCCTTCCTCACCGCTCCAACGACTTCCTCTGCTCTCCGACTTGCTGCTCACAGAGCTTCAGTCTTGACGGCACTCCACGCGCTGCAGTCTGCTCCAGGTCATTCTCAAAGCGAGCGCAGCTCAGTCCCCGCCTCCGCGAATGCCTACTGCTTCTCCACGGCGTCGCAGCTCTCCAGTTGAACTCGCGAGTGAGATAAATAGCTCCGGAACCGCTTTTGTATGCACAGGGATCTCTCAGTCACACGGTGGCGCATTCCTCGTTCACATCGAATGCTCGCGATCCTTGTTCCTCCGAACCGCAGACCCAGCGCGCTCCCCTTCTCCAACTCTGAGGAATGAACCTATACTATTGCGAGCGAACTCCCTCCTCGTTGGATCTTGCTTCGCATTCCGACGCGAATCAAAGGCGTGCCGGCTTCGCAGAAAGCATCGCAAAGACCTCGACTCCTTCGCGTCCCAGAGCCGTAGCGCAAGCCTGTCACCAAAGCATTATCAGCGAGATGCTTCACCAGGCCAGAAAAGGACGCACGACCGCCGAAGCTCCAGCTTGCCGCATCCTCTCGACCCCCGCCCCGTCGGCGACTCCTCCGACGCCAATAAGCGTGATGCTCTGCAACGACTTGTCCTCCGACTCGCTGATGAGGCACGAAAGGCGATGAACGTTTCTGCGAGCGGGAATCAGCACCGCACCCTCAATCCAATCGCTTCGCACTCACCCGAGCGCAAGCTGATGCACCGCCGCTCCCGCCAGTCCCCCAAATCCTCCCGGCAATGCGAACATCCCCCTCTTCTTCTTCTGCGCCACGGTCGCCTGGGGTACCTCCGTGATCTGCTCGCTGAAGACGAGCCCTTGGCCCAGAGTGTTGGTGGCTGTGAGGAACGAGATTGGGTGCTCGGAGGCAGGAAGGGATGGGGATACGGAGGAGAGGGCCGAGATGACGACGTTAAATTGGGTGGCGTAGGTGTAGGGTGGGAGCTTGATGCCTACTTTGAGAGAGGAGGAGGCGTGCGCTGCGAGAAGCTTGACAAAGTCTCGCAGCTCGGATTCGGAGTAGGCTGGTGGAGGATGACCTGGCAAAGGAATGGTCAATCACGAGGCTGTGTGATGAAAAGTAGCTGACGCACCTGCAATATTGGGGCAGGAAGCGTTGCATTCGACCCCGAGAACGACGTCCAGCTCCTTCGCGAACGCCTGCAAAATCACGAGCATCTCCCGCATCTCGCTTCCACGCTTCCACCGATCGATACGATAATCCGCTTCTTCCGCTTCTTCGGAGCCGATAGCACGAGGAGAGGGCGGATCCAGGAGAGGTACGTGGCAAGGGGGAAGGGAGAGAACCCGTAGGAGTTCGAGGTGGATTGGCCGGCGTTGAAGAAGGTGACCTGCGCGACCCGGTGAGCTCAGCGTACTACCAGAAGCGAGCACACTTACTTGATGCTGCGCAGGGTCGTCTGGGAAGCCATGGAGCGTGGTCGTGCGGGTGGTAATGGCCGAAGTGTGCGGGGATTTGTAGAGCGCGGCCAGGTCTTCCGCAGAGCTGGCCCAGGGGCAAGCAGAGTTCAGGACTGGGACGGAGCCGCGTGAGGGAGAGGTGGGGAAGAAGGGCATCAGGAGCGAGCAGGGTTGGGGGAGAAAGGAGAGAGATAGCATACCATCTTTGCCCCGGAAGCCGCGGCGGCTCTTGTACTAGAAGCGGATCATTCTGTGATTTCTCCCCCGTCTCTTACTCTTTTCTCTTCGTCCAAAATGAAAGTTGTAGATGTACTCATAGCCAATGTACTTCCAGGCACAGGACAAGGGAGATGAGGAATGGAAGGCGCAACGCCTCGTCGCGTTGGCCTGAAGCGGACTTCCGGGCTACTTTTTATATGCCGCAACCTCAGCGTGAGATGCAGAGTCAGGATGGCCCCCATTTCTTTCCTAGATGCTATCCACGATCTGTCGCCAGCCGGTGTGTGTTACAGCTGCTGTTGAAAGGAGATCTCGCTCAGCGAAACGCTCGCACTCACAGATGTGCAGAAAGGGTCCTCTTCAGGACAGTTTAAGCAGCTCACCAGTTATCTCGAACGAAGATTGCAAGTAACTCACGGAGTGAATTCACTGCAGTAGATTCGCAAATAAGGGCCTCAGTACCACCATAGACGATGTCAAGAAGAGAGGCTGCGAAAGCATCTTGTTCATCATGCTGCGGGTGGCGCAGCGCATTTCAGCGAGTGCCTTGCGGGGGATTTCAGCTATACACTTCTCTACACGGATACCCTGCTTTGGGTTTGACCAGGAGTCACTGAGAAAGGAGGTAGGAGGGTGAGCCGCTTCCGGGACAAATTCAGTTGGCGAGCGCGAGCGAAGACGCCTCGCGCCGACAGCTCCTACTCCTCCAACACTCTACGGGGCGGCTCCTGATTTGGAAGCATGGTAGATAAGATGCTATTCTACGGAATGCGCGCCAGAAGTACCCAGAAACATGATGTTGCGCAAGTGTACGAAGAGAAAGAAAGTGCATTTATAAAAAGTGAGCCGCTTCCGGGGCGACGATGGTACTCCTCCCCACTTCTAATCTCGGCCATCCACACGAACGCTCTCCTCTCGTCTCTCTCGCACGATTTACGACGACGAAGCAATCACGGAAAGACGTGCGTAATCCTGCAAACATAACACAAAGTCCCTAACCCCTCAGCGCTTCTTTCCCCCACGCCTCCCTCCTCGCTTCGGGAACCCTCCTCCTCGCCTGGGCTTGAACGCCTTCTTCGCAGGCGCCGACATCTTTTGCGGCGCAAGCAGGCCCTCCCGATCACCTCCGGCGTCCTTCTGAGGCTTGGCGGCGTACAGGTGCTCGTCTGCGCTCAAGAACCCCGTCAGCGAGCGAATACAGCGGAAGAGCGGAACGACGACGCACAACCATTCCTAATCGCAGGCGGCAGCGTCGAGATAAAGATTGATCCCTTCGGCGGAGACGAGCCCACTTGCGCCCCGTTCCTCCTCTGCGCGTATGTCCTTGCCGCGAGTGGTACATCGTCGTCCTCGCTCCCAACATCGATAATCTCCCCCCTCCTCGTGCTCGCAAACTGGTCAAAGTCCTCGTAGTTCTCCCACAAATCATCACCGAATTCCTCGTCGTCTTCCGCCTGCGGAGGAGGTCCTTCCTCGTCGGAGGACTCGATCGCGCGGCCTTTGCCCTTCGCTTTCGCGTCGTAGCGAGGTGCGGCGGGAGGGCTGAAGTTGAGGTCGGCAAGGAGAGCGGCGTTCTGAGCTTCTGCGGCGTTGAGAGCTTTCGGTGCAGGAGGGGGAGGTTTCTTGGCGAGCGGAGGAGGGGGAGGCTTCTTGGCGAGTGCGGGAGGAGGAGGTTTGGCGCGAGACGGGACGGCGGCGAAGGGTCGAGCGGCGGCTTGTTGGGCGAAGCACGTCTCGGCGTGGGAGGCGAGCTCAGAAGCAGGGAACTGCGACGTAGGAATTAGCGAGGGGAGGCGTGGCGAGAGGGCAGGACGCACAAGCTTGTTGCAGAGGGCGCACGATTCGGTCGAGCTCTTGTTCTTGCCGTTTGCGCTCGACGCTGCGAATAGAACTTGACGAGCAGAGGGAATAGGCGTGTCGTGCGCTGGTACTGCGAGCTGTTTATTCAAGCGACTCTCCTGCAGCCTCACTGGCGAGAGTCCTGCGTCAGTCACACACCTTCGCACCACCGCAAGAAAGAACTCACCTTTCGCTCTTCCGCTTTTTCGCTTGTTCGCATCCGCCACGCTCTCGTACTTCCCCTTCCCCTTCCCAGCGTCATCGCTCCCACTCCCCTCGACAATCTCGTCCTCCTCCTCGTCCATATTAACGTTCTCCGCCACCCTCTTCCCCAGCTCCGACAACGTCGCGAGCCTCTTCGACGCCTCTCCGTGCACGCGCTTCGCCTCCTTCTTCTTCGTCGGCGCGACGTCGCCTGCTCCCCAGAAATCCGGTGGAGGTGGCGGACGCTGTCCAGGCGGAAGAACGCCATCGCGGATGTCGGCCTGATTCGGAGAGGAGAGGATGAGGACTTCCTCGGGAGGTTTGCGTCGAGGAGGAGGTTCCTTCGAGGAGCGAGAGGTCGAGGAGGTCATTCGGGACGCGCCGCCAGAGGAGGTCGAGGGGCCTTTGGACCCATCCGTGTCGGTGCTGCTCCCCCCTTGCTCAGGTACTGCGTGCCGTGATCCAGACGCCGCTCCTCTCACGCCAGCCTCGCGCGCTTGCCCCTGGACAACAGCATGCGGTCGCGTAATGGGCCTCCTCGCGGGTCCCTCCCATCCCTTCTCGACCGCCATACCCCGAAGCACGACGCTCCCTCGATCGATCTGGGTGGAAGAGAGCTGCTCGGCAGGAGAGGGGGAGCGTGGCTGCTCGGGGGAGGACGAGATGGTGAGCTCCACCCTCGGTTTCGACCTCGTCTCCAGCGGCCTTGGAGCCCCCGCGCCCCCGCTCTTGCCCTTCCGCGTGCTCCCAACTCCCACTTCCACCCTTCCCGCGCGCTCTCCGTTCGCTCGACCGCCAGAAAGCACCTCGAGCTCAGACGAAGGGAGGGCGGCGCCGCTGCCTGATTGGCCTTCCCGCGAGCGGTCGGAGGATGGGACTTGACGACGGCGCTTGGGAGGAGGGGCGATGGGACTGGGGATGCGTCGGGGTCGCTTGGTGAAGAAGTCGTCGACTTCAGAGCCTGAGGAAGACATGGTCGAGACGCGACGAGATCCTGCGCAGACGCGCGCTGCGAGAGTTGGACTGCAGGGGAGGAGGGTGGAGGAGGGTGCAGAGGGTTCCAAGAGGGTCTTGAAGAGCGGCAGCTTTCGTGTTAAGGAGCGGAGGGAGAACAACAAAAGTGGGGGCCTGGGCGACGCGCAGCCTGCCATGCATTGCCAGCTGCCAGCGCGCGAGTGTCTGCTCCTTCTCCCTCGTCTCTCCTCGTTCCTTGATGTGGATTCGCCACATTTCTTGCTGTAAGCCTTGTACAACCAATACGTTCAACACCGCAAGCCCGCCCTTTCTACCCGACTTCGCGCTCCTCGTTCCCATCTCACGCCGCGACTGTTTGCTTCTTCGTACCCTTCCCGCCACCAAAAACGTCGCGTACAATCGCGGTGAAGAGCTCAGCAATAGACTTTCGAGATTCGAAAATTGGAAAGACGACGACCTGCGAGAAAGGGATATTTAGCCACCGAGCGAAGGCGGAACGAAGCTCGACGCACAGCTCCCATGCCGTAGAACACCCACACGAACGCCACTACAATCCAGGCCGTGAATCCTCCCTGGATCCAGAAAGCGAATCGTCAGCAATCTGAAGCGAGAATCGAAGAAAATGAACGAGAACGCACCTTGGTGTAGATATGCGACGATAAGAAGAGGGGCAAGGGAATCTGCAGGGCCAACGTCGGTGAGAAGCGGGTTTCAATCGATCTAGACTGAGACGTACGACGAGGAGGAGGAGGACGAAGAGGAAGAGCGACGCCTTGACCGCCAATCTGTAGGTGGCGACGAGCTTCGCAGGATCCTTGTTCTCGTCATCTGCGAGGTGCGAAAGCATTGGCAAACGCTCTGCACTGCGAGGTTGAAAGAAACTTACAGGCTTCAGCAACAGAAGTACTTGCAGAGCTGAGTTCGGCAGCACCAACTGCCTTCTCGTCCGCCGACTCCTTCTCCGCATCCTCGGAGGTAGGCACGTCTTCGATCTTCTCAGGAGCAGGAATGGCATCGGAATTAGGAATCAGGTTCATGTTGCGCGTAATGTCGAAATCGAAGTGGGCGGGCCAGATATAGGTCGTCGACAGGCAGATGATGGCGGACGTTCCGATGGAAGCTAGATTTCCAGCGAGCCTGAGGGTCAAAGGTCAGCGTGAACGCAGATCGGGTAGTTTGAGGGTGCACGTACATGGGGTAGTCCTGCGAAGCGAGTTAGCAAAGAAAGCGAGGGCGAAGAGAGGTCAGAACGCACCTGGAATGTAGTCTCGACGGTGAGGACTCCGTCGTTGAGCGCCGCACACGTCCCCAGCCACGCTGAGACTCCTGCAGAAACGCCGATCCAGGCACCACAAATGCATCCTTTACGGTTGGCGTTGGCGTTGGCGAGGCTCATGGCGATGGGGACGACGGCCGATCCGAGGACGACGCTGCGAATGCGAAGTCAGCTTCCGTTCCCGTTCGATACTGTAAGTCGTCGCTCACCCCATGAACAGGTAAAGCCATCTGCGGATAAGTATCTACGTCAGCGTGGAACGAAGCAAGAATAGCGGCAACGCACCCCATCGAGATTCCAGCGGCGTTAAATATCAGTCCTAGGAGCCCCATGCAGACGCCGTAGACCACGATCGCGACGTGGTCCGCAAAGAGGATCTGTTTTGGTGTGGCTTTGGGGTTGATATAGGGGATATAGATGTCGTAGGTGAAGACTGGACGAGAGGGTCAGTTAAAGCGTACTCGGCTGGAGAGCGAAAGAGGACGCACTACTCGAAACGGCGATGAGCTCAGCGGCAGCCGAAGAGATGACGGCAAGGAATAGAAGGACGAGCATGACACAAGCTCCAGTGGTTCCGAGAAGAGCAGCTGCGGCGGCAGGGGCTGGGAGACCAGCTCCGACGGCGGACGCGGAGAGCGGGTTGTCGACTGTGAGGACGATAGCGGAAAGACCCATGGTAGTGGCGAAGCCGAGGGGTACGCTGAGCCAGGCAGATCCGCCTGGAGAAGGGTTAGCGAGAGTGCGGGAGGAGAAGGAATGTGACGCACCGAGCATGAATGCCTTGACGCACGAAACTGGCTCACTTGCGACGGCTCGCTGGAAGTACGCTTGGTCGTTGAAGATGGTCGCAAAGTTACCTAAGGGACGGAAGAAAAACGGAGAAGGGAGTCAGCGCCAGATAACGTGATGGAAGCTCGCTCGAGCTTAGTCGAGGCTGGAAAGCTGCGTACCGATGAGGTTGATTACTCCGAAGATAATACCGCCCTTGGAGCGCATGGTCAAGTAGCTTCCGCCGGCGTTCCCTTCCTGCGAAGGAGAAACCGACACGTCAATCGTTTAACTCTGCGTTAGACAGAGAGGCGCTTACGACTGGGCGTAGCCTGGCGGCTTCTTCAAGAAGATCATACATCTAGTCGCGCAGAGAGTCAGCAGAGAGCAAAGAGACTAGGAACCGAGACTGACCTTGCTGGGAGAACCGATAAGGTCCGATTGTGCGAAGACGACGCTCATTAGCGAAATGATGATGGAGAAGACAGCAACGCAGTGAATGTAGTCGGCCATGAGCGACGCTCGCATTCCTCCGATCAGAATGTATCTTGAAAAAAAGCGAGTCAGCTGCGAAGTGAAATGGCAAGCTCGCTTCGGCTCACAGGACGACGGAGACGGGGATAAGCATGCACGCTGCCTCCGTTGGCATTCCAGTCAGGGAAGTAACGGTGGCGCTCCCTCCTGTGATGAGCATCGAACTGACGATGATGTTGGTCCCGAGCGCGAAGAACATGAACGTGAAGTGGCCGACTCGTCCCCAGCGCACTCGGATGATTTCGAGAAAGGTGTGTGCTGCCGGTGCGTTGATCTTTAGACGGCTTGCGTTCTGTGCGAACAAGAGGATCTGCACTCTGTTGAGAGAGATTGAGGCGGTCAACCAGGAGAAACCGAGCGGTGATAAGCGAACTCACGTCGCGCCTGCTGCGTACCTGAAAGAGAAGGGGTTAGCTCCCCGAAAGAAGCACGGTAATCAAACTACGTACCACCATGCTCCTGAGATTCCAAACTTGTAGACGATCGAGGTGGACTGCAGTAGAGTAGCTGCGAAGCACGCCGAATCAGCTCCCCGTCAAAGTCCCTCGCAGCCGTCAACTCACCTGCCCATGTCCAAGCTGCGATGTAGGGTCAGCAAAGTATCCACCGAGAGATCTGTTCGACGTACCAGACACGATTCCCGCTGCGATTAGCCCCGGCTTGACCGAATGCGAGGCCGACGTAAACTCCTCGACGTTCTTGGTGGAGTTGCTGCTGTAGCGATTGGAGAGCCAGGTCAAGCCGACCATGATGAAGCTCAAGCAGAGCCCGAGTCCGAGAACCTGCGTTCCAAGATAAGCTTAGCATCGGTGAGAGTTTGGCGAAGGGAGAAAAGACGCACCACAGCATACCCGACTCCTTGGCTGAGAATAGCTTGCGGCTCCGACATGAATGCAACTGTGGGTTTGGAGAGAGGTGGGGAGAAGCAGGAAGGCTCGGGTGCTGGCAAAGCTTGCTGGCGGCTCCTCACAATCTCAAGATAGCGATAAATAACCTTGGCTTTCGCACTAGTCACTTCCAAGGCCGTAACGGAGCTGATAGCAAGTTCTAATCGCAGAGCGGATCACAGTATAGCCGAAGGCAAGAGTGAGAACCATCGTATATAGGAGCGTAGGGTAGGATGGCGGAAAGGGGAGCACTGCAAAGAGGGGGCAGCTCAGATTGCCAGCCCCCAGAAGATCCCCGGCGTCTAGTGTCACCTCGCGCCTGGCCTGGCATAGAGCACGGAGAAGGGCGTACGAAGTAGAAAAGCTCAAGGACCGACGCGCTGCACCGCTGTGGGAGGAAGGCCGCACAGGACACCCCGCGCGGCTGCGAGAGTAGGCGGCGGACGTGGCGGGGTGGAGCAGCGGTAGGAGCAGGAGGTGAGCAGTAAAGTAGCAGTGATCTTAGCGATGATTAGCCTGGTGTCGTGGGAGAAGGAG
This sequence comes from Glaciozyma antarctica PI12, assembly GCA_002917775.1. NCBI lineage: Eukaryota > Fungi > Basidiomycota > Microbotryomycetes > Kriegeriales > Camptobasidiaceae > Glaciozyma > Glaciozyma antarctica. The sequence goes on along the minus strand of KZ627148.1, from coordinate 1,120,035 downwards.
AGAACATCGGGAGCGCTCCCTCGACGGCAACTCAGCAGCAACTCACTCTGCCTTCACCCACCTCGCCTGCAGAGCAAGTGAACACCGTCAAGCACCAATAGACGCTTCTCCCAGGAACACCTACGCCACCCGCACGCCACTCCCTCCCGTCCGAACAAGTGGAGCCTCTCAGTCGCGCCGCTCCCGACCCGCCGAGCTCCCTCTCCCTCTCCGTCCGCGACGATGTCCAACATCGATGGAACCGGTGAGTCGTCCTTCTCAGTTCACGTCCAGCCTGGCGCTGACTCGTGCGACCCAGAACTTCCCGAGATCTATGGTGCGTTTCCGGGCAGCAGCCTCTCCCCGCGCGGTGGGATCGTTTCTGACGCTCTTCTCGCAGACTTCCTTCTCAAGTTTATTCTAATAGGTAGGCACACGTAGTCCTTTCTGGCTGGTGGAACAGGTGGCATCATGGGACGCGGGGAGGGGCGTGGGGACGCGAGGGGTCGAGGTGGTGGAGTGGCCTGAGTGGCCCAGCGACGAGGGACGCGAGGGCGCTAGCTAATCACACGCTCTGCCTCCCCGCAGGCGATTCCGGCGTGGGCAAGTCGTGCCTGATGCACCACTTCCTGAACAACCGGTGTAAGCTCCCCCACTCTCCCCCTCCTCAGCTGCTCCTAACACGCTTCGCAGTTCGCAATCCTTCCCCTCACACCATCGGTCAGTCCCCCTAAGCCCCTTTACAGCACACCGCTCACCCCCGTTTTACAGGCGTCGAGTTCTCCTCGACTCTCCTCCGTCTCCCCTCCTCCACTCCCGCCGCGTCCTCATCCTCCCGCTCGAGCTCCTCCAAGACGCTCAAGATTCAGCTGTGGGACACGGCAGGTCAAGAACGGTTCCGCAGCGTTACGAGGAACTACTACCTACTACCCATGCGGAGCGGTGATCGTGTACGATATCACCAAGTGCGTGCGATGGGGCGTGGGAGCGAGGAAGGGAGCTGATGCCGTAGTTGCAGTCGAGCGTCGTTCAACTCGTTATCGGCTTGGTTGGCGGATGCCAGAGCTCTAGCGTCGCCCGATTTGGCGGTCGTACTCGTCGGGAACAAGCTGGATCAAGACGAGGATCGACAAGTGCCGTACCTCGAAGCGAGTCGCTGGGCCAAGGACCACGACATTCTTTTCATGGAGACTTCTTCCCTCTCTGGCGAGAACGTAGAGCAGGTACGGCCCCTCTCCTCCTGCGCATCGCCGCCGCTAACCTCTCGCGACAGCCTTTCGTCCTCCTCGCTCGATCCATCCTCCTCGCTATCGAATCGGGCAAGCTAGACCCTGAGAAAGCCGGCTCGGGCGTCTCGTACGGTGAACGCACGCTTCGGCGCGTGAGCAGCTGGGGTAGCGGGCTGCGAGGGAGCAGAACGCTTTCGCTGGGCGCAAGGGTGTCGAGTGGCAAGTGCTGCTGAGGCACGGGGTGGAGGTGTACAGTGGACTTTGGCGTTTGATTGTTGGTTCTTATAGTACGCATTTTTCGATACACCCTAATTTACAGCGTTTGGCATTCCTGCTCGAGCCTGCGCCTTCTTCTCTCTTGTCGTGGTTTCTGCTCACTCCTCGCTCTTCGTTACTCAATACAGGCCTGTTATTCCCTATTCCCTCACTACGCGAACGAGCATCCACCATCGATGATGATCGTCTGGCCGGTCATGTACTCTGAATCCTCGGACGCCATGAACGACACGAGCTTCGCCACGTCTTCAGGCACGCTGCACCGCTTGAGGAGGATAAGGTCGTCGACAAATTTCTTCCGAGCTTCCCCCTTGGCAAGTCCCATCTGTGAGCGAGGTCAGCGACGAACGAGACTGCGAAGACGAAGGTGCGTACGTCTTTGCCGAGCTCGTGGTCGATCAAGTCCCACATGGGCGTGTCGACGATTCCAGGAGCGTACGCGCAGACTCGAATACCGTATTTCTGTGGCGAGCGAGCGTCAGCATTCGCGCTTCGGACACAGATGCGGGCCTCGCGCCGTGCGAGGATGGAGGGAACGACTCACAGCCCATTCCTTCGCAGCAACCTGCGTAAAGCCCTTGACGGCCCACTTGCTCGCCGAGTACGTCCCCAGCATCGGGAAAGTGTTGAACGACACGATCGATGCCGCACCGATGATCCTTCCTCCCGTCCCCTGCGCGACCATCTGCTTCGCGGCTGAGATGTACGAGTTCATGAGCCCACCGCAGTTGACGTCAAACATCCTCTGCCGTTCTGCGGGCGTCGTCTCGAGGATAGGCTTGACTTCTGCGATTCCGGCGTTGGCGATGAGAGTGTCGAGGTGACCGAGAGCTGCGACGGTTCGGGAGACTATCGAGTCTGTTTGAGTAGAGTCCGATACGTCTGTTTGGTGATCATGGTGAGCTTTTGAGCTTTCAGTGGGTGGAGGAACTCACCTGCGACGACAGCGACGGACTTGCGACCGAGAGCTTCGATTTCTTTGACGACGTCGAGCAGGAGAGCTTCGTTGTTTCCGATATCGTTAACAGCGACGTCGTAGCCATCTTGTGCTAGGCGTAATGCGATGGCTTTCCCGATTCCTCGAGCAGCTCCCGTGACCTGAGTGAGGAGTGGGACGTCAGCGAAGCGGAGGAGGTCCGAGGAAGGACGCACGAGAGCGACTTTGTCGACGATTGGAGATGGTGGCATGGTGAACGTTTGCTATGATTTCGGTGGTCGGGAGAGGACGAGGTGGGGGGAGAGAGAGAGAGCCGAGCGTTGCGGAGAACGAAGGCTGCTGGGCTAAAGATTGGCCGACGAGCACGGGGTTTCAGAATTCACGCTAGCCAAGGCTGAGCACTGAGATTTGAGCAAAGGGGCAGGTGATTCCGCTGTTCGCTGAGGGCCGACGGAGAGCAAAGATTGGGGGAAGCAGAGGCGCAGCAGAGAGGGGCCGACAGCAGCTGCGACAGCTTCCTCCTTCCCTTTCTCCCTCTCCCGTTGCGCACCTGGTCCTTCGTAATCCTCCCTTTCTTCACCGGCGTTGGTCTGTGGAAGGTCGGATGCGCGAGAGGGGCGAGTTGTTAAGAGAGGGCTCTGAGAGAGTCGAGCGTGGGAAGCAGTGGACCTGGAACAAGGCGCTGTGGGGCTGAGGGCGCTGCAGTGTTGGAGACAAAATCTTCTAGTAGATTCAATACGAGCGGCGGGGGCTTCACGAGAGTACGAGATAAAGAAGAGTAAACAATACCTCCTCCTCTCCCTCCGCCCTCCCTCCGCCTCCGACACTCCTTCCCCCGCCCACTCTAGCCCACCCTGGTACCCTCCATCGGCTCCTTCCGGGGTGCCCGCGGCGGCGCGCCTCCTTCCAGTTTCCGTGAGCCGGTTTCGCCAACGTTGACGGCGACGACGTCGGCGAGTGCTCTTGATCTGGGAGAGATGGGGCCTAAGGTTGTTATCACTAGGTGCGTTTCGCGACTGGGAGGAGCGGGAGAGGTGCTGACGAGAGCTATTGGTGCAGAGCGGATGTGCGTTGAGTGTTGAGCGAGTGGGTGGGGCGCGGTGTACTGACCCTCCTCCGCGCAGCTACGGTCCTCAGTAGCGGCTTTCGAAGCTCTCCTCAAGAGCGCCAAAGCGTACCGTAACGCCCTCCTGGCCATGAGCACCGGTCCGTCCCCCTCCTCTCTCCGCACGACGTCGCTCACGCAGGGACGACAGCAACGACGGGTTTCGCGGGGGCTTTGGAGGAGTGTGCGAGGGTTAAGGGAGCGGGGGAGAGTGGGGAACAGCTGCTTGCGGCGTCGGGGCTGCAGTACATGATCTCGTCGTCGTCTGCCGTGCTCGTGCGTCCGTCCTCCTCTGAGCTTGAGCAAGACTAACGAGCGCAGAGCGATACTCTTTACCGGTCATTCGAGATTCCTCTCCTACACGCTTTCGACACGTACGTCGCTACGCTCGCAAGTCGGCACGCAGAGTACGAGACGTTGCTGGCGGAGAAGACGGCTGCGATTCGGCAGACGGAGGCGGACAACCTCAAGCAGGGACGGAAGAAGAGTCGGGATCTGAGCCAGTTTCGGAGAGCGTTGGAGAGGCTGCAGGAGCAGGTTAGGGAGGTCGAGGTGTGCAAGGGGAGTTATTATGGAGAGACGCTGGATGGGGAGGTAGAGATGTGGGGGACTATTGGGGGGAAAGTGAGTGTGCGGTGGGCTAGGAGAGGGAGGGAGCTGATGAGGTTGCTGGGACAGGTCGCGCTGCTGTTGAGGTCGACTTTGGATCTCGCGGATAGGCTGGCGAGCAAGGCGACGTCGGATCCGGTGATAGAGGGAATGCTGAACGAGCACCCCGACCCGTTTGATTCGTACCGATTGTGAGTCTTCAGCTGGAGACAAGGAAGCGGAAGCGAGAGCTGATGTAGGTGTGGGAATGCAGGGAGACGGAGGAGGATCGCGACGTCTTTACGATCCTGCCTCCTCTGGGGATGAACCTCGGTCTAGGAGGGAGCAAGCGCGGTTCCGTCATCGACCTGGACAAGGAGGTCGCTCGGACAGCACAAGGCACCCTCTCTCCCGGCCCCACGACTCCCCGCCCTCGCAAGGCCGTCTCTGTCGCCGACGTTCTAGGTCTCCACGGCGATACCGCCTCTCCAGCACCCAGCCACGACCAGTCAAACTGGCACGACCAGCCACGGACTTCCTCCCCACCCCCATCGTCAGGCTCAGACGACGAGTCCTCCCCTCCTCCAACTAGCACGATCGACGACCCTCCTTCCCCCACTCGTCCTAGCGCCTCCGTCCCCGCCCTCCTCACCACTCTCAACCTCGAAACTCCTCGCAAAGCTCTTCGACGGCCGCTATCGCGCGTGAGCGAGTCGGAGCCGAGCGATCCGATGGCGGGAGATTGGGATGCACCCGTTTATGGGAAGAGCTTGAGTCCGGTGATGAATGAGAATGGTGGGGATGGCTGGGATAGCCCTGTTGAGGAAGATGGGGACGTGCGGACGAGGACGAGACGGAGAAGGGCAGAGTGAGCTGCGAGGGGGGCGAGTTGGTTGTTTTTCGTTATTTTTTCTTGTTCCTCCCCTCGTTCTAGTCTGCTTGATCGTTCTTACTCTCTTCCTTTACCATTCCATCTTGTGTCGTCTTGTCCATCCTTTGCCCAATCTTTGAAAAAAGAGAAGGTCGAGTTGGTGGTAGCTGTGAGTGCTACTCTGCCTTGAGGTTCTCCCCGAAGAGAGGAGGGTCAGCCCCTCCCCCAACTCCTCAACGAAAATGTCCAAGGCTGCTGTGTGAGTTAGAAAGAGTCCTGAACAGCTTAGGCCACAGGCTGACCTTCGTTCCCCCGCCCCGCGCAGTGTCGTCGACTGGGCCCGGATCACCACCAAACTCGGACTGCCCAAGGGTGAGCCTCCTCCTCCTTGCCGCCCTCCTCCCTCCGGACCTCCATTGACCACAGCCTACGCACCCTCTAGAGACTCTCTCCGCCCTCTCCGCCTTCCGCAAGCGCGCCGCCGAGGCCCGCCTCCAGAACAGCCAGCTCAAGTCGGGCTCGCACGAGATCGACTTTGAGCACTACCGCCGGATCCTCAAGAACAAGGATGTCGTCGCCGAGGGCGAGAAGTTGTTCAAGGGGTTCAAGGCCGCTGATTACGATGTCGGAGCTCAGTTGAAGGCCATCGCGGCGTTCGAGGGCAAGGCGGTGAGTTTGGGCAAGCAGGATACGTGGGCTGGGGCAGCAGGACGGGGTGATGGGGGAGCGAGGAGTGCAGGGTGGGATAGGCTAGCATGAGCGGGTCAAGGAGGACGTATCGAACGAGCAAGAAGGGCAGCGGAGAGCGGAGGTAGGGACCCAGCTGACATCCCCATCCTCTTCTCCTCCTCTCAAACGACAGGTCGAGTCCGCCAAGCAGACCGCGACCAAGATCGAGGCCGAGCTCGGAAACCTCAACACCACCCTCAAGAACATTGAGGATGCCCGTCCCTTCAACCAGCTCTCCGTGCGTTCTCCCGCTCCTCACCCGTGTGCACTCAACTGATGCCCCAGCGCAGCTCGACGATGTCTCCAAGGCTCGCCCTGAGATCACCAAGGCGGTTGAGGCGATGGTTAGCAAGGGAAAGTGGACCGTCCCCGGCTACGTCGAGAGTGAGTCCCTCCGTTGCGCGTTGGATGAGGTGGAGCGGGAGCTGACCGACTTTCGTTCTGCGCAGAGTTCGGAGTGCGTGCTGTCCCCCGTCCTATCCTTTTCTTGAGCTCTGCTAACTCTCGCTCTCTCCCCTCCTTCTTTCCGCCTTCAGAACCTCAGTGCGTAAAGGTCCGCTCCCCCGTTCCCCGCATACACTGACGCTTCCTTCTCAGGTGCGATCTAAACAACCAACCTGCGATAGAGCTCTTTGCAAAACCTTTTCAGCCGATCGTGGAGCGCGACTCGTTGCGCCTGTGGCTCTGCTCAGGCGCTCTCCTCGCTCGCGACACTGCTCCCTCCGACCTCTCAGCGAACGCGAGAACAAGCATTCAATACACAAGTTAACTGAGGGGGTATACACGCGAGGGGGTACTACCAGCAAGCGTCTCACAACTCCATCCCATCCTCCACCTCGCTCTCGTCACTCGTCTCAAACCCCTCGTTCCTCCTCCTGCCCCTCCTCTCCTCCTCCTCCTCCTCCCTCACCGCCCTCCTCTTCTCACAGTCGCATTCCCTCGCCCAGAATCCCGGATCTGCTCCTCATCAGCTCCCTCTCACACCGAGAAGAAAAAGGACGTACGAAGCTCGAGGTACGCCAGAGCGTCGGCGCTAACGAGGCGTTTGGCGGTCTTTGAATTGGGCGTTTGGGAAGTGGCGAGAACGAGGTCGTGGCAGAGGACTGAGGTGCGAGTGAGTCGGGGGACGACGGTGCCGGTGGGAGAGATGTAGCCGTCGATAGTCGAACTGATGTGGGATACTATTGCGAAGCGTTAGTGAGTAATGAGGGAAGGGAGGGGGGACGGACCGTCGTCGCAGGCTGCGGCTTGGGCGGTCTCGAGGAGGATGCGGATGGCGTCGATTCGGAGTTTGGTCCTGCGATTTCGTTAGTGCGCTCGAGGGAGAGAAGAGGAGAGGGGGGACGGACGGGGAGATCCACTCTTTAAAGAACGGGACGAGGAGGTGGTCGAACTGCGATTTGTTTTAGCGTGAGTGGGCGCGAGGGGGAGAAGCAGGGACGTACGGTCGCTTGTGGGCCGGCGGGATCGAATCCGGCATCGACGAAGACGGCTCCGAAGAGGGATTCGACGATATCAGCGACGGCCCTGCCGTAGTGCGTTAGTATGACGAAGGAGGGGAGGGGGGAGAGCGTACTTGGGCGCATCGAGGAGGAGCCAGTACGGTCGAGCTTCGCGAGCTTCCTGTGCCGCTTCGAGGAGCTCCTTCTCGCGCGCTTTGGTGATGCGAGTGCGGTACTGCTGCAGACTGATCGTGAGAGCTGGGTTGTCGTAAGCGAGGGAACGATCGAGTTCGAGTCTGCGCCATTCGTCAGCTGGGAAGCACGAAGAACTTGGGAGGGAGGACAAGGGAGGACGAACTCGACGGCGAGGGCGGAGAGCGTCTCGTTCGAGACCATGGCGCCTTTGAGCTCGGTGAGGTGGCCTGGAGGGAGCATGCCGTCCCAGCGAGACCAGCAGTAGCGGATGACGAGGAAGTCGAGGATCTGCGAAGGGCGAGTTCAGTTCGGCCCACCTTGCTGGGACGGAGGCGGACGAACACTGTCGCCCAACCACTCGAGACGCTGGAACGAAGCTCGCGCATTAAGCTTTGAGGGATGGGTCTGCGAGCGAGATGTTAGTCGAGCCAGTGAGAGACGGTGGACGACGCACGAGAGCTTCGGTCAGGAGGCTGGGGTTCTTGAACTGGCGATTGAGCTTCTGCTCGATGACGATCGGTCGTTCGGAGATCTGCGGCGTCGGTTCGAGAGGTCCGTAAAGTCGTGCGAGGTCGCTCCAGCTCGAGACGCCCTTGAGATCGACCTTGAGCGCAAGAGCAGCCTGGAGAGCGAGCTCGAAGCCTCCTCGCAAGCCGTCTTTAGCGTATCCAGTCTCGTACGCCTGCGAGTCGCGAATTTTAGCTCGCTCGAATCGTGAGGCAGAAGCTGAACTCACGGCACCGAGGAGCCCCTCGACCGAATCTGCGATGGTCTTGTCGCCGATGACGGCCAAGTGCGGCGGCAGCTGTCCCCAGAGAAGCTCGAAGTTGGGAGGGATGAATTGGCTGCGATTAGATCGTCAGTCATGCCATGCGAACGAGAAAGGCGCAAAACGACGGACCGAGACGTGAACGGCTTCGAGACGAGGTACGCCGGGAGGTTGAGCTCAAGGCCCTGCGAAGGAAGGCGTTCGGTACGGAAGCTGGGACGAGTCCAAAATGACGAACCGCTTTGAAGAGAGTTGCGTTCTGGATGTGCTTCAGGCGCTCGTGGTGCAGATCGTCTTCGTGGCAGCTCTTCTCGAGCGAAGCGAAGCAGTAAACTGCGCAAGGTCATAAGCCGGAGCTCAAGCGAGGGCAAACGAAACCGACTCACCGCTGGCGATGTACTTGAGGAACGCATCGCCTGCGACAGGAAGTTAGTTTCAGCAATGAGAGCGAGGTAGCGAAGACGTACCGAGAAGCTCAAGTCGCTCGTAGTTGTCTTCGAGGCCGGCAGAAGGCGTCATAAGTGCCATGCGAACGAGGGCTGGGTCGAGACGTCCGTTGAAGACTCGCGCGTTGAACTCCTGTACGAGAAGCAGCTGATCGAGCTCGGTGAGGATGCTCGGAAGCATGAAATGCGCTGTCGACGGCAGAGTTAGTGTAAATCAAGGCCGTTATGAGCTCGATTACGCACTCCTGAACAGGTTCGAAGGCAGCGAGTGTCGAGAGCAGAGTTGTGGCATTGCGAAGCGAGGCACGTGCTGCATGCGATACTGAATCAGCCGCACGCTTCGGAGAACGCTTTCGAGAGAACGAACCTCGAGAAGCTTCTTCGAAGAAGGCGTAACGTCGTTGCGCGGCGTCGCGGTAAGGTAGCTCACAACGCGAGGGAACTGCGAGGAATGGATCAACCAGCGAACTCGCTCGCGGGGGTGTCGAGATGCGTACCCTCGTGACCTCCAGCAGCGGCTGCTCCATGTTGACATGAATCTTGTGGAAGACCGGCTCGTTAAACGACATGTCTGGAAGCTCGCGAGTCAGTTCGGGTCTGGTTGAGCGATGGTGAGTTCAACGCACAGTAATCGAGGACATTTTCGAAGCCAGCATCGCTTTGTCGTCCTGGGGGAAGCTTGCTCTTCGGGTGGAGGTCGTGATGGAGAGCCTTGAAGAAGTAGCGGCCTGCTCAAGCGTCAGACTCCGCACATGAATCGAGCTGCGAAAGGTACTCACAGTCGTTCTTCCCAGAATCGACCACGACCGAGTCCTCGAGATCCGGCAAGTTCTTCGCATCGAGTTGAATCTCCTGAACCGCAGCCGCTCCCTTCATCGACTCCCAGTCCAGTGCGCTCGAGTCCACAGGCGAGTCAACCCTCTGCTCCTTCAGCATCGCTGCGACGAAGTACAGAATCTCGTCGTCCTTGGCCTCGAGCATCTTGCCGAGCACAGACGTGAAGACGCGAAGTGTGTAACCTCGCAGGATTTCTCGCTGCTCGGAGTTGACGAGGAATGGCGAAGGGAGGGGCTGAGGAATGACGTTGAAGGGCTGACCGTTGATGAAGAGCTTGATGTTGGGTGTCGCCGGAAGAGGGTTCCTCGAGAGAAGCAGGACGGGTCGGTAGAGCTCGCCTCGCACGATCATCGTTCCGTTCGGGCCTTCGTACTTGAGGATCGTGCCGTAGAGCGTCGAAACGTTGCCGAAAGGAGCCCTGATCGTCCAGGCGTCCGGGAGCTTCCTCTCGTACCCAATCTGCCGACTGCGAGATCCCACGACGCGACCCTCCTCGTCGTGAATCCCCGGAGCGTTGAAGGTCCTGACGGGAAGGAAGCGATCGTCGAGAGCCCCGTAGTGGCGAAGGAGCTTGCACGCCATGAACGACGCCGCTCGCTTGGCTTCCTTGAACGAGGGGCTGAGAGCTGCGAAGAAGAGATTTAGCGAGAGCTCGGCTTGATGGGCGGGAGGAACTCACGCGAGGTCACTCGTCGCACACGAGCCGAAGCTGGAAGGTTGATGATGCAGACGAACTTGTCGCCGTACTGCTGTGATTCGAACTGGGGGCTGTTGTCGACGAAATCGTCCGACTGTGGGAGAGAGTTGCAGCTGCAGAGAAGCGAGTAAGTCAGAAGCGAAATCGACGTTTTTTGAGCTCTGAGCTCACTATCGGTAGAGGAGCGAGACGGAGAAGTGCGGCGTGAGAAGGGCGCCGGTCGACTTCTCGAGGAGGAACGCATTGGGATCGTTGAACTCGAAGTCTTCGTCGCCAAAGTCCTCGTCGTACGCCGCCTTGACTTGGTGAAGCAGCTGGTCCATCTCCTCGTCGAACTTCTGAATCTGCATGATCTTCTTCTCCTCGGACTTGTTCCCTGTAGAGTCGCGTCAGCTGGGAGAATTCGACTACGATGGCGGACTCCGAGATTGCTCACCTTTCTCGACGAAAAGCACGTAGTGACTTCCAGCACGGCGCGCTCGTCCACGAGACTGAACGTAGCTGATGTGTGTCGAAAACAGGTCGAACCGCGCGACGAAGCAGCAGGGCTGCGAAAGAGTCAGCGAGGCGGAAGTGGGTTCGCCGGACGACGACGCACCTGAACGTCGAGCCCCTCTTCAACGACACTCGTAGCGACGAGAAGATTGCAGCCGCCTGCAAGTTCTTCAGTGCGCTTCGCAGAGAACGAACGAATCAGCTCACCTTTTCCAAACTCAGTCAAGACCTCGGCTTGCTCGGTCCACTCCATCCTCGGTCCCCTGCGTTGATTTGCGTGAGACTGATATCGAACGGCGGAGAGAGACAACTTACAGCGACGATTTGGCTTGCTTGCTGCTGCCATGTCCCGTAACGCACTTGACGCGAAGCCATCCCAGGCGAGGCATCGTCTTGGACAAGTACCGAAGGATCTGAGTGATGAGGAGAGCATCGAGGCGGCGGTTCTGCGCGGAGCGAACGTCAGGACTGCGAGGAATAAAGCGGAGGTTAGGACCCACGACGAAGATGATGCCGCAGAACGTGCTGGAGGCTGCGTCCCAGGCGGAGAGAACTTCGATGAGCTTTTGCAGCCTACGACGACCAAGGTCAGCGTCGCAGCCATTCGCGAGCGAATTTAAGAACTCACTTGGGAGAGAGGTTCTCAAAGCGAAGGATTGGCTTGTGGTTCTGCAAGACTCTGTATCCCAACGCAGCGAGCATCAGCCCTCATTGCACCTCCCAATACGCGAGACGGACGCACCGAAGCCATGCCGGAAGCTGCCGCCTGAGTTCCGTCTCCTCATCCACCATTTTTTCCCTCCTCGTTTCCTTCATCTCGGCGTCCTGCTCCGCCGCTTTTGGATGAATGAGCTTGAACTCGGGATCGAGCTCCGTCTCGACAAGGATATCGTCCTCCACCACCTCGGGGATCGGAGAGAGCGAAGCGACCTTCATCTCGTACTGTGCGTAGACGAGCTGCCAAACGAGGTCGCTAGCGTCGGGACCATGCTGCGCGAGACTGGGGGATGACTTTTCAGTGCCGGAAAGAGTTTGGCGAGAGAGATCATATGCTCACACGTCTCGAGCTGCGTTCAGGCAACGGTTGAAAGCGACATCTTTGACGAGGACGGAGTCTTCGATGAGCTTGGTGAGCGGAGTCCTGGCGTAGTCTGCGAAAAAGCGGGAATTAGACTTTGCGACTCTTTCAAAAAGCCGCGACGTACGAGGAGCTCGGCTGTAAGCCACTGTGAGCATCGTCGGAGCAGAGACCATGAGGCGAAGCTCCTTGAGCGTCTCGTCCGGAGCAGTCACGAGCCTGCGGAATGAGCGATCAGTAATGTTTCTCGCAAGGGAGAGGCGAGCGAGGACGCACTTGGCGTCGAGAAGATCCTGCAGACGTTCGGCCTCCGCCAAACCTTCGTTGCTGTTGAGTGGAGAGGCCGTGAGCCCAAGGATCCGAGGTCTAGCGTCCTTCGCAGCTCGAGCGTAGAAGTCGCGCAGGATTGAGGCAAAAGGGTGGTTGGACTTTGCGGCGTGGCATTCGTCGAAAACGAGCAGGGCGATCTGCGACGGTGGTGTGAGCTACGAAAGCGCCTGGAAGGAACTTTGTACCTGGCTCATGTCAATAAATCCGTGCGCGAGCGAGTCGAGCAATAGTTGGGCAGTGACGACAAGACAGCTGCAGAGGAGAAGTCAGTCCAACGTCCGACGTGACTGCTGAAAGGACGTGCTCGTAGTTGGAGAAGTTCCAGGACCACTCTGCAGTGCTAGAAAGATTCACCCCCGCCGCACCGAAGGCTTTTCCCACTCGAAGCGAAGTACTGCAGCGCAATCGACAGTCAGTTCGAGCGAGGGAGAGAAACTGGCAAGGAAAAGACGCACTTCCCAGCCAGCACGCGCGCCTGTTGATGAACTAGCGGGACGGATTGCGTGAGGAAGAAGATGAGCTTCTTCGCACCTCCTTGAGCGATACGAGGCGCCTCGACCTCCTTGTGCATCCACTCGATAAGAAGCGCCTGCGGTTAGTGCAGAAAATCAGCTCTCGGTCCCGAGCATCATGAGCGAAGCTCGTACCGCAACGAGCGTCTTCCCGCTCCCAGTCGCCATGACCGTGATCCTGTAATCGAAGCTCATCAGCAAGATCCCGTACTCGCAGGGAAGCAGCGACTTACACGTTCCCCTCCTTCGCCTTCTCCAGTAGCGCGCTCTGGTAGCTCATCGGGCACAACCTCTCCGCCATCCTCCTCGACGCCGGCAAGAGCTCCGGCTCGCTATCATCCAGCCCTCGCTCAGCTCCATCAACCGCGAAACCGTGCTTTGGCCTCTTCCCGCGCAGCGAGAGCGGGGAAGGCAGCTCGTCAAAATCGTCCTCGTCGTCCGAGAGATAGTCGAACAACTCTGCGCGCCTGCGAGGCTTAGACTTGCGCGTGCGGCCTTGCGTAACGGTCGAAGCCTTCTTGAGAGGAGCTGTGCTGGTGGTTGTGGAGAGGGGCGTGAAGGAGGAGAGAGGGGTGACGAGGGAGGGGGAGAGAGAGCTCGGGTTCGCCGAGAAAGTGGCGAAATGCCCCGAGGGACGCGGGGTTGAAAGAGGTGGGTAGGAGCTGCTCGATTGAGTCGGGGAGGAGGATACGTGGTCGACCTCCATAAGGTCCGCTGCGGGCACTCGATATTCGAGTGAGGGAGAAGCGGAGGTGCGGAAGTCGGGGGTCGACGCCGAGGGCGTTGCGAAGCTTGAAGAGGAGGGGTGCCCCGCGGAGGGAGGAGAAGTGAAAAGTTTCTCCTTGTCGTCCTCGTCCATCTTGCTGACCATGAGCACCTCGTCGTCGTCCGAGAGGTGGGGACCATCGACTTCGATCTCGCGCGACGTCGTCGGTGCTCCCTTCGGCGACGAATTGACGGCGACGGTGGGGATGCTGAAGTTTGGAAAGTGCCGAGGAGTATAAGAGGGAAGGAAGGAGGATGGGCCGGCAAAGGGAGATGAGAAGATCGGAGTGGCAGGGGTGCTGAACGGCTGAGGACGCGGGAGGAGCCGTGCGAGGGAGAGGTCGAGTCCTTCGTCCCCACCAAAGCTGTCGTCCTCCTCTTCTGAATCCTCGACGGGAACGACGTCCATCGCTCCTTCCTCCTTGAGCTCCCTCCTCAACTCCTCGGCGCGCAGCTTCTGGAGGACCGACCTCTTGTCACGATCCTCTTGCTCCACGGCACGCGCAGGTCGTGAGTTCAGCACAGCAGCAATTGAAGCACTGAGCTCGGAACCCCCCGCTCCTCCCACGCCCCCACTCCAGCTCGCGATCCCGTTCGCCGAGCTCGCTCCACCGTCGCTCCCCTTCCTCGCAGGACCGAACTCGCCCAAGCCGACCTTCCTCGGAGGAGCCAGAGTAGTCGAGTGTGCCTTCTTGGGAGCCTTCTTGATGGGAGGAGCGCGGCCGTTCGGAGTCGTTAACGGGCGGACGACGACATTGCGCCCGACTTCAAGAGGAGCCTGGGTCGAGTGGGCGTAAGGGGAGGGCACTGGAATGACGTGCCTAGGACGGGTTGAGGTCCTCCTGGACTTGCCCATGGCGCTGTGTTCGACTCGCGCGTCGAAGCGAGATGAAGGAGAGCAAGGAGTCGTGCTGCAGGAGCTCGGGGCACCGGCCTCCGTCAATTCTCCATCCTCTCCTTGCGCTCCGCTCAAGAGTTCTTCTTATTTATTCATGCTCAGGATCTCTGTAGATTACACCGTTCACTCTAGAAAGAAGCGAAAAGCGTTGCGAAGGGTAGGGTGTATGCAGTGGCAGAGCCGAACCCCACTCTCTAAGCAAGTTGTGCCTCCTCCGCCCTGCTCCACGATCTGCTCTTCTCTCACACTGCTCCCAGGATTGAATATGACCTCCTTGAAGTAAGTGCGGCCTCTCTAGCCCTGCGGACCCTCTGGCGCCTCAGCAACATGGCACGTCTGACCGGCACCTCCTCAGGCTTCGTGCGCTCCTCATCGACCTCAGTGGGACCATCCACGTGAGCGATACACCTACCCCAGGAGCAGGGGAGGCAATCCGCCGACTCCGGGACGCGGGGATCGCGCTGCGGTGGCTATCGAACACGTCGAAGGAATCTCGTGCGTCCCTCCCTGCTTGACAGGCGGGCCTTGCTAACACGCTCGCTCAGGAAAGTCACTGCTAGATAAGATGAAGAGGATGGAGCTTGACGTGCGCGAAGAGGAGGTGAGCTGCTCTCCCGAGATTCCGAGACGAGCGCTGATCCCCTCCCATCCCAGCTCTTCACCTCCCTCTCGGCCGTATCGCAACTAGTCAACGAGCGAAAGCTCAAGTGAGCCATTTTGACTCCTGCCTTTCTCAACCTCACTAACTCTCATCCAGTCCTCTCTACCTCCTCTCCACCTCGGCACTCGAAGACTTCCCATCATCCTCCCCACCATACGACTCTGTCGTCGTCGGCCTCGCTCCCGACCGACTCACATATCCAGTTCTCAACGAGGCTTTCCGGCTGCTCGCTGGAGAAAGCGGGATCAAGGACGTTCCTCTCATCGCGACGCACAAAGCTCTCTACGTTCGCTCGAGCGACGGTGCGCTTTCGCTGGGACCGGGTGAGCTGCCCGACCCTCCTTCGCAGAATATCGCTAAAATGCTCGCAGGACCTTTTATCACCGCCCTCGAAGAAGCAGCGAGCGTCAAAGCTGAAGTCAGTACGTCTCTCTCCCTCCTCCTGCCCTCTCCGCAAACTGACCGCCTCCCAGTCGGCAAACCCTCTCTCGACTTCTTCTCACTCGCCATCTCCTCCTTATCCTCTCTCTCTATTCCCACTTCCTCAATTGGAATCGTACGTTCCCTCCCTCTCCTCTCACGCGTCCTGACCCTCTGCGCCCGTAGATTGGCGACGACCGTCGACAAGACGTCGGTGCTGTTCCCGGATCGCTAGGTCTGAAGAGGTTGTTGGTGCAGACGGGCAAGTACCGAGCTGGGGATGAGGATGCGATGGAGAAGGAGGAGGGAGGGAGACCGGATTGGGTTGGGGCGAGCTTCGCGGACGCCGTCGATAGGATTCTTAGCGAGGTGTAGGCGTGCTTTGGAAAGGTTGTTTACTGTGCACGAATCGAGGCTTTTCGAACGCGCACCGTCCCAGCGAAAATCATTCCAACAAGTCAAGCGCAAAAAGTACAGCGTCTCAAGTTGCTTCACACCGCCGTCTTCCCACGAACATACGTCCCCACAAACTTGGCGAAAGAATCTCCCTGATACTTCGCAATCGCCAACTCCCGCTCAGTGACAGCCCTCGTGCCGTCACCGCCAGCGATCGCAGCTGCTCCGTACGCGGATCCGCCGACGATCTCGGTATTGTCGGTGAGGTTTGGGTGAACGAAGCCGATGGGTACGAAGCTGCGAAGGGGTTAGCGACGTGCAGGGTCAGTTGGGAGAGAGGACGGACGCGATGCCTTGGTGCGCGAAGAAGGGGATCGTCGTGAGAGCCGTCGTCTCCTGTCCTCCGTGCTGGGACGCAGAGGAGGTCTGCGGAGCGTATAACGATTAGCTTTGCTCCTAATTCGAAAAGTCTGAAAGCAGGAGGCGACGCACGAAGATTCCAGCGAACTTGCCGACGAGAGCTCCGGTCGTTCACAGCTTACCTGTCCGCGCGCCAATACTATCAGGCTCGTTCTTGCATTCAAGGAAATTGAGACGCATCGGTGGCAACGAAGAAAGCATCAGCACACGCTACGGCGCGTCCGTAGCGAGAGGGGATACCGAAAAGGAAGCCGTCGTAAAGTTCAAGGTCCTCGGCTTCGCAAGACACAAATCAGCTCAAATCCCTCGGCAATTAAGTGAGCGAGACTTACGCTTGACGATAGGGTAGCTAGCCTTGGGGGCAGCGTTCATCTTGGCGAGGATCTCGCTAGCGAAGCAAACGGTCAGCTCCCCCTGCCCCTATACCACCGCGCTGCGACTCACTCGCTGAGGATATCAGAGAACTGGTAGATAGTAACCTCGGCTCCAGCAGCCTTGGCTCCCCCCGCAACAGTCTCAGCAAGCGTGCGGACGTGTCCTGCGGAGTCCGAAGCGTCAGTCAATTCCGGCACGCGTGAATGGTGGGTGCGTACCGTAGGTGGAGCTATAGATGACGGCAATATTTGCAGGCCTGCAGCAGAGAGTCAGCTGTGCTCCCGAGGACTCTGGCCGAACGATAGTCTGAACCGGAGCTGGAGCTCGGGCGAGGAGCGTGGGGAGGAGAGAGCAGCCTTCGTACTTACATGGTGGATTCTAAGCTCTGTGGTTGAGCGTGCTGAGATCCTAGGAGGTGATTCAAGACGCGGTGGGGGGATGGGAGGAGGAGAAGAGGAGGCATCTCGCGAATTCGGAGTCCTTGGCGGGACGGGGTCCTCACCTCCTCAACTACGAAGCCTGCAACACGCTGGCGAGATTTGCTTAACCGACAGCAAAAGCGGGGCTAGAGAAGGCGTTTCAGCGACCGCTCGTCACAGCTGAATTTTGGAGCTCTTGCGAAGCTCGCTCCACCTCCTCGGAGCACGCATCTCTCGCACTCAACTCTTTCCCTCCGCACTACCAGCAACAACAACGACAGATAATGTAACACGATCTACAGCCCTATGCTACAAGTATACCGACTGGGTGATTCCGCCCTCCCCGACTCCAGAGTCCACGTCGGCTGAAGGGGCAACCCACTCTCCTTCTAGCATCCAATCCTAGTCAGCGATCCTCCTCCTCTAGAGGACGAAAAAGGACGTACATAATCCACCCAATCGACCTGAGAGCGCGTTGCCAACGTCACGTTGACTCCAAGGCCTTTCTCCGCCTTCGATGCGCCCTGCGAAAATGCGTGAGCAGAGTCGACGCCAGTGATCCGAAGGTAATTACGCTGGGTGAACGCCAGCGGTTGAGAGGCCACTTTGCGGCGACGGAGTCTTGGCTGATACCAGGCGCAAATTCACTCTCGCTCATGAGGCGGAGACGTTGGCGGGAATTGAGGACGTAGAGGAGGCTGATGATGTACGAGGGGCCGAGGAGGTAGGCAAAGAACATCTGGATCTGTGGAGGAGGTTAGCAGATGTGAGGAGCGAGGGAGAGGGGGCGTAGGCAGGCGCCGTTGGTTTCGAGACGCGCTGCGAGGGCGTTGCCGATGGCGAGGGAGGCTGTGAAGGCGGTGGTCTGCTGGAGTCAGATATATAATCACGCAGGGAGAGCAGAACGCACCGAGAGAGCCATTTGGATCAGCGATTGAATCATCTGCGAACGTTGAAGCTCGGTCAGCGAGTGATGTCGTTTGAGAAGGAGTGGCGTTTACGGAGTCGGTCGAACGGCTGAACCCGCTTTGTAGGCGCTTAGCGTAGAAGAAAAATGTGCAGCAAAGCACCGCATCCGTCACTACCGCACCCCACGATCCAATCTAGCTCGAGGATCAGCTTGCGGTCCCATCCTCCAGAGCCAGCTTCGACTCGCCTGCACCCACATCTTCAACATACCCAAATCGAAAGGTCCCACCCCTAATGCGATCATAGGGGACGCCACAAGCCCAGCAAACGACACGAGCATCCCGAGACCGACGACGCAGATGATTGGGACACTTTTCGAGACCTGCGAGATCGGTTCAGCGCTCGCAAAACGGGTGCGCAGAGGGGGAGAAGCTCACGCTGTAGGCGAGTTTGGCGAAGAAAGCTTGAGATGCGAAAGCGACGACGGCGCAGGCGAAGAAGGTGATCTGCGGAGGAGGTTTAGCGAGGTCGTCGAAGGGCGACGAGAGAGGACCGACGTAGAAAGTGGGAGGCGTTCGAGGGTCGTAAACTCCGAAGTTTGCGATGAGCCTGTAGTACGCATAGCTGAGCATGCGAAAGCGGGATCAGCGTCCGAGAGCGAGTGGGAACAGCTTTCGTACCACATGTTGCAGGCTGTCTCCAGCAGCGAGATGGTGAAGATCACTCCAACGAGGACCTTGAAGCCAACGCCATCCGACTAGGAGATACAATCAGCTACCGGAAGAGAATGGCGGTGCACCGCCTTACCTTGTATAGCGAGTAGTAATCTGCGAGCGTCACAGCGGCGTCAGCTCCCTCGCACTCCTCCTCCTTTGCCTAGCTTTCCACTCACCACTGACTTGAACGACGATGATACCGTTCGCGTAGGCCGAAAGCATGATTCCAAAGAGTTGTGGTCCCTGCTGGAAAGATTAGCAAAGCGACGCGCACCGAGGCGATGAGGGCCGCACCATGTTCGAAGCGAAGGTTTCTGGCGTCGCTGCTACCATCACGCAGTGTGTCGAAAGCTTGAAGGAAGGGGGGGATGGTGAGAAGAGCAGCAAAGGGGAACAGCGAGAACCAAGGGATTCAGAGAGATTTCCGCGACATTCTCTTCGGCGAACACATTGGCGAGCAGCAAGCGGTGCGCGCGCCAAGCGTCGAACAGGAGGAGGACATCTTGCTTGTCCACAGGGCTCTCTAAAGCGCGTTCTCGACTTCTCGTTCTCCCTCTGTCGTTTTGGGTCCGCTCCGATCCAGATCGGCTGTGAGAGGACGAAAGAGGATGGTCGTCGTTGATCTACCCCCGCTTTCCGCCTCCGCGGCCTGCAATCGCAGTATAATCGCTCCTCGATTGGAAGATGTTCGAGGTCGTGGCTGTTAAGCATCTTCTGTGGAAAAGAATCGGAAGCAGCCAGGCGGTGAGGCCGTGTCCGCGAGGGTCAAAGCAGGCAGTAGGCTCGGAGGTCCAGGGCCAGAAGCAGTGCGAGAGGCAGGTGACCTTGTCGTACGAAAGCAAGCAAGTCGCTGGTGATACGGCCATCAGCTTCCAGCGGCGAAGAGAGCGCTCCAGAGGCCGAGTCGGGCGGGGCCATCTGAGCAGTCGGCGTCAGGGTGGCGGAGCGCGTCCACCTGGCTCGTTGGCCTCCCCTCTCCCCCTGATCGCCTTCGATGACAGAGCAGTCCCTGGTACGAGCCAGCGCGAAGGGAAGAGGAAGGAGCGATGCTCGCCCCGAGGCCTAGCCAATATCCTACCCTAAATCATTTGTTAGAGTAAATATATTCGAATATTCTGGTCCAGCTTCGCCCGAGAGACCATCTCGAGCTGCTCCTGAACCAAACTACGCCTCGGAAACAGCCACAGCTACCTCAGCCACTCGCCCACCCAGTCGCCCACCCTTACACTCCGCCACGATGGGTCACAAGGTAGCCAACCCGACTCACATCGTCAAATGTCTTCCTCGAATGGTGAGAGCGACCTCCCGCCGCCGCTCTACGCCCTGCTAACGCGCGTTCGGAACAGAGCTGGGCGCCTGCGAACCTCTACAACCTCTACCAACGGACGTACGGACCCCCGACCGCCGAAACCAAGTTCACCAAGTCGTCCCTCACCATGTTCCAGCAAAAGTGGAAGGCGAAGCAGCTCGTGCGCGGGTACCATGGCGACTGGATCCCCGAGCAAAAGTTCAAAAAGGACTACGTGCCTGATGGCCTGCCGCCGTTGCATGCGGGCAAGGGGGAGGACAAGATCCCACTGGCGAGCATGATGTTTGCCGAGGTGGAGAAGCGGATCGACACGGTCGTGTTCAGGTGCTGCTTTGCCGATAGCGTGTATCGCGCACGGCAGATGGTGGTGCATGGCAAGGTTCGGTTGAACGGGAAGAAGGTGCGTTCCTGCGTCGGAGAGCTTGGGGACGAGGGCGAGCTAACACGGTTCGCGCTGGCCAGCACTCCGATCCCAACACGAAACTACAGCCAGGAGACCTCATCTCCGTAGACCCTTCCGCCGTGACGACTCTCCAACCTCCAAAGCCCAACGAAACCGCCTTCAAAGCCGCCTCGCGCGCCGCAAAGGCCATACGAGGATGCCTCCTCAGAGGATGCCCCCTCCTCCGACCTCTCTTCCGAACCCTCCTCCGACTCTTCCACTCCTCCTCCCACCACCATCTCCCCCTCCCTCAAGCCCCTCCCCTTCCACCTCCCCGAATACGCCTCTCCCTTCCTCTTCATCCCCGCCTACCTCGAACCCTCCTTCACGACCTGCAGCGCCGTCTACCTCCGCCACCCAACCGCCTCTCCGGGGCACAGTGAGGTTCCTAGTCCGTACGAGGCAGATGGAGAGGTCATGAGGCTTGCATGGGTGCGTTCTGGTTCTTTCGTTTTAGGAGAGTGGAGCTAATGTGTGCGATGTAGGAATACTATGCTTCGCTCGGGAGGAGGGGAGATACGAGGCCGGCGTCGATGGTGGGGAAGCGGTTGGGTGCATAAGGGGGAGGAAAGGACGCGATGCATTGAAGCTGGTGCTGCGCGGGACGATCGGGTGGGCAGGATATGCTTTAGGCTCGCTGCTGCTTCTCAATTTCTAAGCGCTCGTCCAGTGCGTTTGTTGACTCTGTTTGGCGGGGTGTTGGGATCGAGCAACGTTTCGATGCTGCTTCTGACCTCTGCTCCGGCGCTCCGGCGCTTCTGCTCTTGTTTCTCTCGCTGCTCCACCAGCTCTGTCTCGACTTCGAGGCTATCTCCCCTACCTCTCACCTTACCATAAGCTCTGGCCAACTCGTGACCTCCTCCAACGCCGACGAGCACCTCTTGCACACTGTGCGTAGGTCGTCTCCCGCGTTCCGCCTCGCTCGCTCGCTTCCGTTCCTAAACCTTCGTACCGCGGCTTGCTTACGCTTCTGGCTTTTTGCAGGACTGCGACAACGTTCGATCACTTCCAGGGGGGTCTCGCGGAAGCCGTTTGCTGGGAGGGGGAGAGGTTGCGGAGGAGCTCACGCGCGCTTTCCAGCTCCACCTCTTTTACCGCCACCAGTTCCTCTGTGTCTTCTTCTTCTTGTCCTAATGAACCGGTCGTAAATTCCACTCTGTTCTACGGTCTGACTACTCTCTCATCAGGACGCAACCCGAACCTCGACTTCCGCCGTCTCGCCAGCTCCTCAGCCTTGAGCTCGCTCGAATCGTCTCCTGCACCACCACCTCCCCCGTCGCCTCCTCCGCCACCACCAGCAGCTCCTCATCCCCTTCGCCCACCTCGCTCCTCCACTTCGCAAGCTCGCGCGCCATCACCCAAGTGTTCCACCAGGGTCCGGGACGCGCCAGTTTTCCACAAGCTCGCTGTGCGAAGGAGGCTGACTTTGGAGCTTCCCTTGCGATTGAATGGGTTGAAGTTGGTTGATGGGCTCCGCACCACTGTGTTCGTCTTTGTTTGCCGCTGCATTGGGGAGAATTCTTCAGAGAGCTTGCTGAGATACGCTTTGATTTTGATCTTGACTGGATGCTGAGGAAGCACCAACGCTGAGTTGTTTGGCTCAATCCGGCAGACGCGTTAGGCAATTCGAGAAAGTGCTTACTTTCTCTTGAGCTGTATTCTTCCTTGCTTGGGCTCTCTTCCTCCCCCAACACTCTCCCAAGCACACTCACCCCTCACCGACACCCAAGATACACTGTGAGTCACCTAAGAACAGCCAGGAGCTCAGCGCGCGCCTTGGAAGGAGCTCCGACCAGCCCCCCTCTCCAACAGCGAACCTGTTGGGCAGCTCCTCCACAACCCGTACTGACCACGCTCACCCCCCAGCCAAAATGCCCGCCAAGATCGCAGTCATCTACTCGTCCACCTACGTACGCCCCTCTCCTCCCGAAGGTCGCGGCTAGCTGACAGCTAGAAACAGGGACACATCCGCACTCTTGCTGAGACCATCGCGGCTGGAGCCAAGGCTGCCGGAGCTGAGGTCACCATCTACCAGTTCCCCGAGATTCTCAGCGAGTGAGTCGGCGCGCGTTTGGTGCGGAGGGAGGAGCTGATGCGTTCTGTTCGCAGTGAGGTCCTCGCTAAGATGGGAGCTGCTCCCAAGGCCGATTACCCTATTGTCAAGCGTGAGCTCTCACCTTCCAGCTTGAGCTACGAACGAAGCTGATAGTTGTGTGGCAGCCGAGGACCTAACGGCATTCGACGGCTTCCTCTTCGGAATCCCCACTCGCTACGGACGCGCCGTTGGATCCGCCAGCGCCTTCTTCGATGCCACCGGAGGTCTTTGGGCCACCGGAGCTCTCGTTGGCAAGTTTGGAGGAATCTTCGTGCGTTGCTCTCTCTCTCGGCGGCCAAAAAGGGAACACAGCTAACACTTCGCTTCGCAGACCTCCTCGGCGTCCCAGCACGGAGGACAGGAGACCACCGCTCTCACCACCATCCCCTTCCTCGCTCACCACGGTATCGCGTACGTCCCCCATTTCCCCTCCTACTCCTCCCACGCTAACACCCTCGCAGCTTCGTCCCCATCGGCTTCGCCCACCCCGCTCTCACCGACAACACCGAGATCGTCGGTGGATCCGCATACGGTGCTGCCGCTATCGCAGGAGGCGATGGATCGCGCGGATTGTCGGAGAAGGAGCTCGCGATCGGAACGTTCCAGGGCGACAGCTTCGCCAAGTTTGTCGGTACCTTCGTCGCTGGAAAGGCGTTGTAAGCCTCCCTTCTTTCTGTGGACGACGTGTGGGAGCAGAGGGAGAGGTAGGGACGCTTGTTAGGAACTCTAATGGAGAGACGCAAACGTCCATTGTGTCATTTTTCGCACCCTCTGCTTTGCTCGCCCCCTCTCTGCTCCAACAAAACCTCCCGAGATCTCGCGCTGATATTCCTTCGCAGCCTCGCCGCCGCCGCTGCCACCACCGAAGCCCCCATTGCAGCCAAGGAGGTCCCCACCTCCGCATCCCGTACGTTCTTCCCTCCTTCCTCCTTCCTCAGCTAACCCCCTCCCAGCTGCTGAAGCTACGCCGTACCAAGTCGAGGACAAGGCTGCCGCTCCCGCCACTGCCGCGCCCGCTGCACTTGCGACAACGGCACCGGTGAAGAAGGCGAAGAAGGGTGGGATGTTCTCAATGTGCTGTGGCAAGGCGGAGAACTATGAGTCGTAGAGCGCCAGCTGGAGGGGGACTGGGGAGGGTCTCACTAATATTGGAATGCGATGAGACTCCTGGTAGCTCGCGCGCGTATCCTCTGCTTGCATCGTGCTCTATTCCATTCTATCCCCAAGCGTCCAAGCTCCCCCCCACCTCACTAAGCCTCCCCCCTCTACTCCCCCATACCTCCTTACGCACCATCTCCTCCACGTGCAGCCCGATCGCGAGGGAAGAGGTGAGGCCGGGACTCTCGATGCCCTCGAGCGAGATGAAGCCGGGTCGAGGATGGGTGATGGAGAAATCTACGGCGGGGGAACCGCGCGGGGAGAGTTTTGGTCTGATACCGACGTCTGCGCGCAATTGCATCATTAGGAAGCGAGCGGATCGAGAGAGAACGACGTACAGTCCGGAGCGAAGCCCTCCTCCCTCACGCCTGGAAGGTACCTCCGCACCTCCCTCACCGCCTCCTGCATCCTCTCCTCGCTCGCCCCCAATTCCCTCGTCCAGAAATCCATCTCCTCCTCCCTGTCCAACGACGGCGCCTCGAGCCATTCGATATCGGGTCCGAAGCGAATCTCGTTCGCGAGGTTCATGGTGAGGTGTGTGCCAAGGCCGGCGAGGGAGGTGGGGTCTGGACAGGGGTAAAGGAGGTGGCGGACTGAGGAGATGCCGGGGCCGCGATCTGGTGGGAGTGAGTCGGGGAGCGTGCGGAGCGAGGAGGGGGCTCACAGGAGAAGTAGGAACCTTTGGCGAAATGGAGAGTGCGGTGCTCTGGAGCAGGAAAGATCTGGTTGACTATGTGGTGCGCGCTGAGAGGGTGGCGGTTAGCGAGGTCTAGGAAGCGGGAGGAAGAGCGAACTTGAGTCCAGCAGAATTGACCACGACGCGCGCGAGCACGGCGCTCCTCTCCCCCTCTCCCCCACTCCCATCACTCGTAACAGTCTGCACGACCCACCCCTCCTCGCTCCCATCCCCTCTCTTCCCCCCCGCTCCCACAGCTTTATCGATTCGCACCACCCGCGTCCCATACACCACTTCCCCTCGCTCGCTCTCCTCCACCTCGCGCTCCAAATCCTCCATCAGCGCATGCGAGCTCACGATCCCCGTCTCGGGACTCAATAAGGCTCCCACCACCTCCCCTCCCAAATCCGGCTCGAGCTCTCTCGCCTCCTGCCCGCCCAACCACCGCAAAGGCACCTCTCCCACCCCCGCTCTTCGCAGTTCCTCCGTTTTTAACACCAGGGAGGAGAGGTAGGATTCTTGAGAGGCTGAAGTGGCGAGGATGAGTTTGCCGGTCTTGCGATGGGGGATGGAGGAGCGGGCGCAGCGCGCGTAGAGGAGGGAACGACCGCGGATGCAGAGAGAGGTTTTGAGAGAGTCGGTCGGGTAGTAGAGGCCTGAGTGGATGACTTCGGAGTTGCGAGAGGAAGTCTCTTGTCCTGCTTGGGCGTGCCTGTGCAGCTGGCGTTAGCTTGAGCTGGCACGCGGGGAGAGGAGGGCTGGGAGCAAGGCGGGGCAGGAGGACGACGTACCGCTCTACTAGGAAGGTTGTCCGCTCTGGGAAGCCTTTGATAAGGCGTTCAGCGACTGCTAGGCCCTGCACGGAAAGTGAGCTCGGAGAAGCAGCTGGCGAAGGGCGTGCGCTTGCTCACTCACCACCACTCCTCCCCCCACGACCAGGTGGTCGAGGTTGAGAGAGGGAGCCAAGTAAGGATACCGCGCACGCAGGAGGGAAGCCACGGTGGAGTTGGGAGTCGGAGTGGGAGCTGCTGGGAGGAGGACAACCCGCGGAGGGCGAGCTCGCGCTCTTGTCCAGTCTTGTCCTCTCTCCCACTCCTCCCAGACTTTTCGAACTCCTGGACCAGAGACTGACTCAGCTCTTTACACCTCGAGCTCAACAAGCCCGACGTCGGTCGGCAGCGACAGCAGCAGCTCCACGCCGTTTGCGATCCG
This sequence comes from Glaciozyma antarctica PI12, assembly GCA_002917775.1. NCBI lineage: Eukaryota > Fungi > Basidiomycota > Microbotryomycetes > Kriegeriales > Camptobasidiaceae > Glaciozyma > Glaciozyma antarctica. The sequence goes on along the minus strand of KZ627148.1, from coordinate 1,094,649 downwards.
CTAGGGCCGCCGTCCATCTCTCCTCGAACGAGCGCCTCACGCGTTATTTAACGTGCTCTGTGCTCTCTCCACCGAACGAGCTCAGCGGACGCCCTCGTGACCGACTATCTCGCCCGGACTTGGAGGAAGCCGAAGTCCGACGCGTCTTCCCCTCCTTTCTCTCCGTCCTGCTGTGCACAGCGCTGAAGGAAGAATGCGCGAACGCTTCAGTATTGACACGCAAGTACGCTCCCCAGAGCTCAAGGATCCCGCTAACCCGCTCCTCTCGCAGCGTCGTCCGCGCTCTGGACGCGGCACCCCTCTCCCTCCCTGGCGCCGCTCTCATCGCCGCCGTATCCTTCTACCGCGCGCGCGAAATTTCCGGCCCAGCTCTCACGTTCATCGACTACATCCATTCCTCAAAGTGGCTCAAGCGGCTGCTCTTCTTCGTCCTCCTCAAGTCCACCAACCGCGCCTTGAACCGCCTCGTGATGAACAGGGGATGGAAGACGGATCGCCCGGTTTGGAGCAGGGTGAGAGGGAAGGGAGATATTGTTGTCATCACGGGAGGATCTACTGGGATTGGGAAAGAGCTCGTCGAGATCCTCGCGAAGCACACCTCCAACGTTGCCGTGCTCGACGTTTCGGAGCCCAAGTACACAGCGAGTACGTCGAGTCGTTTGCATCGATTCAGGAGGAAGCTGACGTATCGTCGCAGAGAACATTCGCTTTTACCGCTGCGACGTGACGGATCCCAAGGCCATATCGGAGGCAGCGAAAGCTATTCGCGCGGACGTGAGTCGAGCTTTGCGGTCGTCCGTGGCACTGCTGACGCCCGATACACCACAGTTTGGAGAGCCAACGATCATCATCAACAATGCTGGAATACTGCGAGGTAAGTCGCTGTGTCTCTCGCCTCGAAGTCCGCTGGTCGCTGAGCAGCTTCCTCGCAGGCGACACCCTCCTCAACACAACTCCCGAAGCTTTCCTGCTTACCTACAAGGTCAACGTTCTCGGAGCGCACAACATTCTCCGCGAGTTCCTTCCCCATCGTGAGTCCCGCTTTGCGACGAGCGAGCGAGGTTTCCGATCAGTCCGCTGACCCCCTTGCAGTCATCTCCGTTTGCTTTCTTCCCGCTCTCCAGCTCGCAGATCTGACTCCCGCCTAACCAGATCAACCACGGACACGTCATGACAACTGCTTCGGCTTCGTCGTACGTCGCGGTCGCACAGCTAGGTGAGGCATCCTCGCTCTCCAATCTTCGCCAGCCCATGCCTAACGCCCTCACACAGGCGAGTACGCCTGCTCGAAAGCTGCATCCCTGGCTCTCCACGAGACTCTCACCGCCGAGCTCGTTTACAGGTCAACTCAGCTCGCTTCCTCCTTCAGCGCGAACGCGCTGACTCCGATTTGACGCAGGTACAACGCTCCTCGAGTCCGCACAAGCGTCATCTGCCCCATGAAAGTCTACACGCAACTCAGCGACGCCCTTGTGGACAGCGACATCCAATTGTCCGTCTTCTCCCTGTCCCTCTCGCTCCTCGCTCATCCCATTCCTGCAGCTTCAACCCCACTCTCACCCCGACCTGGGTCGGTGCCCAGATGTTCAACATCCTCAATTCAGGCCTCTCGGGACACCTCGTTGCGCCTAGTTTGACGAGCGCGCTAACGCCTGCAACTCGCTGTGCGCCCGCTTGGTTCGGCTTCATCCTCATGCAGGTGAGAGCTCGTCTATTTGATGCGCTAGAGAAGGAGCTGAGGAATTGTGCAGCTGTCGAAGGCGAATCATTATGTGAGCGACGACCGCAATGCTCGAGTGCGGAAGAGCTACTCGGTGCCTGCGGAGCTTGAGGAGGCTGCGAAGGCGAAGGTAGCTTGATGCTGGATTGGATTGGGAGCTTGGTTAGTATTGTAGGATGAATCAGCGGGTTTAGAAGCGTTGCGTGGTGCTAGCGAAGCGATGCAGCTCTCCTCCCACCCTCTCGCCTGCACTGCTCGCTGCCGAGAAGTTTGAGGCCCTCGGTTGCGGTCTCCCAGGCCACGTCATCGCACCCTCGTCTTCGAAGCTTACACCCGCGATTCGCTGCTTGCCGGAGTGGCACCGCTTCGTCCGTACGAAGCTGAGCTTCGCTTGCGGTGTCGTGTGAGCGGGAGAGTTGGGAAGACTCGTAGGTCGCGAGGGCGCACTACTGCCTCAGCGACGAGAGGAACGTAGAGGGTCGGAGGAAGGATTCGGTTTCGGAGGAGGTTCAGCAGACTGCGACGGCTTGGTGGTGCGGAGAAGATTGAGTGAGCACGACGGAGGTGGAGAGCGACGATGGTGATTGGGAGAGAGTGACAGGGTCAACTGCTCCTTCGTCCCTTGCTCGAGCTTCAGCTGCGTCGGCGCCCAACTCACCGTTCTGCGCTTTCGTGCTCGTGATCCTGCCTGACCACTGCTCGTTCGTACACGCGGAGTTCGAACAACCCACGCGGAACTCAAGCAGACTGGGGCCAGAAACTGGCGCTTGAGTAGTGCCGGAAGCAGATGTCGCTCAAGCTCAAGGGCGAGACGATCGCGCAGGAGAGGGAGAAGCAGTGCGAGACCGAGGTGGGATGGAAGCAGGCGTTGAGGAGAACAACGGCGCTGCAACGCGTGTTCTGCAGGATAGATGGTACTGCAACAAAATAAGGGTCTGTACGAGCACCTGGTCAGCTCTCCTCCACTGGCATACCGGTTGAAGCCACTCACATCCGGTCAAGCCGCCCAACAAACACTCCCCTCCCGAACTAGTAGCCACCCAACAGTATCCAGCCTCCTCCTAATCCCACAATAACTCCTGCCCACATCCTCAGACTTTTCCCGCCCACCAGCCCTCCGTTGCCCGCTGCTGAGGAGGCCGAGGTTGTTGAAGCGGCGGCGCCGCCCGAGGCTGTCCCGAGCGCCGTGGTCGTCGTGGGAGGTGCTGTACTCGGACCGATGCGAGTAGTGTTGGCCGAGACGGCCGTCTTGACGCTGATTTGGGAGGAGGTGGCGGTCGTCAAGGAGGAGGAGGGGGTGGCAGGAGCGTTTTCATCAAACGTGCTGGTGCCGGTCCGCGTGGGCGCACCGAGGAGAGGACCGGTCGCGGTTGGAGCGTCTCCTCGTACGGAGGGGAAGGTTTCGAGGTTGCCTGCGCGTGGTCGACGGTCGTTAGCTTGGCCGTTCGTCGAGCGCGGTCAGGAGGAGGTTCGGCGTGAGCTTGCTCAGGACTCACCTTGGGAGGCGACAGCAGCGACCAGAGCTGTGAGCAGGAATGTAGACACGCTCAGGTGAGTGCGCACTCGCATTGCTGAAGGAGCGCGCGAGTTGGACGAAGGCAGAGGAGCGCCCAAGCGGAGGAGCTAACCCGGGTCACGCGCTTGGTCACGTCCTTCCGCTTCGCCCGCTCCTCTGCGACAGCGAAGACTCTCTCGAGTTCCTGCCGGGATCCGTTCGACCAGCGCGACCTCCCTTGCTGCGTACCAAGCCCCCGCCCCCACCCACGGGCCACCGGTCCTCGCCCGCTCCCTTTATTCTCCTCGAGCTCTCGACCGAACGGCGCAGATTGACGACGCGCCTGCCTTTAACCTTGGGGACAAGAAGGCCAGGAACTAGGGCGGCCCGATTGCTTTCTACGCCGACTCGGTCCCTCTCGGTCCTCTTCACTTTTATGTGCGCGACTAGCGCGTTCTTTCGTGTTCTTTCCAACGGCCTCAGTCGCCGATGCAGGCCGATGCTCGGAGACGGAGATTGTACTTGGAAGTCGGCCCCGTGAGACCTGCGTGCTTCGCACCTCGTCGCACTGAAGGACGGACGGCAGCGAGGGCCGTTCGTCAGGCGACGGTTGAGCTGTTGCGACTCGCGAGGCGGGCGGACGTTGGTGGTCGGCCTGCGTGTGCTCCCTTTTTGCTGCTGGGCGCTTTTTCTTCGAGGTCGACGAGTAGCCTGGTCGTGCTGTACGTCCCTTCGACGCCTCCGTGGACTCTGGACTGTAGGTAGCTGTAGATCCGCTGACGAACGGCAACTCTAACGCTATCCCTTGCTCTATCTCGCTGGTGATCTGGACGTCGATCCGGGGGAACCACTCTAATTCATCTTGGCGAGGCCTTTTTCGAGAGATTCGACCGCCCTCCGGCCCCTCCGTTCCGCTCCCCGACAGGCCTTCCCCTCCTCTTTCGATCTGTGAAGAGTTTGACTAGGTCCCCGCTCGTATCACCCCAGCTGTTCCTTCTCTCCCTTTGCCTCTTCCCTCACCGCCTTTTTAAGCGCCAGCGTTTTCTTCGCCACCTCGCTCGCCATCCAACCGATTCCGCGCCTTGAGATGAACTATCCTTCTTTCTCCTACAAGTACGCTCTCGCCATCTCCCCCTCTGAGCGTAGCACTGATTCGACTCCTTCGCAGCCGACGACACTCGATCCAGGAATCCCTCACTGGCACTTGGCCTCCTCTCGAAGGCCCAGAGGACCACCCTCGCCGCCCTCACACCTCGCCAGACTACTCCCTCTCCCTTCAAAACGACCAACAACCCTACCCCAGCACTTTCTACCCTCAAGCGGCTTCACCCTACCCGTCTTCTCCACCTCTCGCAGCGAGTGGTTGGGCCTCCTCCTCATCCTTCACGGCTCCTCCGGTCGAACCATCCTACTCCTTCCACTCTCCTCCCATCGCCAACTCCGCCTCCTCCTCCACCTCTTCCAACCCACCCGAATCGCAAAGAGCTTCTGGAGCGGACAGGCGGGTTCGCAAGCGCGTGGAAGGCTACCTCGCTCGGCCGCCCAACGCGTTCATTCTGTACCGCTCCGAGCAGGTCAAGATCTTCAAGCGGGAGGGAGCGCCCAAGAAGCTGCAATCGGAAGCGTCGAAGCTCATCGGTGAGATGTGGCGGTCGCTCTCAGCGGAGGAGCGTGGTGTTTGGGAGGACAAGGCTAGTGCTGCCAAGGCGAAGCACCTGGCAGAGCACCCAGGTGCGTTCCTTCGTTTGATCTTTGAGGGGTGAAAGCTGATGGGGGTCGCGGTTCGCAGACTATCGCTACAAGCCGTTGAGGAAGGGCAAGCAGGTCGCGGAGCCCTACCCACCGCCTCGCACGTCCTCTCCTCTCAACCCTCGACGTTCCAAGGTCGAGTCGCACGTCTACGGAAACGAAATCAAGACGAGCGAGCTCCTTCCTCCCCTCCCCAACCACCTCGCCCTCCAGATCCACGACGGCGCGTACCAATATCCCACCTTCCTCTCCTCCGACGTCGACTCAACCTCTCCCCAATTCCAACGTCGCTCTCCTTCTCCCCTACCTCAGTCTCTCCAACCTTTTCCCAACTTTAGTGACACGATGGAACGGCCGCAAAACAACGAGCGCCAATACCTCCTCCCTCTCGCCCCTCGGTCTAAACTCCCCCCTCAGCAACCTCCCACTTATCCCAACCCAAATCCGACCTTCCCCTATCCGACCTCTCTGTTCCCCTACTCGACCTTCTCCAACTTCGAAGCCCCTCGCACGGCCTACAACACCGCGCCATTTGCGTATTTCGGAGGCGCGAGGGCGGAGTACTGGCCGCCGCAGGAGCAGGCGTATCCTCCGATGTATCAACCTGCGATGACGGGGTGGAATGGAGAGTATCGGGAACAGGAGGAGCTTGGTGGCGATGAGCGATGGACGGAGGGGAGGTCGGCGTCGTATAATTTTCCGTCGTAGTATCCCTCGAGTCTGCATCGTTACTTCTCCTTAGTGCCGCTGTTCCTCCAATCTTACAGGTGTATCTTTCTCCCCCCCTCAGTACCTCGCGACTCCAGCAGTTCTCCCTCCCTCACCTCTCATATATCGTACCAGCACTTTTGTCGCCGTCGTACCCCTCCGTAATTATCAAGATACATGCCGCACTCGATAACGAATCGTTTGTCTCACTGCAGACACGCCCAGGGAGAGAAAGGAACGAGAGAGAAGGAAGAGGGAATCTCCCCAACGCCCGCGCTCGTCTTCCTCAGCCAACACCTCGACAAACAGGATGTCCGACGACGAAGAACGCGGAGGAGGAGGAGGAGTTGAAGAGGACATCAACCTCCCCAAAGCAACAGTCGCCAAGCTCGTACAAGGTGAGCCCGCGCACCTCGCCAACCGCGAGACCTCGCCGCTGACCCCCCGCGCGCTTGTAGAGCTTCTCCCAGCCGAGTTCACCTGCGCAAAGGACGCCAAAGACCTCATGACTGAGTGCTGCAAAGGTCCGCTTCCCCTCCCTTCCTGCGCGCGTAGGAACTCACCTCCCCCCTTCGCTTGGGCACACAGAGTTCGTCCTCGCCATCGCGTCCGAAGCGAACGAGATCTGCGAGAAGGACCTCAAGAAGACGATGCTCCCTGAACACATCCTTGCTGCGCTCAAGGTCGGCTCTCTCCCTCCTCGCCTATCAGAGCTAACGAGGCACAGGCGCTCGGGTTCGACAACTTTGTGGAGGAGGTCGCTGAGGTGCTCAAGGACCACAAGGAGTTGGCCAAGGGGGAGAAGCAGAAGAAGGCGAAGAAGCAGAGCGGGTCGGGCTTGTCGCAGGAGGAGCTGCTCAGGCAGCAGGAGGAGTTGTTTGCGGCGAGTAGGGCAAGGTTTGAGGCGGGACCGGCGCCGATGGAGGAGTAGGAACACGGGGGATGTGAGGATGTTGTATTGCATTGCGGGTACGGACGGCGTCTGGGTGGAGAAGGCGTGAGCGAGGAGGAGCTGCTCTCGGGACGAGGGACTGGCGGTTCTGGCTCTGCTCCCATCTCTGCCTGCGCCTCGGTACTCACGTTTACCTGCAGAGCTACCGTACGAACAGGTTCCGCCACTCTGCGGTACAGCTGCTGTATCACCTCTGTTTCTATTGCTGCTCCCTCGCCTGCAGCTCGGCCAGGCGATCCATCGGGTTCGCACCGTTCCACCTCTCTGCCCCCTGCGCATCCTTCTCCAGCTTCGCCAGCCCAAACTGCTCTATAATAAACGACGCAGACACGCTCCCGAGCTGCATCGCCTTCTTCACGTCGCCATCATACAGCTCCAGCCCCGCCATCAACCCACCCTGCACACGATCGCTCATCAGCTCTCTCCACGCAGCCAGGCCAGAAACAAGCTCACCAAGAAAGAATTCCCAGCCCCCGTCACATCGGCGACCTTGTCCCCATTCTCCCAATACGCCGGCACCCACACCCCTCCCTCGCTCACCCCCTTCCCAATCCCAAACGCCCCCAACCTCCCACTCCGAATCACCACCGCCCCCCTCGCTCCCTCCTGCACAAACCTCCTCGCAACGCTCTCGATTCCCGCCTTCCCTCGCCGCTCAACCTCGTCGACGTCGATTCCGAAGAACGCTGATGCCTCCTCATGGTTCGGAGAGAAGATGGCGATGAACGGGAGGATTTCGCGGAGGGCGTCGAGCTCTTCTGGGATGCAGCGGTCGGGGATGGGTTCGTAGACCAGGGCGGGGGTGAAAGCGAGTGGAGCGAGTTGGGAGTGGATGATGAGGGCGCGGGCGGGGGAGCAGACGAAGTGGAGGAAGTGAGCGCTGAGGAGGGTGGGAGGGAGGTCGATGGGTTCTAATCGACGGCGGGGGTTGAGGTACTGGAACCCTAGGAGGGTGTCAGCGTGCGCGAGAGGAAGAGGGGTGAGAGCGGACCTCGCTGTTCGCCTGTGTAAAGGTTAAGGGCACGGGTCGTCGGCCGGTCGTTCGAGCGGTAGTACCACATGTCCCCGAAGCCATCTAGCACGCGCTGGACCTCTGCTGGCCAGTCGTTCCCTCGATCCACCACGAGCCCGATAGAGGTGGGAGGAAGCCTGTGAGGACGCGGTCAGCTGCCGTACGCGGCGAGGGGAGTAGCGACAGACCACATGCGAGATCCGATCACGGCGTACGTTCCTCCACCTCCTACGACGGGCTCCTCTGCGGTCTTGATGAGGCTGCCGTCCGAGTTACCTATGCGCGGGTGAGTTGGGTCGCAAGCAAGCGATCCTGCAGGCGCACTCACGCCATTCGAATTGGTCGAGGATAAAGAGGCCTAGGGAGGCGATAGTGGGCGACATGCGAGCAGGAGGGAGCGAGGGAGGAGGTTAAGATTGCAAGAGACGCGAAGGTCGACGGTTGCTCTCTGCTTCCTACCTCCTTCCTGTCGACTGCACAGAACGCTCAGTGCTAGTACTGCTGGTACGTCTTCCTTGCGACGTGGGGGCCATCTGAGCAAGCCGAACTAGACGACTTGACGACTCCCTGTGCAGCTGTCTTCCTCCGCCCCAAGCGCTCCTCACCACTCGACTCGACTCAGCTCAGCTCCTGCCGTACAGCCGAAGCTGTCTACGGACCTCTGGTGAGTCAGGTTTTAGGTGAAAGACGCGTATGTACTCGGAGAGGGAGGTCGCTGCTGCTGGTGGACGGCGCAGGCAGGGAGACTGAGGGGACCCGATGAGACGCGGGCGAGCGGGTGCTAACGAACGCTGCTGTACCAACAGAGCTCGCCTACATCCGACTACCTGTCCCCCCTCCTCGACTACCGATGACCTCTCTTGCCCCCTCCGGGGTCCAAGCTTCTCCTCGCGCGAGCCTCTTCTCCCTCCCACTCGAGCTCAAGGTGAGGATCGTCGAGTTTGTGAATTACCAGGACGTCAACTTTGGACACCGGATCGATTCCAGCGGTGAGGCCGCGAAGGCGCTGCACGAAGACTTCGACTCGAGTCGGCATGGGAAGAGTTTGAACGCGTTGTTCCTGGCGGACATGGAGTTCAGCAACCTGGCGGCGGTTTGGATCTTCAAGGTGTGTGTGCGGAGTCCCGAATCTGGTGAGGTGGCAACACTGACGGGCGCTGTAGGAGTACAAAGCGAGTCACTGCCGAGACGATACCTTCATCCTCTCGGTGTCGTCGCGTCACAGACAGCACTTTACGCGCCTCATCCTCGACAACGACGCGGATCTCGAGGATCTCAAATATGCCCTCTCGATCTCCGCCCACTGCGCCAACCTACATTCCCTCACTCTCTCCTATAATGCGGCCACAATACTTTTGGGAGAGTCCCTCAACCCTCGCGTATCTGCCTCCGACGGCTTGAATGACGTTCGAGCGGCTTTTCGACGCTGTACCGTTCGTATACGACGACTGGCTATGGGGGACGGCTTCGAAGCAGCGGATGCGGCAACAATTCTGGATGCCTTCCCCATCCTCGACAATTTGGCCCTCGCTGATGCTCGCATTTTCTCCGGTCAGACGGCAGAGCATTTGAGTCGCCTGGTTGAGGCAGTACTGCGAGGTGGACGCCTAAAACGACTCGCAATCGATCGATGGGACGGCGAGGCCGGCGACGTCCTGGACGAAGCGTGGATCAACGCGGATTGGGACTCGCTTGAAGCGTTGACGCGTCTTCGATACGACGCGCTGACGTTGAGCGAGTCGGACTGGGCGTTATTCGCAGTCTTCTCGAACCGCCTCGAGTCTCTCAAGCTCACCATCGAGACGACATCCCCCGTCCCGGACCTGTCCTCCTCCCCCTTCCTCCGTCTCCGCTTCCTTGAGATCTCGGCGGAAAAGACGGACGACATCGCCACGGTTCTCGGCAGACTCGCGGATTCTCCTCTCACCGCCACCCTGGCCTTGAGGGACCTCCACGAAGATGGCATCCTCGACATCCTCCGCCCAGCTCTCGAGCGCCACCCTACTCTCCAACGCCTCTCCGTCTTTTCCTGGCAATCACCGCCAGCATCCTCAATCACCACCTCCCAACTCCGCCAATACGCCAAGGACCGCCCCACCCCTCTCCACCTCGACTTCGAAGGCGCCTATAACCCCTTCGCAACTCTCGACGACGACGACGAGGACGAGGCGGCGACGTCTTCGAAGGAGGAGCGAATTGACCGCACGCGAGCTTTGTGCTCAGCCGTCGACGAGGTTCTCGAATTTGGCCTCGCTCAGTCGGCGAGAGCGAGGTTGATGGACGATTACGAGGGAGTGAGGGAGTTGGTGATTTCGATGAAGGGGCTCAAGGCGAGGATGATGGTGGAGCAGGATTAGGTGGAGATGGAGGGAGAAGGGGCGACGCGCAGCTTGTGGGAGTGGGGAAGAGGGGGATGTACTGGGCGCTTGCAACGGGAACGAGAGCCGTTTCGAAATTAGCTTGTGGCGAGAGTGTTCCTTCTCCATGAGAGCTGTCGAGAACTTAAGCAACGAGTCTCCGCCGCGCCTCCTCGCTCCTGCTCCCGCCCTCGCTGCTGCTATTGTTGCCGTTCTTACATCAGCTGGCGAGTCGATTCTTCCAGCTGCTCCCCAGCTCAATGATCATCTCTGCTGCTGCCGTGCTCGCCTGCGACGGAGCGACAGTTCGTACGCTCCCTGCTCGCTGCCGACGCCCGCTTCCGCCTCTATCTCTCGCTCGCAGTGCGCTCTTCTCCTCTCCGCTCTCTCATCGTGGAAAAAGGAAATACGACTGATTCCAGACCCTCTCGCAGCCTCCTCAGTCCCCTCCCTCCCTCGCCAGCATCTCCCCAATCCCTCTCACCTCGCTCAAAATCTCCTCCACCTGCTCCCTCCTCAAACAATGCTCGTCCCACCCCAGCCCGAACGTCATCATCCCGTCCCACGTATACGATTCGATGAGGATCCCCTCTCCGCGATGCAGGCGCGTGCCGAGGAGCATATTGCTCAGCGTGAGAGTTGCTGGAGGAGAGGTGGGGAGGGAGAAAGTGGTGGGGAAGATGCGATCGAGGTCGCCTACCACTGTGGAGGAATCAGTGGCGTAGAGAGCAGGAGGTGGAGGACGAACTGCTCGCGTTGACGGCTCCGCGAGGTTCGTCGAGCTTGTCGTCGTTCACGCCGAGCGAGCTTCTGCGATGCAAGCATGAGCGAGGTTCGCGCAAAGAGTGGAGAGAGGACCTGCTTTAGCCGGTCGAGGATCATAAAGTACGAACTCGAAAGCAGCTGCCCTCGCTGCCTAGGGTGCGGATCCAGCCGCTTCGCAAACTGGCGTTTCGCAAGTCGCGCACCTTGAAGGACCGTCCATCGTAGTCTCTCCACATTCTCCTTCGTCACTGCCTGCGGAAAATTGGGGAGGTGGATTGCGGAAAAAGAGATGCGGATCGCGAGGTCGCTGGCGAGGAGGGGGAGGGAGGGGTCGAGGAAGGGACGGAGGGAGAAGGGGAAGCCAAGGACGATGGGTTGGTAGGCAGTTGACGCGGAATAGGCTCGAGAGAATATGTTGGAGATGGCGAGGGCGAGGATGGAGTAGAGGAGCATGCCTGCGACGAACGAGGATCAGCGAGGTTTGCTGATGAGGGCGGGCGACTTACTGGGGCTCAGGCCGTTCGATTTAGAGAGAGCTACAAGCCGAGTAGTATCCTCCTTGCTGAAACTGAAAGCGGGCCAGCGGGTCTTCGCTTGAACTGCAGGACAGGGCTCCATCCGTGCGAGCTGAGGCGAACGAGGGTGAAGTCGGTTTGAAGCGACGAGGAGGGTGTGGGAGATGGCCCAAAACCATCGTTGACGCGCAAGGCGTGGCGAATAGTTGGTCGTGAGGGAGGAGGAAGGTGTTGTTGGCGGAGGAATGGGGGAGGGAGGAATGGGGAGGACGGGGTAGGCTTCTTCTGAGGCTCGAGGGAGGCGCTCCAGGATTGTTGCGATGGGAGGAATAATCTCCCACGTATTCGAAGGATGGGCAAAGGAGGGGGTGGGACTGAACGTCCCGGAGAGAAAGTCGTCTAGCGAAGCGAAGGGCGGGGTTGAGTTAGGAGTAGGGAGAGATGGGTCCGAGAGGGCGAAGAAGAGTTCCTGGAGGATCCGATAGACTGACATGCCATCAGAGATCTAGAATGCAAAGTCAGCGTCCACCAGAAGCTCGCAGGAGACGACTCACGACGTGCGAGATGACGAGAAAGATTCCATGCTTCCTCGCAGGTCCCGTCGCCGTATCGCACACGACAACCAGCCTCGCCAAGCACCTTCCTTGATCCAGCAACACTCTTGGACCATTCAAGATCCTCCCATCCAGCACCTCCTCCATCCTCTCCCCCACCACCTCACTCTCCCCGACCAAGACCGTCTCCCACGCCCTCATCAACGCCTCCTCCTCGTCCTCCGCCACCTCATAGCAGAACTCCCTGGGTCTCGGAAGGTGCAAGTCTCCCTTCCGCTCCTCCACCTCCTCCGCATCCCGCACCGTAGCTCCGAGCAACGGGTGCCGCGCTCTCACGCGCGCCCATGCGTGCACCAGGCGCGCAAAGAACGTCGAATCGGCAGAGGCGTCGGGTAGGTGCAGCGATAGGCGGACGAAGGTGTCGGACTGGCCATCGAGCTGTGTTGCGAGGTCGAACTTGCGCTCGAGGACGCCTAAAGGGCGGGTGAAGGTGCGTTCAGCGGGTGAGGAGGGTGTCCAGGAGGCGCCGGTGGCGTGGGCGGTGAGGAAGCGTAGAGCTGGCGAGTGCGGCGTGGCCATCGGCCTGAGCAGGCGGTGGTGCGGAGGCGAAAGGAGGAGGGCAACTGCGATTCTGCTCTTTCGTCCCCGGTCCGCTCTCCAAACTCGGTCGTCTCGCTTTGCGAAGCTGCCTTGCGTACGTACTCTCTGATACACCTGAGCAGCAGCCAAGCTCTACGCCCGAAAAGATACGATCCTGTATTCCGCCCAAACACGCTCTACAGCTTCGCCGGCCCACTCGCAGGGTACAACCTCCTCAAGACCTTCGCAATCTCCTCCGCCGTCTCCTTCGGCTTCTCCTGCGCAATCAAGTGCGCCGCTCCCTCAACCCTCGCATGCGTCGCATGCGGGATCTGCTTCAGCGTATGCGCAATCGACGGCTCGTCGAGGACGGAACGACCGACGTCGGCGAGGAGGAAGTGGACTGGGAGGGAGGAGGTGATGTTGTAGAGACGGGCTGAGGCTCGACGCGCGCCGACGGTCATGGGATCTGCGAAGACGAGCTGTGGGAGGGCGAGTTAGATTCGGAGAGCGAGAGGAGGGAGGGAACGTACTGCTTCGTCTCTTGCGCGAGCTTTGAGTGCCACTTCACCGGAGGGAGTGTCCTTGATACCGTACTTGATGTACTTGTCCAACACCCTCGAATCCCATGCCCTGAAGAACGGCTTCTTCAAGAACCCCTCCTTCGCCTCCTCCCTATTCCTCCACGTCTCCCTCCGCACCACCGCTCCCTTCGTAAGCCTCCCCGTCTGCCTCAAGATCGTGGACGGTGGAAGAACGGGGTCGCAGAAGATGACGGAGGAGAAGAGGGATGGCAGGGCGGTCGCTGCGAAGGCCATTCCCGCGCCGCCGAGGGAGTGACCGATTCCGACGATGAGGCGGTCTCGGAATGTACGGGATGAGGGGATGGAAGATCCAGGAGAGGGAGGGAGCGTGTCGAGGAGGCGTAGGGAAGTTGCGGAAGGGTCGGTGATGGGGGGAAGGAAGGTCGAAGGGAACGAGGTCGGGGTGACGAGAGAGGGCTCGCTGGAGGCGGAAGAAGGGTGGAGGGGAGAGTCAATGTAGGAGATGATTAAATTAAGGATGTCACGACCGTTATCAGCCCAATAGACTGCGTAGGATCAAGATGAGCGAGGAAGGAGGTGCACGAGAGAGAGGAGACGCACAGGAGCCCCCAAGAGCTTCCTCGTTGAGGACAGCCGAATCTCCTTGCGATACGCAATCCAGTGCCCATACCTCCTCGACTGGAAGTGCTTGAGGCTGACTGGGGTCGTCCAGCGTCGAGAGCAGCTCCGTAATCGTCGGCTCCCAGATCTCTGCGTCGCGACCATGTTAGCTCTCCCCTCCTACCCACAGCATCACACGCGCACCTTTATGAAAACCATTCGCATGCGCAAACACGAGCGTCAAACCGGGCTCCCTCCCCACGCGCGCCTTGTTGACAAGTGAGTACCGGTTGACCGCGACGAAGAGCTGCTCCTGCGCCGCCAACGCCTCGCGATCCTTCACATCCACCTGCTTCCCCGACGCCGCGACCTGCGTCTCGTAGATCTCCAGCAGAGCCTTGGGTAGATCAACCTTTGGTGGGGGCCCCGCGCTCGTTCGTGCTGCCTTCTTCTCGACCGGGTGACGGCTGCTGTGAAGAGCGCGGGGGAAAGCGGCGGGGACGATGAACGAGTCGCAGCGCCAGGCTCGCCGTTGAGTGCCGAACGGCGCTTCGGTCGAGGATCGGAGCTGGAGAGTTGGGAGCTGGCGAGAGGAGGGCGCGGCGGGGAGGAGGGGAGTGAGAGGGCCTTCGAGGCTGACTGCTCGTCGTTCGATCTCTTCTGGATCCATTCGTGTCTGCGGCGTTAGAGGAGAGGAGCTGAGGCTGATGGTGTTCGAGAGCAAGGAGCGTTGTAGCCGAGCTCAGTCGGCTAAACTTCAAGTCGACCCGAGGTACAAGGGACCTCCTATCTCTCCGCTCTCGTCGCGTCGAGTAACGACATGGAGAAGGACTGAAGATGAAGGAGGAGAAGGTGTGGGTACAGCGCGTACAGCAACGAAGAATTACTCGAACCAAACCGCCTCGCTACCTGGCACCAACGCCAACTCCCACTCCATCCCCCCCTAATCCTGCTCCACCGTCATCCTCGCCTTGAGCCCCTTTATCAACGGCACCATCTCCCTCGCTCCCTCGTAATCGTCCATCAACCTCGCTCTCGCCGACTGAGCGAGGCCAAATTCGAGCACCTCGTCGACGGCTGAGCATAAAGCTCGCGTTCGCTCCCTCCGCTCCTCCTTCGACGCCGTAACCGCCTCGTCGCCATCGTCGAGAGTTGCGAAGGGGGTATAGGCGCCTTCGAAGTCGAAAAAGAGAGGAGTGGGGCGGTTCTTGGCATATTGACGGAGTTGGGAGGTGGTGAGCGAGGATGCTGGCGGCGATTGCCAGGAAAAGACGGAGAGGTGTTGGAGAGTAGGGTGGCGCTCGAGAGCTGGGCGGAGGATGTCGAGGATGCCATCTTCGTGGAGGTCCCTCAAGGCCAGGGTGGCGGTGAGAGGAGAATCCGCGAGCCTGCCGAGAACCGTGGCGACGTCGTTCATCTTATATGCTGAAATCTGAAGGTGGCGGAGGCGGGGGAAGGGAGACGAGGACAGGTCCGGAACGAGGGATGTCGTCTCGATGGTGAGCTTGAGAGACTCGAGGCGGTTCGAGAAGACTGCGAATAACGCCCAGTCCGACTCGCTCAACGTCGGCGCGTCGTATCGAAGACGCGTCAACGCTTCAAGCGAGTCCCAATCCGCATTGATCCACGCTTCGTCCAGGACGTCGCCGGCCTCGCCGTCCCATCGATCGATTGCGGGTCGTTTCAGGCGTCCACCTCGTAGTACTGCCTCAACAAGGCGACCAGAATCCTCTGCCATCTGACCGGAGAACAACCGAGTGCCGATGAGGATCAAATCGTCGAAGATGGGAAAGGCGTCCAGAATTGTTGCCGCGTCCGCTGCTTCGAAGCCGTCCCCCATAGCCAGTCGTCGTATACGGGCGGTGCAGCGTCAAAAAGCCGCACCCAAGCCGTCGGAGGCAGACACGCGAGGGTCCAGGGACTCTCCAAAAAGTATTGTGGCCGCATTGTAGGAGAGAGAGAGGGAATGGAGGTTGGCGCAGTGGGCGGAGATCGAGAGGGCATATTTGAGATCCTCGAGATCCGCGTCATTGTCGAGGATGAGGCGCGTAAAGTGCTGTCTGTGACGCGACGAGACGGAGAGGACGAAGGCATCGTCTCGGGAGCGACTCGCTTTGAACTCCTGCACCGCCCGTCAGCTGATTCTCTTCTCAAGGCACCCCAGTCTACACACCTTGAAGAGCCAGACCACCGTGAGGTCGCTGAACTCCTTGTTCACCAGGAACAACGCGTTCAAGATCCTCACGTGACTACGTGACTGGAGGACCTTGCCTAGTAACCCCTCCGTCGGCTTCGTGGCTAAATTGGATTCTCGTCGCAAGGTTTTTCGTCCTGATCCTTCGCCAGTTCGACAATCCTTGCCTTGAGCTCGAGTGGGAGGGATGAGAGGGTCGCGCGAGGAGGTGAGGCAGAGTCGGAGAGGGTGGGGGAAGCCATCGGTGGGGAGGTTCGGGAGAGGAGGGGAGGGCGAGAGGGGGAGGTTGGTGGAGCTCGGCGGGTCGAAAGAGAACTGCCAGCGCCGCTCTCCTTCGCCCTGCCCAGCTGCTTCCTCCTCACTCCTCCCTCGTCACAACGCTCTCCAATCGCTCAACTCCCCGTCACGCTAACCCAAGGTCTCGGTGTGGATGGGAATACGAGGTTGCTCAGCTTACTGGTGACTTACAGGCGATGTGAGAGCTGCGGAGCGAGAGCTGACAGCCTGAGCACGAGTCGAGCTGGTTCGGGGAGAAGAGTCGGGCGGTCGGTCGAGGGCGGTAGCTGTTCAGCGAGTCGTCAGCGCAGCTCGTGCAGGTCAGCTGAAAGCTCTGAACGGATGTACCAGTAGCTCAGCGGTTGCGTGAGCGATCCTCGGAGAGGAGGAAGAGGAAGAGAGACGATTCGCCGGCGAGTTGCTCTTGATCTCGTCCAGCACCGTACGTAAACAATTCAGCCCGTGGACGCCTCCATTCTTGTTCTCCAAGGCCTCCAGGGAGGCTCTCTTCGACTTCCACAGCCTCGCTCCCGTCCTCGAGCGAACGCCGCACCTGATGTCGTCGCATTCCTCCTCCTCGCGACTCCCTTCCCACCTCCCGCCGCCCTCCCCTACAAACCCCTTCCTCTCTCCCTCTCCCCGTACCAACAACCTCTTCGCACCCGCTCGTACTCCACCGGCCCGCCCCTCCTCCTCCACCCCCAGCTCGTCGCGCGGACAGCCCCTGACGTTGCCCGAGAGCCCGTTCATGCAGGGTCGCCTCACGCCGGATTTCGAGCTGCAGCCACCGAAGGGAGTGTGGGACGGGGTGGCTGGGAGGAGGGATGGAAGCTCGCGGGATGGAGGAACGCCGGATTGGACGGGAGAGGTGGGACGGCTGTCGATTGCGAGTGATGCGCGAGCTGGATTCATGGAGAAGGTGCGGGAGGTGATCAATGAGGAGGTGGAGAGAGCGCTGAGAGCGCTGAGAGCGCCTGCTGTTCCTGCGAGCGAACGAGTGCGTCTCTCGTGTTGTCGTTGGAATGGAGCTGATGAGCGCCTCGCAGCGCCTTGCTTCCCGCTCCGACTCCCCAGCTCTCGACGAGCTGTTCTCCACCACCGACCAATGATTCTGCACAGGAATTCTTTCTCGCTGCTTTCCCCGAACTCCCGCCTGCACCAGATCCTTCGCTCCCATCTCCCTCTCCTCTCGCTTCAACTCCGACGGACGCGACCTTCGCAGCCTTGACTGAGCGAACAGCATCGCTACTTTCCTGGAGGCTGCAGCATCTTGTCGAGGAAGAAGTGGAGAAGGGGGAGAGCAGCTGGAGAGGGGAGAAGCGCCGAGGAATGGAGGAGTTTGGGGCACTGGAGAAGGAGTGTGCGGAGGAGATGGAGAAGCGAGAAGAGGCAGAGAGAAAGCTTCAGGTACGTGCCGTCGTTTCGTCTTGGGGGCAAGGCTAATGCGTCGTCGTCGCAGGATATGCTCAGCTCGGAATCCCCAGGAGAGCTCCAGGAAGCTGTGAGCGAGGCGAAGGTTCTGCGACGTGTGCGTCGTCCTCTTCCTTTCTTTGTCCGAGCCTTTCCTAATCGCTTCGCACGCAGGTCAACGAAGATCTCAAAGCGCGGCTCGCCTCCGAACGCTCCTCGCACAACGACGTTCGTCCCCTCTTCCTCTCAATCTCGCCACTTCCTCACGAAAGCTGCTCTTAGGTCCTCGAAAGCGCTGCCAACACCGCCACCCTCCTCCAAGAGCGCATCGAGATCCTACAAGCAGCGCTCAACGACCCTCCCCCCCCTCCCGAGCGAGCCGACGACGGCGATAGCATCTGGCACGAGATTGTCGACTCCCAATCCGAGGTTCATCCCTCTCCCCACTTCCGTCCTTCGCTAACCGCCCCACAGGTCCTCGCTTCTCACACCACCGCTCTCAGCACCCTCTTCCCCTCTCTCACCTGCCCCATCTGCACCGAACTCTTCACGGACGCGGCGACGCTCGCGTGCGGACATTCGGGGTGCGAAGCGTGCTTGGAGGATTGGTTCGGGCGGGGGAAGAGGAGCTGTCCGGAGTGTCGGAGAGAGGTGGAGGGGAACCTGTGTCCGGCGCGGGCGTTGAGAGAGGTTGTGAAGGAGTTGCGGGAGATCGGGTTAGGGGAGGAGTAGGTGTTGTTAAATTTGATCAGCTTCGTTGGACGGTGCGAGATTTTCGAGCGAGGTTGGCGAAACCAGTGCTGCTCGCGCTGAGGACTCCGAAATGGCAGCGTGCTACGATGGTACGGTGCAGTATCTTTGTGGAGGGCCTGCGAAACGGTCTGCGTGTGGTTTTCGTGAGCGGCGAGAGCGACCCGTGCATCTGACTGCGACTTCGAAGATGGTGCGAAGTCGGCTTCGCACACGCTGATCGTCTCGGAGGTGCTGGCTATAGATGTGCTTCAAGCAAGTTTACATCGCTAAACCAAGCTAAAGCTGGCCAAAATTTGGCGTTGAGAGGGCTGTCCCTGGACCTAGACCAGGAAGATCTCGAGAGACTCGGCAGCGAGGCTGGCGTGGGTCGGAATTTCTTCCGATTCAAGCAACAACCTCTGCCTACGATGCATTTCGCGTGTCCACGCGTCCATCCCGCTAATATCTCGATCCTCGTCAAGCCTCACAATCGTCGTTAACGTTGGATCGTCTCCGTGGGGCTGTACGCTTCCTTCAAGTTTCTTTCCTTTCGCTTCGCCTCCTCACCCTCTCCCCCGTTTCTCGTTCCACCGCACCTGTCAGAGCTTCTGCCTTTCCTCACCATTCGGCCACCATGGGGGGCCGCATGACACAAGCAAACTTTCCTTCCAACTGGGTTCGTGACTTCCGCGCCGATCCATTCTGGCGATAAGCTGATGCTCTGCGCAGGGCCCGAGGCTGTTCGGTATCTTGGTCGACACGGGTGCGACTGGGATAGCTATTGCTCAAGCCTACAGTGAGTGGATTGCGGAGGAGGCGGCAGCAGCGAGGGTGGGAGCTGGCGGTTCCGCGCTGCCAGGCTACTTCGCTCATTACAAGGTAGGAGGGGCTCGCGGAGGCTCTTTCTCGCTCTGTTCTGACTCCCAAATTAAGGCAGACAGCATGAGTATGAAGGCGTTGGTCTGGGGGTTGGTCACTCTCACGTTGGCGGGGACGGCGTGCAACTGGGCGTGCGAAGAGTCTCGCGAGCCTCGCGAGCTGGACCAGCTAACGCAGTCCTCCACAGCTACACGTATGATACGCTAATAGCTAATTTCGGAAACTACAATCCTCCGGCGCCACCGACATTCTTTGCAAGTTGTTCTTCCGCTCGTCGCAACCTCGCTAATTCCCTCCTCCTCAGTTCACCTTTTTCGCCTCTGCTATCATCGCATTCACCGTGCAAGGGTTCTTCGCGAGGCGTGCGTACGGCGTGAGTTAACTGTCCGTTTCCGGCCTTTGACCCCAGCTGAGCCGCTTCGCACAGGTCTCGAAGAGTGTCCCTCTTTTATGCGTGACCGGTGCCGGGATGCTCGTCTCGCTGGCGGCGATGCTGGCTATTCCGATGATAGGCTTACGACTTCAGTCGGGATTTTCTCGCGGGACGGACTCAGTGCGTGCATGTCCTTCGAAACTTTTTTTCGTATCGCTGGCCGAGGTTCGCTGGCCAGGTCATCCATCGACTCGCTTCTCAATATGTCGCTCTCGGTGCGTAATTTGCTTCGCGCATGAAATCAACTAAACCACTTCCAGACCACTGCTCTCACCACCGCAATCGCTGCCGGACACGCGCTGGCGGCCAGACTAGAGCCTAAAGGCTATTGCGTGCGCACCTCCTTCTCTCATGTCGAGCGATACTAAACCTCCACTCTCCAGGTACAATTAATCTTCGCCTACATCCTTCCTCCGTCGTACGTGGTCAGCTTCCTCTGGGTCCTCAACTCGATGCAGCGCCTTCGCCTTATGGTCGACGAGGAACAGAAGAAGGCTCATCGTGATTTCCCAATCGTACGGTTTCTTCCTCACTTCTTCCTCACTCAGCTGATGCTAGTATTCTTCAGGACGTCTCGGGACCTCTTGGATCGAGTGGAATCGCCGTCACGCTGCACACGGACACGCAAGTTGACCCAGCGCTTTCCGAGGTTCGCCCAACTCTCTCATGGTTCTTCTTCCTCGCTCTGAAGCCGCCTCCATCTTTCGCAGAAAGAGTTTGATAGCAACGACAGCACGTTCCTCGATTCCTTCTCGACGGACGCGTCCGAGGACTTGGAGCGAGGCGAGAAGTTGGCGTACCGAGGGATGTGAGGGGGATTGGGAGATCTCGCGCCTGAGTATGTGGATGTATTTATTTTTCACGTAATCTTTGTTTTCTGCAACAGCCAACGAGGGAGCTGCCGAGAGCGTTGGAAGAGCGATTCGGCAGCGAAGTCTGCGAAGGTCGTCTTGGACCTCCTTCCTGGCGACTTGACTCCCCACCGTCGTTCTTGCAGGTCTTGTCTTTGCTTTTTTTCCTGTCCAAGCCTGCTCCAAGTAACATCTAGTCAACAAGACGGGGGCGTAGCTCTGTGAAGGATGGGCCCGGGGGAGGGAGGTAGTGCGACAGCTTCTTCGCACTCATCCCTCGCTCCAGATCCCACTGCAGCACTGAATAAGCCGTACTCTAGTACTCTACCTCCCCCCTAGCCTTCCACAAAACGGCAGAAAACCGCGTCCCCAAAAAACCAAACCCATGTCCTCGGATTCCGCGCCCCTCCTCTCTCTCTCTCACACCCACCATGTCGTCCACCCCGGTCCCGGTCGTGGCCCCCTCCATAATCTCCCTCGGCGTCGCCCTCCCCCTCCTCCCCAAGTCGTACAAGGCCCCCTCTTTCGCTCCTCTCTCCCGTACGTTCTCTTCTCCAAAAAAATCTCAGCTCAACTAACCCCTCCCTCCCCTCACTCCCTCCCTCCCTCCCTCCCCCCTACCCACCCCCGACTGACTGAACGACTGAACGAACGCCCACAGCCGCCGCTACCACCTCCCGCCTCCTCCCCGCCGGCTCCGCGTTCCACGCCCATGCTCGCCGCGTGATGCAGCAGCGTTCTTTCGAGGAGGACGACCGTCTCCAGCTCGAGGAGTTCCTCGCCAATGGCGGTGGAGTCGGAGAGGATGATGATGATGAGGATGGAGGGCTAGGGGATGAGCAGGAGGAGAAGGGTCTGCTTCAGCTTGATCCTAAGCTCTGGAAGGTGAGTGCTGAGGGGCGGAGGGGAGGAGGGGAGCTGATGCGGGTCACAGGCGCAAGATCATTATGCTGTTCTCGGGCTTCAGGATCTCCGTCACAAGGCGTCGTCGGAGCAGATTAAGAAGGCTCGTACGTGCGCTTTCGCTGCTGGAGAGGGAGGGAGACTGATGGGTGTGCAGACCGCCGTAAGGTCCTCCGTCACCACCCCGACAAGAAGGCTTCTCAGGGAGGAGACGGCAACGACGATTCCTTCTTCAAGTGCATCGCCAAGGGTAAGTTCGCTTCGCTCACAGAGGAGGAGGAGGAAGCTAACCCCCACCCACTCGCAGCCATGGAAGTCCTCTCGAACCCTCAAAAGCGCCGCGAGTTCGACTCTGTCGACGAGGAGATCGACGACGACGACGTCCCCGAAGCGAAGGACACGACGGCCGAGAACTTCTTCGGCCTCTGGGGTCCCGTCTTTGAGCGCGAAGGTCGCTTCTCCGTCAAGCAGCCTGTTCCTGGACTTGGCGAGATGGACAGCACCAACAGGGACGTCGAGGCGTTCTACGACTTTTGGTACTCTCTTGACAGCTGGAGGAGCTTCGAGTACCTCGACAAGGATTCTCCCGAGGGAACCGATTCGTGCGTTCCTCTCTCTCTCGTCGTTCGGAGGAGGAACTGACGCATGTGATGCAGTCGCGACGAGAAGCGTCACCAGGAGAAGAAGAACAAGTCTGAGCGCGCGAAGAGAAAGAAGGAGGATATCGCTCGCGTCCGCACCCTCGTCGACAAGGCTCTCGCGCTCGACCCTCGTATCAAGCAGTTCAAGGCCGATGACAAGGCTGCGCGCGCGCTGAAGAAGGGTGGAGGGCCCGTCGTTGATGTAAAGGCGAAGGAGGAGGAGGAGAAGGCTGCTAAGGTCGAGGCGGAGCGTGTGGCGAAGGAGGCTGAGGTCGCGGCTGCGGCTGATAAGGTGCGTTTTCGTTCGTTCGTTTTCGCCGAGAGATGCTGATGGCGTTTGAGGATGATAGACCACTCGCGAGGCTGCGAAGAAGATCAAGGCTGCCGCGCAGAAGAACGTCAAGAAGGACAAGAAGGCCATCACCGCTCTCGTGACCGCCAACAACTACTTCGAGGCCTCTCCCTCGCCCGCTGTCGTCGAGGGACAGTTTGCCGAGCTCGACCTTATCTTTGGCTCGACGGAGCCTGAGGACGTTGGGGAGATGAAGAAGGAGATGGAGGCGGCCAAGGGAGCTGAGGCGATCAAAGCTGTCGTCGTCAAGTTTGCTGGCAAGACTGGACTCAAGTTCACCCAGTTTGCTTAAATCTATCCTATCCACCTTGAGCAATTCATTTTGGCTTGTCCTGGATCGCTTTCCTCGTCGTCGTCGTCGCCGTCGTCGTCGTCGTCGTTGTCGTCGGAGAACGTGCCGAGAGGGCGAAGATTGAAGTGCGTTTCACAAATTTGAGAGTTTCACAAGATGACTTGGACTTCGACGCCCCCGCTGAGGTTTCGACTTCCTCCTCCCGCCGAAGCGCTCTCTCGAATCAGGATGAGTTGTGAGTAGACTCAGAGAGACAACCTCAGGAGGACCACGTTGAGCTGACTCTGGACTCGCTGCAGACAACGGAGTAGGATTAGGAACTCCTCGAGGTTCAGGAACAAACGGTGAGTCAATCTCTCCCTCTCCATCGCTCACTCGCCACTCGCCCAGTCGCCACTCTGAACAACCCACTCACGCAACTCCACAGGTCACATCGTCCGCAACCTTTCCACCATCCGCCACCGCGACTCGTTCGACAAGCCCGCCGACTTCAAAGACCCCTACAGCTCTCGCGCCCCCGACGCTGGTATCCTCGAGCACGAACGGAAGCGCCGCGTCGAAGTAAAGTGCCTCGAGCTCGAGATCTCCCTTCAGGACGACGGCGTCGAGGAAGGAGAAGTCGAGAAACTCGTTTCGGCGCTGAGGACTCAGTTGCTCGCTCAGAGTAGTGGAGCGCAGGGGACGGAGAGGGAGAGGGGGAGTATCAAGGTGCATGAGAGGCACGAGTTGGGGCAGGCGAAAGCCCTCGCGAACGAGAGGCTACGGTTGGCGATGGGGATCTCGAAGGATCATGTCGAGGGACTCGCGTTCGACAAGGAGGCGCAGGCGGAGATGAAGATCAAGAAGCAGGAAGAGCGCGAACAAGCTGCTCTAGAGCGAGGGAGGATCGAGGTTCAGCTGCGAGCGGAGAGGGAGAAGGCGAACAAGGAACGGGAGCGCCAACGAGCGCAGTTCGAGGTCGAGCAACAGCGGCAGAAGGTCGATAGGGCGGAGCAGGCTCGTACGAACCGCGAAGTTGATATGCGGCGCCTAGACGCCGACCTCGACGACCGCCGCCCCACCTCTCGCGACGCCCCACTCCCTTACGACGACGCTCCACGCCGCCGCTCCCCTTCTTTTCCTCCTAGGCGCCACGACGACCGATCTCCCTCCCCCCGCCCGCCGCCGCCACCCCGACTCTCCCTCTCCCTCTCCTCCTCGCCCCCCTCCTCACCGCCGCGAGCGCTCCCTCACCCCTCCCGGCCAACGACGCCTCGCATCCCGTTCCCCCTCCCCCGTCCGCTCGAGCACGCGACGCGGACGTTCCCCCTCCCCCGTCCGAACCAGTACCCGCCGCGGACGCTCTCCCACCCGCTCCCGCTCGAGGAGCTATTCCCGCTCGGAGGAGGGATCGAGGAGTCCGCCGAGGAGGAGGGCAAGGAGGGGGAGTTCGCCTGAGAGGAGTGAGAGTCCGGAGAGGGGGTTGGAGATTAAGGGGAGGGGAGGTAGGGAGGAGGTTAAGGGACGGAGTGTTAAGGAGGAGGAGAGGGGGGAGAGGGGGTTGGAGATTAAGGGAAGGGCGAGGAGTAGGAGTCCGAGGAGGTAGTTGCGCGCCTGAGGGAGGGTTGATAATGTACGGCTGGGATCTTCTGTAACCACGAATGTGCTTGCGTGATCGGTGCTGTGTACTTTGGCTTTGCGAGAACCTTGAAGCCTTCGCTTTGAGAGCTGTCAGGCGTGCATCGCTCTGGCCAACTGCTCTCTGAGGAAGCGAGTGGGTTTGAAGACTCGTCCTTGGTGGAGAAGAGAAGACGAGGTGGCTCGAAAACGTTAAGTCTGATGAAGCGCAATACGAGGGTACTTCTGGTAAGGGAAGCGGGCGTGCAAGCGCGAGAGAGGCTGCTGAGAGAGAACGGAGCTCGGCAGGAGGACTCGGGGCCGGCTTCAACAGAGAGCGCCGCTGTCCACTCCGCAGACACGCGCGTGTAAGCGCAGCAGTTGAATCGACTCGATGCGGAGGCGACGAAAGCGAGCAGTGCGAGACCTTCGCCCACAGTTCCTCGAGCGCTTTCGCATTCATCCTCCTCTACACCTCCACCTCAATCGCTCGCTCCAGCAACCATGCGTCCCTCGGCTCAATCTTGCGATAATAGTTCGGCACCGTCCCCTGCTCCACCCCATCAGCTCGCGCCCCGCATCGCACGCAAGAAGAGAACGCACCGTGACCTCAAACCCATGTCCCTCCCAGAATTTCCTCGCCTCGTCATTCCCCCACTGTACATGCAAGTACAGCGCGTTGACCTTCTTCTGCTCGGGACGGGGAACGACCTTTGGCTCGACCTTCTTCTTCTTATCCGCCGGCTCGTCGGACGAGGGAGCTTTGATCTTGAATTCCTCTACGACGGGAGGGCGGTGCGAGGCTTCGGCGGCGGAGATGACGTGCTTGATGAGCTTGGAAGCGAGGCCTTGTCGGCGGTAAGGTCTGCATGCGGTCAGCGCGTTGTGAGGAGTGGAACGGGGGAGAGAGGGACGCACGCGAGGACGCCGAGAGTCATGATGTAGAGTTTGTGAGGCTCGGAAAGAATTTTGGGAGCGGGTTTGGCGGGGGCGGTGGAGGAGGAGGGGACGGGGGGGATGATGGGAGAGAGGGAGGTGGAGATGGTCGTTGGGAGGAGGGCGGAAGCGGGCTCGAGGCGGCAGACGATGTTGCCGACTGGGAGGTCTTGGTAGAAGACTGTACGAGGCGTTAGCTGGCGCAGAGGAGGAGGGAGCAGGGCACGCACTGAGCTTCGTGTACTCCTCTGGAGTGATCTCGACGTCTAGGACATCGCGGTAGAACTTGTCACTGTACGCGACTGGGAAAAGAACCGAGTTGAGCTTCCTCAGTACGCCGACGTTGTTGACGGTCCTGCAGGGCACGCCGAGATGAGTCGAGGAAGACGCGAGCTGAGGAGCGAGGAAGGAGGACTCACAGCTCTCCGAGCGTGACCCTGGGAGGAACGCGAACGCGCTTGTTGCCGATACGAGTTCCGGCTTCGAACGAGTCTGTGGGGATCTGCGCGAGTACTGACATCGTGAGCTGAGGCGAGTGGGAGGAGGGAGAGAGTCGTGGAGTCGACAGAGGCAGCTCTTCCTCCCGCCTTCACCTCACCGTCCAGCTCGTAACGATGGCCGCTAAGCGTAAAGCAGCCGGAGACTTTCCTGGAGCAGGAATCATCGGCCCAGGAGGAATCGAAGGAATCGACGACCAGATGGAGGTGCAGCTGCTCGGAGCTGGGCAAGAGGTTCGTCCCGTCCTCAGCTCTCGCGCGGCTTGACCTAGCTAACCACGGAGGGACAGGTGGGAAGGTCCTGCTGCGTGATCAAGTACAAGGGCCGCACGATCGTCTGCGACTCTGGAGTCCACCCAGCGTTTTCGGGCATGGCGGCGCTTCCATTCCTCGACGAGCTCGACTGGTCGACCGTGGACGCCATCCTGATCACCCATTTCCACCTCGACCACGCTGCGAGCTTGACCTACGTGATGGAGAAGGTGCGCCGTCTCGGGAACTCGAGGGGAGCTGGGAGGAGGGACCTAACTTTCGGGTCGTGTTGTGCTCGTGCAGACCAACTTCGTGCAGGCCAACTTCACATCGTGTACATGTCGCACCCTACGAAGGCTGTCTACCGGTACCTGATGAGCGATTTCGTGCGCGTGAGGTACGTCCTTCGCGTCCTGCAGCTCGCAAGCGCCAGCGCACCTTCTGACTCCAACCCCACAGCACGGCGGGAACGGACGACAAGCTTTTTACCGAGTATGATATCATCGCCTCGTGGAACACCATCATCGGCTTTGACTTTGAGCAAGAGATCCTTCTCCCTCCTTCGGAAAGCTCCAACACGGCCGTTCGGTTCACGTCGTTCGCGGCGGGCCATGTCCTCGGCGCGTGCATGTTCTTGATCAAGATTGCTGGAACGAGGGTGTTGTACACTGGGGATTACTCGACGGAGGAGGACCGGCATCTCGTCCCTGCGAAAGTGCCAGTTTGGGAGAAGAAGCCGGACGTGATGATCTGCGAGTCGACGTATGGGTGAGTCGCAAGGGCTGAGAGTGCGCAGACTGGGAGCTAAACGGAGTCTGTTTGCAGAGTGCAAAGTCACGAGCCTCGACTCGACTAGGAGACCCAGTTTACGAGCAAGTCCTCGCTCGCTCCCACCTCGCTCCTGCTAACGCCACTCTCTTCAGCACTGGTCCAGAACATCGTGAAGCGTGGCGGACGCGTTCTACTCCCCGTATTCGCCCTCGGTCGAGCGCAAGAGCTGCTTTTGATCTTGGACGAGTACTGGGGCGAGCATCCAGAGCTGCACCACGTCCCGATCTACTACATCTCGAGTCTCGCGATGAAGTGTATGGACGTCTACCGCCAGTACATTCCTCACTCCTTTCCGTATTTACTGCGACTCACCCTCGCTACAGATACATTCACACGATGGCTCCCAATATCCGCGAGAAGTTCGCACGCGGGATCAACCCCTTCGACTTCAAGGGCAAGAACTCGTTCATCCGGCCTCTCGACCGCGGTATCTCGAAGCTGAACGACCGAGGACCTTGTGTCGTCATGGCGAGTCCTGGGTTCCTCACCAACGGAGTGAGCCGAGAGCTCTTGGAGAAGTGGGCGCCAGATCCGAGGAATGGGCTCATCATCACGGGGTATTCGGTCGAGGGAGTTATGGCGAGGGTGAGTTCGTTTGAACTGGCTCTACTGGAGGGAGTGCTGATGACCTTCGCTGGCGCAGACGATCATGAACGAGCCGACAGAGATTCAGGCGCTGCAAGGAGGAGCCAAGATCTCTCGACGATTGTGCGTCGCCGCCCTGCGCTTTCGCGTGTTCTCTCGCTGACTTGGTTTCCCTAGATCCGTCGATTACATCTCCTTCTCAGCTCACGTCGACTATACCCAGAACTCAAAATTCATCGACGAGGTGCGCGGCTTTGCTTCGCATTCGTAAATCCCTTGCTGACTTCTCGCCCCAGGTCATGCCCGCTCACCTCATTCTCGTGCACGGCGAGGCGAATAACATGAGTCGTCTACGTTCCGCCCTCAAGACCAAGTTCGCCGAGCGCAAGGACGACATCCAGATCTACACGCCTCGCAACGTCGAGATCGTCAAGCTCAAGTTTCGCGGCGAGCGAATGGCAAAGGTGCGCCTACACTTCTCCCTCTCGCTGTATCCGCTGACGTTCTGCGTCAGGCACTCGGCACTCTCGCTCTCGCCGCCCCAACCCCCGCATCAACCCTCTCCGGCCTCCTCGTCTCAAAAGACTTCACCTACACCTTCCTCGCCCCGTCCGACCTCCGCGAATTCACTGGACTCAGTACGAGCGTCATCATGCAGCGACAGCGGATCACGGTCTCGGTGACGTGGGATCTCGTGCGGTGGCATCTGCAAGGAATGTACGGCAAGATCCAGGAGGGAGTCGATGCGGACTCGGTACCGACGATGAGGGTGCGTTCTTCTTCCTTCAGCCGTGCGGCGAAGCTGACGAGCGTTGAGCGCAGGTCATGTCGACGGTGGATATCAAGGCGGTAGGCAAGCACGACCTTGCGATCGAGTGGGTCGGCTCGGTCACGAATGACATGGTCGCCGACTCAGTCATCGCGCTCGTCCTCGGCGTCGACGGCAGTCCCGCCTCTGTCAAGAGTGCGTTGTGTTCTTCTCCCCTCCTACCCTTCGCAAAGCTGACCCCTTGGCGCAGAAACCTCGAGTGGACATTCTCACTCCCATCCTCACCCTCACGCCGAACCTCCCACCCCTCTCCACTCTCCCCATCTCTCGGAAGAGGAGGAGGAGGAAGACGCCCTCGCTCTCCCGACCCGCCTCGACCGACTCATCGCCTTCCTCGACTCCTACTTCGGGCAAGTCGAGCTCATTCGCCCAGAAGACGCTGCGACCCTCCCCGTCGAGCCCGTCGAGCCCGTCGAGCCCGTCGATATCGCGATGGCCGAAGTGGTGGTAGATCCGAACGAGCCGCCAGAGAAGGCAGAGGAGGATGCAGCGGCGATCATGAAGGCGGAGGAGGAGAAGGAGAAGGCCGCCACGGAGGTCAAGCTGGAGCACCCGCAGGTACCGGTGATTAGGGTGAGGCTGGACGAGCATGTGGCGGATGTGACGGTCGAGGACTTGGTGCGTCTCTCTCTCTCCCTCTCTCGGTGCGCTTGCTGACGTTGTGCGAGGACAGACGGTGACTTCGGATAACGAACCGCTGCAACGGCGAGTCGAGTCGATTATCCAGCTCGCGTTGTCGATCGTTACTCCCCTCAGCGGGGATAGCTCGCTGGCGCTGGATCACCATCGGACGAAGCGGCCGGAGCTGGCAACGGTGGAGGAGAAGGCCGAGGTGACCTTGTAGCTGTTCATTCACTTGTGACTCTCATTTATCGTAGACGTTCTAAGATCAAGGGCGTGCGGGTGAAAGGAGTGTGATTACTGATTAGCAAAGGAGAGGAACAACATATATACTGAGTGCGAACGAACAAAATCCCCTACGCCACAACTCCTCCCCGGTAGACGACCCATCTCTCGAGCTCCTCCTTGATCCTCTTCACCCGATCCGCATCAACAGGATGCGTGCGCAAGAAACTGCACGTTGATTCCTTCGCACCATCTTTTGACCCCGCCTGCGAGGAATGAAGGCGGAGGTGCGGGGAGGAAGTGGAAGCGACAGTGTCGTTCGACAAGGGCGGAGTGGCGAGCCGCTGTTGCCAGAAATCCAGTGCGTGATGAGGGTCGATACCCGAGTGCGACAGGAGCCTGTTCGGACCTCAGTCGCGCTCGCAGAGGTAGGAGGGAAGACGTACCGAAGCCCAACGACGTCGGCTTCCTCCTCGAGCTTTCGGGATTCGCAACTGTTGCAGAGCTCGCCAAGGGTGCCGAACCCGCCCAACGCGCCGACGTTCATGCTGCGTCCGACGGCGTCGTTGAAGAACGGTCCTAGCATCGCCGTGATAGGGTAAAGAAGGGTTCGAGCGACTGCGAGAGAGAAAAGGTGAGTGGAGAACGGGCGACTGCAGAGTCTGTAGAGCGGACCATCTGATAAGAGCTTGGAGAGGTGAGGGACGAGGAGGGAGGTGTTGGCGTAGGATTCTAGTGTGTGCGACTGTGCGAGGAGCGCGTTAGAGACGAATAGGATGGAATTTGGCGAGAAAGCGCACGAGGATGAGATGCGAAAGCTCGTGCGAGAGCAAGACTGCGAGCGACTTGGTCTGAGCGGCAGTGGGAAGGACGGAGGGGACGGCGTTGGGGAGCTCAGCGGGAGCGCGGCGAGGAGAGAAGAGGCTGCTGAAGAAGTTGGTTCCTTGAGCGGGCCGGGGGTCGAGAGGAGGAGGAGTGGTCCCAGGACTCTTGCCGAGGATCTCGTCGATGAAGCCTGCTCGCCGTCGTCAGTATCAGGAGCAAGGAGAAGGTCGAGAACAAACCGGTGTAGACCACAATCACTCCCCTCCTCCCACGCGAATCCCTCTCCCCGCATCCAGCTCGTCCGGTCCAAAACCGAAAGAAAATGCGTTCGCCTCATCCCGCTCAATAACCAGCAAGTCGTACTCAGCGACGAGCTTCCCCTGCGCATGTCCCTCCAAATGCTTCCCCAACAGCGTCGCTCCCTCCCACCCCAATTCCTTGACGCTCATCTCCGTCGGCCTCGCCCGCAGAGGGAACTTCGTCGGAGGAGGCTGCAGAACCCCCGCGACTCCATCTCCCTCCTCCTGCGCCAGCAGCGGAACTCCCGCCTCCAGCGCTCGCAAAACCGCCTCCGTCCACCTCACGCGCCAATCTCGCTCGTCGAGGACGTCTCCGCCGAGGAGGACGCGTCGACCCGTGGTGCTCGAACGGCCTTCGTCGGATAGTTCGAGGACGTTTCGGAGGATCGTCACCCAGTCGCGTTGAATTGGCGCGGAGGGAGAGGAGGGAAGAGTGCCGGAAGCGAGGATCGAGGCGACTAGGTCGGCTTCTTCGTTTGGCGAGAGCATGAGGATTCGAAGGCGTCCAGTGACGGGCGTCCGCTCGAAAGAGGCGATTACGACGGCGCCAAGGAAGGAAAAAGGGAGGAAGACGGGGAGGGTGAGGATGAAGCGCGCGTTAAAGTGTCCTGCTGCTGAAGTCGGCGAGACGGTTCGGCCACTCGCTTCGACGATCCGCTTGACCCAGGGTTTCGCGTTCTGAGGGTCCGAGAGGTAGTGCGTTGAGATGACGTGGATGAGTTTGGCGCGGGCGGAGAGGGGAAGGAGGGTGAGGGCGATGCGCGAGATGAAGGTGAGAGTGGAGAGGGCGGCGGAGCTCTTGAAGAGTGCGAGGAGGGGAAGGAGGACTGGAAAGCCGGCTTCGAGTATTTGAGTTGGCGCGAGAGAGTGAGGAGTGGACGTGGTGGAGAAGAGCCGGGTGTGGAGGGATGAGGCTGATGGATGCGCGGCGAAGGGAGGGAAATTGGAGAGGAGCGATGTGCGAAGAGTCGGGGGGTGATAGAGGTTCGAAGGGCGACAAGGCGGAAGAGGTGCAGAATGAAGGACGCTGGCGGAACTGCGAGGAAGGAGATTTGGGTGTGAGAGGAGGAAGGGTGGGCGATAGGCTGGGGCGCAACGGGGAACGTCGTTCAGGAGGAAGTAGATCAACTGCGAAGCGAGGTCAGCGAGATCCCATCGCAGGACGCCAACGCAATGCTTACTCCGGTCTTGAAGCGGTGGCGGTGGCTACATTCGTCCAGCTTGCGAGCATGGTGGTGGATAGGTCGCCCTGGGCGAAAGCGACCTCCTCGTCGCTCGGAGCGGTCCCCGTGGATCCTGTGGCGCCAGTGCGACCAGTTGAACCTCTCCTGATCGAACGGCCCACTCTCGCTCCCCGTTCCCTGCTTCGCTCCAGCTCCCCACGCCTTCCCAGACGACGCAGCCGTTCGAAAGGACCCCGCAGGAGGAGGTGACCGCGCAGACGCCCACGCCTGCTCCGTCTTGTTCTCAAATCCACAGCCAGAGGCCGGAGGCCGTTGCGTGACCTGCTCACACGCCTGTGCCCAAGCCCAGATCCGTCCTACGAGCCGCGTCAGCTCCCCTCTCCTCCTGAGGCGAGCGCGTGAACGCACCCTTGCCCGCAAACCCGCCGTTCGCCATCGTCGCTGCGTCGGGGAAGCCTTGTCGCCACCATCCCTCCGTATAGATTCCGCGAGCGAGGAGCCCAGAGAAGGGGGAGGCGCGGACCGTTGGCGGGAGGAGGATGCTTCGGGACGTGTTGAGGTAGGGACAGGTTCGTGGATTGTGTAGGCGTGGTGGATGCAGGCGGTTGTAGGGGCTGGCCATGGTGGTCTTGCTGCTCTTGAGAGTTCAACTCTGGCTGAGGAGTGTCGAGAGGAACGAAGGTCGTCTCGGAGTTTGCGGAGTGTCTCCTCGAGTGCTATCTCCTTCCTCCTTGCGAGAATAAGGAAGCACAACAAGATGCACTCGACACTAATAACGCCTTTACAAACCCTGTGATGCTGTACTGCTTGAACGATAAAACAATCTAAGTCAAACTGGCCCTCTCCTCGTCCTCCCTCGACTCGACCACCCGAATCCCACACAACGGCGGCTCCTCCTGCTCCATAATCGGACTTGCCGGTCTCGAGAACTCCTCGCTGAGGTTCATCGGCCGGCGCCTCCTCGAAACTGCCGGCGTCGGAGGTGCAGTCACCGATTTCGAAGCCGACTATTCGCCAGGCCGTCAGCGCAGCTCCCACTTGCACCGAGATAAGGACGTACCCCATTTGGATGCATCTTATTCAAGAGCATCTGCGCCTGCTCCCCCTCCGTCATCGCGTCCCGCGCAACGAGCGGCGTCGACGGAGAAGACGCGGTCGGCGAAGCTTGCTTCTTCCTCGCGACGCGACGTGCGATTCCAGCGACTGCTCCTTCCCTAAGCTGCTGGAGCTTGTCGTCGACGAGGGTGGCGCTTCGGACGGGCTTGGCGGCGGCGGCAGCGGCGGCTTCGTCCTTGCGAGCCTGGGTTAAGGTCGTCAGTCTGCAATTCTCGCGACATGGGGAGCGAGAGGGCGCACTTGGATTTGAGCGGCCCTGGCGGCGCGTTCCGCAGCGAGAGCATTGTCCGAGCGAGCTTTCTGCGCGAGGAACCAAACACGTTAGCAAACTCCCACCCGACGAGGAGCAAGAAAACGCACCCGATACGATGTAACGAACGTCTTGAACACCGCAAAGAACTCCTGGGTCGACGTGATGCTCTTGGAATCCTCTCCGTAAAAGTTGAGCGCCTTGGTATACTCCCCTTGCGCCTGCGTAAGGAGGTCGTCGAGCGCTGCGAGTCGTTCGCGAGCTTCCCTCGAGAACCGGAACATCTTCTTGGGAAAGCCGTCGTTCGGGTCAAGCTCTTCGATCCGGGAAAAGTGCTCCGAGAGGACGGCTTCGAGCGTCACTTGGGACGCGCGGAGCTCCTTGAGGGCGGTGGTGACGTGTGTCAGGTCGGCTGTGAGGGAGCGAGAATCAGAGGAAAGCTCTGGTCGAGAAAAGTGAGGGGGAAGACGCACACTTGAAAGCTTCAGACGGCTGCTCGAGCTCCTCGAGAAAGGCTTCGACCTCGGGCATCGACTGCGAGACGGTCTTGGCCGTAAAGTGGAGCAGAGTCCGGTCGGTTGACGTGGCGGACTTGGTATCGACGAGCTTGTTGATTGAAGTGATCTTGAACCCTTTGGCGACGCCCTTGTGCCCCGTCGCGTTCATGTAGTTGCCGAGCGTGAGGATAAGCTGCGAAAAGAGGTTCAGCGCGCAATCCGAACGCAGCGAGCTGCAGAAACGCACCTTGAGAAGCTTGGAGAACTGCGTAGCGTTGAGAAGGTTCCTAGCGGCATCGAAGACCTTCTGAGCGAGCTAGAGAGGAGGAGCGAGGCATCAGCAGAGTGCGCGCGGACCAAAACGATCCGACGAACCTCTTCGTGTAGCTTGATGTTCTCCAGGAACCTCGCGCGGTAGAGCATCGCCTTAACTCGATCCTCGATTCGGTAGATCTTGATACACTCGACGAGGAAGCGATCCGCGCCTTCAAGCCGAACGAGCTCCTCGACGGGGACGTTCCGGTAGACGTTGAGCTTCCCAACCTGGTTAAGCAAATCGTCAGCAGCTGGTTGGTGAGCGTAGAGTAGGAGCGTACGAGTTCGGGAGTAGGAAGTACGATCTGCAGCTCAGTCAAGAAGTCTTCGGTGAGGTCGTCGCCGTAGCGCAAGATCCTCGAAGCGATAGAGGCGATAGTCTGGCCGACGTTTTTCGGTCGCAGAACTCGCGGGCTTGATGATTGAGATGTCTAAAAACGCAAGCAGAACTCAGCACCAACCAAAAAAAAGCTGAGCGAAAGGAGTCACAGATCTTCTGCCGCGCTTTATGGTCGAGGACCGAAACGAGCGCCTCCTTCTTCGGCGTCGCCCGCTTGACCGTCTGCATCGCCCTAAAGTCATTCTCCATCTCCGCGAAAATCCCCTGCTCCCGGAGCTTCGCCGCCCACTCGGACTCAGCAATCGGTGCGCCACCCCAGACGGTCGACTCGGTAGACGCGAGCTTCTCCCACTGCAGCTGCTTCATCTTGTTCTGCGCGACGAGAGGGCCTTTTCGAAGGCCGATACCGAAGCGGGGAGCGCCTGGGGGGCGTAGGAGCGCCGGGAGCAGGTGGGGCGCCGGCGAGGAAGGGGAGTAGGGCTGGGTGCGCCGTTGGTCGTAGGGCTGGTCGTCGAGCTCGCGCTGGCCTTGCGAAGCTTGTGTGTGCTCATCTCACTGAGGAACGAGGGTCCGAACGGGCGCGGACCTAGACCGACAGGCGGGGGCGGAGGAGGGGGTGGGGGAGGGGCTCCAGGTCCTGCGATGAAGGGCGGGGGAGGTGGCGGTGGTGGTGGAGGAGGTCCGGCGGAGAGTCCAGCGACGAATGGCGGAGGAGGGGGCGGGGGAGGAAGGTGGAGGTGGTGGTGGAGGGGGAGGGAGGTGGCGGAGGGGCCGACGCGGTCGGAAGGAAGGGATTTGAGATCGATCGGAGGCGAGGAGGACGAAGGTGCGAAAGGGACGAAAGGTGGACTGGAGAGAAGGTTAGGTCGAGAGGGCTGCTCGGGAGAGTGGCGAGGGGTAGATCCAGGACTCGTCGGCGCCGTCCAAAAGGGCTCAGGCTGAAATGGCAGCTGAGGTAACCCAGCGAACGCCTTGCCGTTCCCCAACGTCGGCGAAGCGAGGAGGTCTCCCCTCGAGGATATCGGCGATCCCTGCGGGAAGATCGAGTCCAGCGAATCAACGACGGAGGGCTGCAGCGTAAAGTCGGTGTCGGCAGAGGCGATTGAGGTGGCGACGGTCGACATGCTGGCGAAAGTGGAGCCGCTTTGCTGAGAGTCGGTACGCCTGCTTTCGCGAACCTCGCGCTCGTCCTCGTCGCTGTCCCTCGCGGCGCGTGGAGAGCGCTGCTGCTTGGCGAGGGCAGCAAGATGGATCTGTTCCGCCAGTGTCGGCTGGCGCGAAGGCGGTGATGGGACCTGGTAGAAGGGCGGGGCGAAGGTCGGAGAATGGGAGATGATGGGGGCGCGAGAAGCTTGTGGCGTCGCGTCGAGATCCAAATCGGTAGTGCGAGGAGAGCTGCCGTGACCCCGACTTGGCCGAACGTACGGCGTGTGCGTCGGAGTAGAGGCTGAACGACCTGCTCCAGGCGTCGACTGCGCAACGACTTCATCAGCAAAGACCCTCATCTCAAAACGAAATGACAACGCACCAGGACCGTCGAGTCGGCAGCGAGGCTCGCCTCAATACTCTGTCGAATCGACTCGTCCGAGACGTCCTGAATCCTCGTCGACCTCGACCTCGACCCTCCAGCATCCACCCCACCTCCCAACACAAGCGACGGCGTCCCCTCGAGCTTCTGAATCGCCTTAGTCCGCTCATGCTTCTTCGCCATCATCGCAAACACCTCTCCTCGATCGAGCACGCCCTGCTCGTCCCTCAGCGACTCGAACGCTTTGCTCTCCTGCAGCATCCTATACGCGACATCCCTCTCCTGCTCCGACTGCGCCAATCGCTCGGCGTACGACCGCTCGTTGATGACGATCTCGGCTTTGAGAGCCTCGGACGCTCCTCTAGACGTCGTGAGCGCGCGCTCGACATCCTCCAGCCGACTCTTGAGCTGCCCAACGATCCCGTCGTCCCTCGCTGCGATCTCCTCCTCGTACTCCTCCTTCTCCCTCTGCATCCTCAGCACGATCGCCTTGGAGTTCTCCGCCTCCTCGAGCGCCGCCTCGAGACGATCTTGGTCCCCGAACCGCGTTACAATGGACTCGACGCTCGAGCCGAGGAGGGAGGAGAAATCGCCGTCGAGACCTTTCCGATCCGTGACGACCGACGCGACGAGCTTCTCCACGAGCTGGAACGTTCGCATCCGAAGCTCGGGCTCCTGAGGAACGAGAAGGAGTTGCTTCATCGTCGCGCCGAAGAAGTCGAGAGCGCGTCCGTCCGTGTTGGCGAGAATGGCATCGCAGACTCCTCGCGGGTCCGAGAAGTTCATTAGGACTTCGTCCTTCATTTGATCCGCGATGTCGAGCTCGTCGTGCTTGGCGTCTTCGTAGTAGTCGTTGATGGCGCGAGTGAGGTGGGCATGGTCGAAGACGGCGTGCTTGTCGAGGATTCGACGGAGACCTGAGGTTTCCATGAGGGAGCGAATGCGAACGCGGATGGCGAGGTCGTCCTGGTTGACGAGAAGGGCTTGAATGAGGAGCATATTGTGAGACTTTCGTCCGCATCAGCTCGGTTCAAATGCGCACGAAAGAAAGGCGACTCACGGCGTACTCGCTCAGGCTGGTATCGAGAGTCCCCATCTGCGAAGGGCTCCCCGCCGCCACCATCTTCATCGCCATATCCCTCGCTCCCGCCCCTCTCAGACTCATAACCGCCTCACTCGCCCCCACCGCACTTCCCATCTTCCCCCTTCCATCAATCGCCTCCTCCCAATACTGGAACCAAACATCGAACGTGCTCAACGCCTTCCTCGACTGCGCCAGATCCTCGAGCGCCCTGAAGACGAGGTTGAATCCCCGTGGCTTGTCCCGCCCGACGAAGAACATGAGGAGCTCGGCGGCCATCTTGCGCGTCGGGATGGAAGGAGAGGCGAGGGAGGCTGCGATGGCGGGCATGGACGAGTTGTTCTCGATCGCGTCTTGTGCGCCGTCCGAATGGTTGAAGAGCGTTTTGAGGCACTTGAGAACTTCGGATTCCATGGCTGCGAAGTGCGGTTCGCGGAGGCGGTGATGCGATTCGGGACGGTTGAGGTTGTGGAGAGCGTTGCCGAGAACGGCTTGGCCTTTGAGAGCGAGGAATTGTTGTAGCCAGCTGTGTCGAGAGCGTTAGCTTTCCTTGTCGCACCCGGAACGGAAAGAGAAGAACGTACTCGAGCTCGTAGGTCCGCAAACTGACGCTCAAGCTGGCGACGTTGCTCTGCGAGATGGTCCCATCCAAGAACTTCTGCACATACCACTCGGGGCTCTCATTCTTCCCCCTCGCCTTCGTCACTCCGATCCTCTCCCTTGGCTCCACCACTCCCGTCCCCATACTCGTCCCGACCGCCGGCGCGCTCCCCGCATCGACAGGTCTATGCGTGAGCTTCTCGCGCGCCGCTTTCCACCTATTGAACGACTCGTTGTAGATCATGATCCACTTCTTCTCGACGTCCAGCTCGCGCATCTTCTCAATCATCGCGACCGAGGGACAGAGCTTGGGGAGGAGCTCTTCGAAGACGAGGTGGATCGTCGAGGGGGAGGAGGGACGGGGGAGTTCGAAGTTGGCGGAATGGGGAGTGGGGGAAATGAGGGCGAGGCGGGAGGTACTGCCACCGTCGTAGGAGACGAGAGTGGAAGGGCGGCCGGAGGAGGTGGTGGCTGTTGAGCCGCGTCGAGGGAAGAGGGGGACGGCGGAGGCGGAGGAAGTTGAGGAGGCGTATTGGGAGCGAGTGTCGGTGCGGGGAGTAAAGTCGGGTCGAGGAAAGGAGGTGGGGGCGTATGGCGAAGAGGTGGAGGCGTAGGGAGATGAGGAGGTGGGGAAGGACTGAGAGGAGGTCTGCGAGGAGAGGGTGGACCGGTCGCCGTAAGACGACTGCGCCACGCCTTGAATCTGAGCCCGGCTCGAAGCGTACGCCTTCTGTGGCGATGGAGGAAGAGGCTTGTGGTCTCCGGCGCTGGAAAGAGAGCTCGCGACGCTAGCACGACCATCTCCTCGATACGAGCTCTCGGACGCAGCCGAGCTCTCCTCCCTCCGTCGCACATCCTCCCCCCTCAAGCTCGGCGTAACGGAGCGAATCGAGAACCCACTAGGGGAACGCGGGCGGCTCCTGCTGCTGCCGTTGCTGTTGCTGCCCTCCGCGCGCGAACCCCTCTCCTTCTCCCGCTCCCACGAGTCGTCTGGCGGTAGCCTCTTGGCGATGAGATTGAGGGGAGGGGTGATACTGGCGTGACCGGTGTAGATGGAGGGCTGGGAGTGGGCACCGGGTGCTGAGACGAGGGTGGCAGTTGAGGAGCTTCCGAGGTTGCCCAACGCCGCGCTGAGACGATCGTTGCTGCCCCCGCCATTGCCGTAGATTGGCGAGTAGGGTGCATGCTGAGGACGAGGGCTGGAGGAGGTGGGGAGGCGCTCGTACTGGACTGCTGTCTCCTCGAGCGTCGCTGGGTCCGTCGAGATGGCGAGGGAGGAAGTGGAAGCCTGGCTGTTGACGACGCGAGACCGCTTCTTGGCGGTGCGATTGAAAATGTCCATCGCCCTCCCCTCGCCACTCCTTTCCCCTGGCTCTGTCGCGCGCGCTGAACGCCTACTTGAGGACGCGGCGCGAGAGTTGGGTCCGCTGGCGAGCTTGTTGGGCGGGAGAACTTGCCGCTCGTCCTAGAGGGGAGTCCAGGCGGAGCAGGCGAGTGGCGAGAGGTACCAGGCGAGGTGAGTAAAGTCGAGGGGGCGAGGAGAGAAGGGGAAAGCAGCCAGGGCCAAGGGCAAAAACACTGAATTTTGTCCCAGGCGCTTCCGGTGAGGGGGCAAAATTGGCTCGAGTTTCTGCCGTCGCCTGCTTGAGCTTCGCAGACCCACCTCGCTCCCCAGGCCAACGCTGTTTGTTCTCCCCTTCTCCTCAAAGTCGCGGTCGTCAAAAGAGTACTCTACTCAGTTTAAAACGATGCGACAGAATAGCCCACTGTGCGAATCGGAAGCAAGCGAACGAAGGAGCAGCAGCAAGCAGACCCATTCGAGCTCAACGCGTTCGGGCACAAATCAATTCCACGCCCAATCCCTCGCCTCAATCGCGCTCCACCACCAACCTAGCTCGCAATCCCTTCACCAGCGGCAGCAGCTCCTCCGCTCCCTCGTAATCCCCATCCAACCTCGCCCTCGCCGACCTCGCCAGCCCGAATCGCAACACCTCGTCAAGCGCCTCGCAAGCGTCCTCCGCACGCTCCTTCCGATCCGACGCCGTTGTTGGTGATTCGATTGCGGGAGGATGGACGAAGGGGTCGTACGCGCCTTCGAGGTCGAGGAGGAGCGGGAGGGGCCGGTTCTTCGCGTACTCGCGGAGGTTCCAGGCGGGCTCGGGAGTGGGGGAGAGTCGACTTTCGTACCAAGGGTAAATCGTGAGCTTTCGAAGGGTAGGGTGGTGCTTGAGAACGAAGACGAGGTCTTTGCGAGGGTCGAGAGTGAGCGAAGTGTCGACGGCGAGGGTGATGGACTGGAGGGGAGAGGTGGAAAGGCAGGTGGTAATGAAGGAAGAGATGCTGTCGAGTTTGCCTTTGAGAGTGAGGTGGTGGAGGTGGGGAAAGAAGGCCTTGGGTGTCGTATCATCCGCCGCGAAGGTCGTTTCGTAACCGATTTCCAGCTGCTTGATATCGCCAAAAAGTCCAACGAACGTCCAGTCCGTCTCGTGAAGATGGAACACGTGGATCTTGAGCGTTTCCAGCGACTGGAGCGAAGACCAATCCGCCGTCCTCCAGGCGTCGTCGATAGAATCCGTCTTCCCCTCATCTCCGGAGTGCCGGTCCAGCACAAGCGTGCGAAGCTTTACGTGACGCCGAACCGCCGTGACCAGAGAAGCTGAGTCCTCGCTGCTCGCTTCGGAGAACAGCGACTTGCCGACCTCTTTCATCTCCAGCGCGACGAGGCTTGGAAAGACATCCAGCATCCTCGCGGCCGCGCCTGCCTCAAAGCCCTCCAAGTAGAGGTCATCAACACGAGAGGCGAGCCTGCGAAATGCAGCTCGATTGAGGTCCAGTCCATCGTCGTGCGAAGCTCCCGGTAGGAGAGATCGACCGAGGAGCAGAGTCGCGGCAGAGGACGTGAGGTCGAGGATGCTGAGGTTGGAGAGACGATCGGAGAGGGCGAGAGAGAGTTGGAGCTGCACGAGGGTAGCGTTGTCGTCCAGAAACAGCTTGCGAATATGGACGGCTTGTCGACGAAGGACGGATAGAACAAAGCTCTGGTCTTGGGATTGACTCGCTGCGAAGCCCTGTAATAAAAAAGCAGCACTAGGACTCACATCAAAGACCCACTATGCCGCCAAGCTGCTGAGCTCCGTGCTCGTCAACAGCAAGGCGTTCGTGCTCCGACCAAGCTATTCCGACGTCAAGAAAGCACCCATTTCCGACTCAGCGGGATCTGCCAGAGCAACCCGCTGCGCAAAGTTGACGTCCTGCTCGTGCGCAAGTTGTACGATCCTCGCCTTGAGCTCGAGAGGTAGTGAGGAGAGAGTCGCGCGGGGAGGTGAGGCAGAGTCGGAGAGGGTGAGGGAGGTCATCGGCGGGGAGTTTGGGAGGGGAGTTTGGGGTGTAAGGGCGAATGGGTACGTTTGATGGAGCTCTGCGAGTAGGAAGAGGACCGTCGGCGCTGCTCTCCGGCTCCCAGACGGTGCTCCCCTCCCCCGTCACGAACGCTCCCCGGGCTCGACGCCCTGGTTCCTATGTAAGCTCCTCAAACGTGGGGAGAAGACGTCCAGCGGTGCAGAGAGACGCAAGGCGCAGCGTGAAGCGGCGGGAGCACGACGAGCTTGCGCTGAGGGGGCGGCGGGAAGTCAGCACCAGTTGCGGTGATTCCGGTGAGGACGTGGACTCCCCAGGATTCTCCTAAAGCGTGATGGCGGTGGTGAAGTCCTTCGAAGCGTGCGGGAGGAGGAAGAGAGGCAGCCCTGCCCGAAGCTGGCCCAGCTCGAAGTCGTTTTGGCTCCTCTTCGCTCTCGGCTCCTCTCTCGCTCGTCGACGGCAAATCAAGCACCGGAGTAATGCAAGGTATCAGGAAGGACAAGATCTTACCAAATCACCTCGCTCTCGAAGCTACTCTCCAAGGCCTCGCTCTCGGTCGAGGCGACTCCCGCTCGTCCCAGCCAGTCGGTCTCTCCGTTCAAGTCCATCCCCAGCGGGGAGCACTCCGCCGGGTTTCTGACACGCTCCAGTCGCATATCGTAACCTTTAGCGTCGCCTGTGGCCTGTCACTGAGAGCAGCATCTCCTTGACGAGGGAGTGTACCCCATCCAGGCCTCCCTCGCTGAGCTCGCCAATCGCCCGTCTTTTGAAGCAGGCAGAGTAAAGTTATTCAGCGCGTGACGACGAACAGACTCGCCTGCGAGGATTGCTGAAGCAGTGACAGCGAACGAAGCAGCACCGAATCTCTCCTCCGCAATCTCGCACCAAACCAACACCATTCCTCCTCTACCCTAAATACGAGAACACAAAAAAATGAAGCACCATACTCCCAAACACGAAATCCCCAAATGCCCTGCGTACACGCAGCATCAGCTCCACTCCTCCGCTCCCTCGTCAAGCGAAACGTACCTCTCCGGTGAGATACTAGGGAACACGCCCTTGTTCTCCGGGTTCACTTGACTCCTCAACGAAGCGGTCAGGACAAACTGTCCGACCGTAGCGGAGAACCTGTGGATCGCGCGTCAGCTCCATCGTGCGAGAGAGGAGGGGGATCAACTGACCCTCCGAGAAAGGCGTTGAAAGGGTAGTTGGTGACAAGCACGCAGTAGAGAAATTGAGCGATGCCAGTGAGCATGAGGAAGAGCTGGAGGGTATCGCATAGCTTGAGCTGCTTTGGGGCTGCGAGAGAGGTCAGCGGAGTGGTGCGTGGAGGTGTCGGAGCTCGCGCACTGGTGGTGAGGTAGGAGGACCAGAGCTGCTGGAGAGTGGAGGCAAAGGTGACGCTGGGGGAGGCGGAAGTACGTTCGGGAGGGGCGGAAGGGGTTGTCGAAGGTGCTGATGAGCTGGAGAGTGCTGAGGGAGTCGCGGCACGGCCTGCGCGTTTGGGTGCCATCGTCTTGCTGCTCCTTAGTGGGCTGAGGTGGTGCTGGTGCTGGTGCTGGTCTGCTGGTGCTGCTGTTGTGCTGCTGGATCCGCGTGGTCGTGTTTGGCGGAGGAGCGACGGAGGAGGAGAGAGTCGTCTCAGAGCCAAGTTAATTGTAAGTTGAATATATTACATTTTAATCGAATTGTTCAAAAAGTCTTCGTCGTCTGGAAGTACCAAGTCTACTCGTCCCGCCGTACAGACTCATCAGTCCAGCTGCCGAACGTCCAGATGGCTTCAAAGGACTCTTCTCCAGCAGCTTCGACCAGCTCGACCAACTCAGCAGTCGAAGAGATCAAGGTACGCCTCCTCTCCTCCCCCGCTGAGGACCAGCGAAGGACAGGAGCTGATGGCACGCCCCGCACGAACAGACTAGCCTCAAGGCCCACAACGAATCCTTTGATCAACTCCTTCGCTACATTCCCGCCAAGTACTACATCAAGGAGGAGAACGTCCCCGCTCCGGTCGTGCGTTTCCCTCTCGCGCAGAACGCAAAAGAGTCGGCGCTGACGGGGCTTGCGATGGCTTCCAGGTGGTCTTGACCAAGGCGCAGAAGAAGGCGGCAAAGAAGAGGAGCAACGAGGCTGCGACCAAGGCGGCGAAGAGTGATGCTCTCCGACAGGCCAAGCTCGCTCGCGTACGTCCCTCTTCCTTGTTCACTACCTGCACCTTCCTTCACCTATCCATGGTCTCCCCTCCACCACACGTTAGCTAACGTTCAACTCCTACACAGTACGATCCCGACGAGCCCAAGACCATCCCCGAGATCCTCGCCGCCAAAGCTCTCGCCGCGTCTCAAAAGGGCAAAGCCCGCGCTTCCAACGCCTCCTCCGACGCATGGTCCGACGCCGAAGATTCTGGCGCCGACTCGGACGGCTCTGCTCCTCCCGGTTCGGACGACGAGGAGGACAGCGCGAACGACACGGACTTTGCCGATTCGGACGACGAGGAGCCTACGATGCCTAACGGCCTTCATCACCCGCGTGAGAACACGGGACCCGCGCCTAGTATCACGGAACTGCGGTCGAAGCTGCAGAGTCGGATCGCGGATATCCAGGCGCACAAGCGTGGGGGAGTCGTTGCGACTCCTGGGTCGGCGGCGGTGGAGGGAGAGGAGGAGGGCAAGACGCAGAGCAAGGAGGAGCTGTTGGAGCAGAGGAGGAAGCAGCGTGGGCTCGTGAGGGACAACCGGAGGAGGAAGAGGAAGGCGGAGAGGAGGGACGAGAAGCCCAAGCCGAAGGATGGGGAGAAGCCTGCCCCGAGTAATGGGAGGAAGGGAGGAGGAAAGGCGAACGCCCCTGTCAAGGAACCTCGCAACGAGGACGAAGGAGCTGACGAGGATCGACCGAGGAAGAAGTCCAAGGTGCGTTCTCCCTCGTCCTTCCTCCGCTCCCACGAAACTGACTTTCGCATTCGCAGGCTACCCCTCCCGCCCCCAAAGCTCTCCCCACTCCCGCTCCCACCTCCGTCGTCGTCGCTCCTCCCACCGCCGTCGTCCCCGCCCCTGCTCCCGCCCCGAAAGCTCCCGCCCCCGAATCCTCCCTCTCCTTCTCCACTCTCGACTTCAGCACGACCGCCCTCCTCGCCGCTAACGGCGCCGCCGCGTCGCTCGGAACCAAAGTCAAGAAGAACCGACATGCGCTCCCCAAGGACCCTAATGCGGCGCTCGAGGTGTTGGCGAAGAGGAAGGAGAGGATGGAGGCGCTTAACCCTGAGCAGAGGGAGAGGAAGGAGGATAAGGATCGGTGGGAGAAGGTCGGGCTTAAGGCCGAGGGAGAGAAGGTGCGCGACGACGAGAAGAGGCTCAAGAAGATGGCGAAGAGGCAGGAGAAGATCAAGAGCAAGAGCGCGAAAGCCTGGTGCGTCCTCTCCGTCCTCCATTCCGCGCGCTATCACTAACGAATGCTCGCAGGGCCGAACGCAAGGAGACCGTCTCGGCGACCATCACTGCCAAAGTCGCCAAGAGGAACAACAACATGGCGGCGCGCGCGAAGCAGGTCAAGGACAAGAAGCTCGGCATCAAGACAAAGTCGAAGAGCGCTGTCAAGACCGTCTCCAAGAGCTTCGCGAGCAGGAACAAGGGGCGCGCTGGGTTCGAGGGGAGCGCAGGGAAGAAGGGGAAGAAGTAGAGTATGGAATGGATCGGGGGAGTTTATTGTTCTGCGGTTTTCGTAGAGAGAGAGAGAGGTCGAGATGGCATTGTTGGCGTCGCGTGGGGGAGCGAGTGACTATTTCGCGTCGTCGTTGCGTGCGAGCGAAGGTCGGTCGCGGAGCGAGCTTGCGAAGCGGGAGGTCCTCGTATCGCCGGCGCGAGCTTTTCCAGCGTGTCGAGGCCTGCTAGCGAGCCGTTCTTACTCCCATGAACCCTCTCCGCAATCTCCACCAGTTTCTCTCGGAAAATCAAGACTGAGTGAGCTACGATGCGTCGTTCCCAGCCAATTCACCAAGCTACCTCCCTCCCGCACCCTCCGCCACACCCCATCTATCCTCCCCCAAGCCCATCTCAATCCCATCTCAATCCCGCTCCAGCTTCATCCGCCCGTTCAGCTCCGTAAGCAGCTTCAAAACCTCCTTCACGCCCGCCCTGTCTCCATCCATCCGCACGCGCCGCAAGCGCGCAAGTCCGTACTGCAGCGTCTCCTTGACCGCGTCGCACACGTCATTCATACGCCCCACGTCCGCCAGGGCGGTGTGGCTGTCGAGGAAAGGTGGTCAAACCCCCCGATCCGCAGAGCGCCGGCGGTGCACACTGCGTGCGGGTGAGAACGAGCCTTTCGAGCTGGTTCGCAAACTTCCGGATGAAGGCCCAGTCCGGCTCCCCGAGCTCGTGCGCCGATAACTCCAGCGAGCGTAAGGCGACGAGAGGCGTCCAGTCGGTCTCTGACCATTCGACGTCGAGCAAGGCGTCCGCCCCCGTGTCGGGCTCCTTCAGCGATAGGTGTTCCAGCGTCGAGCACCTCGCTACAGCGGCAATCAGCGCACTGTAATCGCTGTCGCTAATTGAGTTGAAAAAGGTGTCCTGGCCGTGCAGACAGAGTCTCCGCAAGCCAGGGAAGAGCTCCAGCAGGCGGACG
The DNA here is from genome assembly GCA_002917775.1 of Glaciozyma antarctica PI12. Lineage (NCBI taxonomy): Eukaryota > Fungi > Basidiomycota > Microbotryomycetes > Kriegeriales > Camptobasidiaceae > Glaciozyma > Glaciozyma antarctica. The sequence goes on along the minus strand of KZ627148.1, from coordinate 1,049,754 downwards.
GCTTTCGCAGGCTTGAAGTCGCGGAGCTCGAGATCCTCGATATTGCGAGCAAAGTTGCGGAATGCTGATTCGATCTCGGAGAGGTCGGTGCCGCTGGGCTGCTGCACACCGAATTTGTCGAGGAGCGAGCCAAAAGGCGACTGGCGGAGACTGAGCTTGCGCAAAGTCATGTGGGGAAGGGCGTGGAGGTGAAGGCCGAGAGAGAGCGCTTGTTCGATAGCGGCGGTGCTGACAGCGCCGTCGGAAACGAGCTCGTGGATGTGGGAGGAGTGGCGCGGGGAGACGGAGTACATGAACACGCCCTGCACTACTCGACGAGCGTCCACCGCCTGCAAAACTCCTGGTGAGCTTTCCTCTTCCTCTTGAAAGCTACAAGCTGCTCACCCGGAACATAAAGACAGCAGCCAGCCCGCTGAACTCGCGATTGAGCAGGAACAACGCGTTCAGGCTTCGCCCACGCCAGTCCTCGCTAGGGACTTTTGTGATCCTCGTCCTCTGCAAATAGTTCCGGTCCTGCTCCCATACCAGCTTGACGATGTACGCCTTTGTTTCCGTCGGGAGATCGAGGAGAGTGAGGCGGCGGGGGGAGGCGAGAGGAGTGGCAGACGCCATGTCGAGGGTGGGAGGAGCCGGCGCTGGAGATGGGGAGGAGGAAAGGAGGAGGTCGTGCTGAAACAAGAAGGTCAGCTTCAGTCCCTCGAGCGCACGCGTTCGCTGCTGGCAGGGCGATGAACTCACGCCGGAAGGAAAGCAAGGCCGGAGGGGAAGGGCGACGCGGGGAGCTACCTGGCGGGGTACGGTGCAGCGGGAAGTGAGAGGCCTTAGCTGAGCACGGAGCAAGCGTGTGCGTGGGCGGAGGAGCAGGCGCGTGTGTGGTAGGAGGGAGAGAGCTGTCGCGTGCCGAAGCACGAAACGACGAACTTGGCCGGGGCCAGCCTTGGGCCAGCCTTGCGCTGGTGGTTTCGCTCTCGCCAACAGCACTTCGTTGTGACTGAGAGCGAGATGTGTCTGGTTCACTCGCTTCCGCTGGCACCCCGCAGCCCAAGGAAAGGGAAAGCGATTAAACATCCGTCGCCTGTGACTACCGGCGTCTCCTCCCTCCTCCCAGCTTTTCCTCCACCACGTCTAACTCGTCCACGCGCCCGACATGAAAGTTGAAATTTCCCGAAAGCGTTTAGATGTACTGCGCCAACCACCTGAAGCCTGTTCGTTGCGGGAGCTTCGATCAGCAAGGAGGCGTGAGAGCTAGTGAGGACAGACGCACCCTCTCCGTAACCCTGTCGCATAACGACGGAGCACATGAAGATCTCGATGGGCCGCATGTCGGTCAACGGGACCTTGCCCTGCGAACCGAGTCTATCGTTAGCTTTCGTCCCTCTCGCATCCTCCACCGTCGAGCACCAGCTCAAATGAGCAGAAGCAAAGAAGCCTAACGCACCTTTCCAGTCGTAGCGTGCATTCCGAGCGCATACCTCAGCTCCTCCTCGCTCACAGCTCCGGGCGCATCGATCTTGTTGCCCAAAAGGAGGAAGGGGACCTTGCTGAGCTCCTCGATCGAGAGGAGCGCATCAAGCTCGGCCTTGCTCTCGTGGAAGCGCTCCGTATCCTGTGCGTCGATGAGGAAGACGATGCCGTCAACCTCAGGGAAGTAGTCCTTCCAAAGTCGTCGGGCTGCGTTCGTGAAGGGGTTAGCTGGTGTTTGGGTGAAGGGAGTGGCAGGTCGCACCCTGCTGATGTCCTCCAAGGTCGTAGGTGGTGAACTTGACGTTACCGACTGCGAGGCAAGGTCAGGGGGAGTCGTGTGCGGGAAGGTGCGCGAGGGCGTACTAGCGAGTTCCTCAGAAGCTGTGAACGGGAGGTCAGGTCCTGTTCCACAAGCAGAAGGCAGGGAACGCACTAGGGTGGAGAGTGGGTTGGAGAGTGGCCAGACGGTCGTTCTTGAGCATGTGCAAGAGGGTCTGCGGGCCCAAGTGGGTTAGCTCCTGCTCGGCTCGCCCAGCCTGCCTCCCTCGCTCCTCCCAGCCTGCTCTCGGTACTGCCAACAACCGGCAAAGGACTTACGGTCTTTCCGGCGTTGTCGAGTCCGAGGAAGAGGATCTTCGCGTTCTGCAGCAAAGGTCGTCAGCTCGCCGGTTCCGTGCAGTCCACTTCAGCGATAGGGCGGACCTTGTTCACGAGACCGAACTGTGCGAGCACGTCCCAGAAGTAGTTCCAAATCCACATGGTGTGTAGACGGTGCTGTGGCGAGAGGGAGAGCGTCAGCGAGTGCCAAAAGAGTTGGGGGGCGCCGCGAGGACGTGGCAAGGCGCGGACTGACTGGCGGTTGCTGGGGGGATCGAAGGGGAGAGGACTCGAGTCTGTCCTGCGAGAGTGTTGCTGCTGTAGTACACAGGAGCAAGTGGGAGGAGCGCAAGCCAGGGACGCCGTCGGGCAGCTCCACCTCGAGGGAGCGCTCCTGTCGACGATCGCAGCTCTACCTCCCTCCTCAACCTCTGGCTCAACAATGTCAGGAACTGGGCCACGGGAGAATGTCTGTGAGTAGCCACGCTCTCCAGGACGCAGCTCCAGCGATGCTCCCGCTATCGGTCGGACCAACTCAACCCACCTCCTCTCCATCAACCCGCGCTCCTCGCTCGAACGGCAGCTAACCGAGCATCGCCATGCAGTCCCGACCAGGATGAACCTGACCAACACCAAGACCCGCCTCAAGGGGGCCGTCACGGGCCACTCTCTCCTCAAGAAGAAGGCTGACGCGCTCACCAAGCGCTTCCGCACCATCCTCTCCAAGATTGATGACGCGCGTGCCCTCCTCCTCCTCCTCGAACCACAGCTAACGAGTGGGAGAGCGCAGGCGAAGAGAAAGATGGGACGAGTGATGCAGCTCGCGGCGTTCTCACTCGCAGAGGTGACGTACGCGACGGGCGATATCTCGTACCAGATCCAGGAGAGCATCAGCGAAGCGACGTTCAGGGTCGAGACGAAGCAGGAGAACGTGTCGGGTGTCATCTTGCCGACGTTCGAGTGCGTGAGGACCAAGGCGGAGGGAGGGAATGGAGGTGCGTCCTTTGGCTTTCTAGGCAGTAGCTAGGAGCTGACCACGTTCGCTGAGAAGGGTTTGGTTTGACGGGATTGGGGAGGGGAGGACAACAGATCACCAAGTGTCGCGAAATCTTTGCGAAGGCTGTCGAGACGCTCGTCGAGCTCGCTTCGCTCCAGGTGCGTGGTCTTTCTTTTCCGGGACCGGAGTACCGAGCTAACTTGTGCTCTAGACGGCGTTTATTATCCTTGACGAGGTTATCAAGATGACGAATCGACGAGTTAACGCGCTCGAGCACGTCGTGATTCCTCGGCTGGAGAACACGATCACCTACATCAACTCGGAGTGCGTCCTCTCCACCAATGTCTCCCTCCCTCTCTTGCTAACGCTTCTTCCAGGCTCGACGAGATGGATCGCGATAGCTTCTTCAGGTACGCCTGTCCCCCGTCCCATCTCTCCTGACGCGTAGCCTAACCTCGCATGCACAGGCTCAAGAAGGTGCAGAGCAAAAAGAAGCGTGACAACGCCGTTCGGGACCTTGAGCAGGCTGAGAAGCGTGCGGCCGAGGAAGCAGCGGGCAAGGTGGACGAGGTCGTTGACGATCCGACGCCGGACAATCTCTTGAATGAGAAGGACGAGGATGGTGAGTTTGCACGAAGAGTCGTAACCTAAACTGGTGCTGACGTCCTTATCGCACTGTAGTTATCTTCTAGGGATTTGTGGGTCAGTGTAATGCGAAGTTCTCGGGCATTATGGGAGGTTATGGGTCTTGGTGCTCTGCGTTCCCTCGCCAGTCTCGACCACCACCTGCTCGTCATGCTCGAGTGCTTTGAAGATGCGACGACGGAGGCTGCCTCTGACGCTCTGGAAGACGTCGTGTGATTTATGCTGGCGAGGTTGGCGAGAGCTAGGATGGATGGGGATTGCGAGGGAGCGGAGGAGCTGATGCCGCTGATCATCGGGCTCCAGGCGAAGACGATGGGGGAGCAGGTATAGGGAGGCGGAATTAAGGAATGGGATGGCGAAAGGACTCGAAGAACTGCGAGAGAGCGACCTGGAGGAGGGGGGAATCGTCTCCGAGCGAGGCCTCGAAGAATAGCTTCGAAAGCGAGCGGCTTCGATCAGATCTGCGTGCTCTTCGTACCGACTTGCAGTACACCAGCAAAGTCGCTCTGCCTTTGACGAGGGAGAGGAAGACGACCTCGAGAGGAAGACCGGCCGACGACTTGGAGCGCTAGGTTCGGCGGAGCTGCCTCTCTTCCTCCTCCCGCACGCTTCGAAGGACTTCACCGCCGCCGTTACGCTTTAGGAGGATCCTGGTGAGTCCACGTCCTCACCAGAATCACCGCAACTGGCGCTGACTGCCCGTCGTTCCACCAGCGCAAGCTCTTCGTGCTCCCGCTGCTTCACGCTGCGCCCCCGTCGCTCTGCATTCCTGTACGTCTTCACACCGCGAAGAGGACCACGTACGGAAGCCAGGTCTTCGAGCCCGAGGAGTGCGCGTAACAAAGGAAGGGAGGAGCGGGAGCGGAAGCAACGGTGTCGAAGCTGGAGAGCGGTGCTGACGGCCCCTTCCTGCCCATAGCGCGCCTGTCGAACGCTCCTACGAACCCTTCCGCCACTCCCAGCCGCATCCCCTCCCCTCCCCTCCCCTCTCAGCCATGCCGCCGAAAGCTCCTTCGCCTCCTCCCGCGCCGCCTCGCCTCACCCTCCTCGATCTACCCACCGAAACGAAGGCGTACATTGTCAAGCTTGCGTCGGAACAAGACTGAAGCTACCGCGCGCGAGTCGAGAACTGGGAAACGGAGAAGCGCGTCAAGGCCGCAGCGCAATGGCACGGACGGAGTTTGAACGCGCTCTTCATCCGTCAGTTCGTCAGTTCAGTCAGCTCGCCGCGCCGTACGTCTTCGAGGTTAGCAGTTCCTCTTCACCAGCGTTTGGAAAATCTGACTCGCCCTTAAGATGCTCGATGCCAGCCGCACGTACGACGATGTCTTCAAATACCTAATCCTGCCCCACCACTCCTCCCACTTTCAAGAGCTGCGCTTCGGTCAAGACGCCTCCGGCGACGATATTGAGCACACGGTGTCTCTCGCCCTTCAAATCACGCCACTTTCATGTCGACACTCCGCAAACTCGTCTTGGCGCCGTCCGCAACGCAGCGCCTGCTAGGCGATTGCCTTCAACTCGACGAAGCGAGCAGCAATCACTTCGTCAGCAACCACTCGGCTTTCCAATTTCTCGCTCGGCGGATCGACCACCTCGAGCTCCACTCCTTCACGTCAAGCGAGGCGGCGCTCGTGCTCGCCTTCTTCCCGCATCTCCGGAGGCTCTGCCTTTACGGCAACGAGACGTTTCCGACGGGGGGGATCGATCCCGAATGTCCTCGTCTCATTGCTGCGATTTCTCGATGCGTCAAGTTGGAGCGATTGGAGCTGAAAGGAGATAGTGAAGAAGATGACGAGCGACAAGCTCTTCTCGACGTCGCGTGGTCTGGCGCCGACTGGACGTCCCTCGCCGCCCTCAAATCGTTATCTCTGGTATCGGCCAAGTACTCCGAGACGGACTGCAGCTCTATAAGCCTCTTCGCCGCTCGCCTCGCAAGGCACTCGCGTGATGGGACTTTTGGTCCTGAGCTGGGACTTCGACACCTCTTCCACGCCTACGACCTTCCCTCACCTACACCACCTTACTCCCGATTTCTCAATGGACGACTCGCTTTGCATCCTCCCCCTTTTTGCCGACTCTCCCATCACCTCCCTCCAACTTTTCCTGGTTCAGATAAACCAGACTTCCTCCGCTTCCTCTCCACTTCCATCGTCCCTCCGGACCTTTTCACACCACTTGCGCACTCTTTCCATCGCCTCCGACGACGTCTCTTTGTTCCCAAACCTCGCCTCCAAGCTCCGCCGAATCTTCCAGAAACGAGATATCTCGATTTCCCTCCACGGCATCGTCAGCCCCTTCCTTCGCACGGGACCCCTTCCTCAAACCTCATCAAAAAGGGCGCTCGCTTCGAGGTGCAATGCGATCGACGAAGTGCTGGAGTACGGCCTGGCACGCTCGAGGAGGGTTCGCATGGACGGGGATGCCGCGGGGTCGGCCGAGCTGGTGGAGCTGCTGGAAAAGCTTTACGATCGGATGAGGTTGGAGCGAGATTAGAAGGGAGATGTTGGTGCGAGAGGTTACTTGGGGTGGCGCGAGTTGGGGAGAAAGGGGCGGGGTACGGCGGGAGGAGGGCAGCAAGCGTTCAAGCCACTCTCAACGTAGCGTAGAACTCTTCGTCATGCGTTCTCGTGCCTCTGCTTTTTCTCTCTGCTTCCTCCTGCTTTTCTTTCGTCGCTCGCTCCCGCTTTGACCTCTCCTCCTCCGGCGCCGACCCCTCGCTCGTCCCTCCACGCGTCCTCTCGCCAGGGAACAGCCACCTCAAGACTTCTACAGCTCTCCCTCTGAATCCTCCCGTTGTCGCCGTTGTCGTCGGCGGAACCAACTCCCTCCCATCGCCAGCACCCCACTCCTCTCGGCGGCTGCAAGCGCAGAGCTGCGAGCTTCGGGGCGTGCACAGCTTGGCAGCCCCGACGGCGGCTTCACAGCGGAGAGCAGTACATAAACGACTAGATTGAACGTGAATCCGAGGATGAGATGGCAATCAACAGATCGTACAATCCTCCTGCAACTTGAGCCCAAACAACTGCTTCTCCACCTGCTTGTCGATCCGCTTCCAATCCGCTCGTCGCTGAACTACATCGAGGCGTTCATCAGCCCACGCCTCCCTCGCAGGAACCAAAACTGGACTCACCACACTCGTACAGATCGTCGGCACTCAGCGTCCCCTCGTACCGACTCACGTCCCTCACGAGCTGGCCCAAATCCTTCGGCGAGTCGATCACAAAGATCTCTCCGACCATCTTGAGGCTCGTAAAGTAGGCTGTGATGTTGGGTTGCCGAAGGTTGGAGACGAAAGCGTGGTAGGCGTTCAGGTCGGCGATGAGCTGGAAGCCGCCTTCGATCGAGACGATAAGGCGCTTGAGGTGCTTGAGGATGATCCTGCGGCACGTGGGGCGTCAGCCAACGTGCGCTGGAGGATAGACGGACGAGGAGAACGTACCCGTGTAATCGAATGCCGACTTCCTGGTGGAAGACCTCGAGGATCTGCTTGTCCGTACTCCCCTTGAGCATGTTGCAGTGCGTCTCGAGCGTCTCGATCGACTCTCTGCACGCCTTCGTAGGTCGCAAGTCCATGTCGGCTCCTTCGGCGGGGCAGAAGTCGGCGGGACCTTGGTGCATCGAGATGATGTGCTCGACTTGGCGCATGAGGATGTTGACGCCGGCGTTGAGGCCTTGCGCGACGGCGTCGTCGAGAGACATCTCGAAGCGCTTCTTCTCGCGCACGACGGTGTTGACTGCGGAGAAAGCGGTCAGTCGTGCTGGTACGAAAGCAGGGGGGGGGGCGCACGGAAGTCCTTCTTGTCGATGAACGCAGCCTGCGCAACAGCGAAAGTCAGCGAAGCCCACCATAACGAAAGAAGCACAAAGACGTACCATCTCCTTGTCGAAATAAACCTCGACCATCTGCTGAATCGTATCCCCAATATGCACCAACTCGAAAAACTGCACGAGCGGCGCGACCGACGTCTCCTGCTCATGCTCCTCAGGCCTATACGCTCCCATCTGCTTCGTCGCCTTGTCGAATGCCGGGCAAACGTGCTTCTCCCCAAGCGTCTGCAGCAAGATGATAAAAACCTCCTCGATCGCATCCCGCACTTTCCGGCCGTACGTCCCCGGGTACCGAACGAACGTCTGGACGCGCTTGAGGCAGTCGCGATCGGCTTGGATGAGCTGGAGAGCCGTGTCGAGGGAGAGGAGGAGTTGGAGTTGGTCGAATCGCCCGTGCGAAAGTTTCGTAGGCTCGGAGAAGGGCGAAGTAGGAGAGGTGGGGAAGCTGACGACTCCGCTGGCGTCGTCGATTGAGGCACGCGGGACGGCGTCGCCCCACAAAGCGTCGACCTTGGGCTCATCGACGGCTGGGGCAGGCGTTTGAGTTCGCGAGATCCCGCTGCCGAACTGGGCGCCGAGACCTCCGCCGAGGGAGGCGAACGTATTGAACGCGCCCGTTGCGCCGACGGTGATGGCGTTGAGACCGTACGAGGCGGTTTTGGGAATGATAGTGACGGGGAGGAGGAGGACTTTGGTGAAGCCGGCGAGGACGTTGCGCTTGACTTGGGCGGGGTTCGACGAGGCGAGGAAGGTGGGGTCCGAGATGGCTAGGTCGGAGGCGGTCTGCAAGGCGTTGAGTTTCGTTAGCGAGGTTCAGAGCGGGTGAGGAAGACCGGCGCGAACCTTTTCGTCCCATTCAGCGCACACTCCCTCGAGCACCTCGCGGATCCAATCCGCCTCCTCCTGGAGGTAGTCGTCCATGAGCGGCTCAAACATTTTGAAGACGACGTCCTCCACCCGCTCCTTCGTGACCATCGGGCTCTTCGGCTCAATCTCCAGCACCGCGTCGACGAGTCGATATACCTGCCCGAACGTCGCCGCCGTCGCCAGGAGGAAGAGAGGATGTTGCAGTGCCTGAGCAGCGCTGAGGAGGGAGGTGATGTAGTCGGAGATGACGTCGTTGGCTATGCGTTCCGTGAAATAGACGAGGACGTCCGCTTCGAAGGGGAAGACGCGAGCGATGACACCGCCTTCGCGCTCGACGACGCGCAGGACGTGCTTCATGTAGGCGTCCATCGCCGAAAAGTCGATACCGTCGGCCTTGTCTCCCATCGGGGTTTCGATCTTGCTGCGAACGAGGAAGTCAAGTCAGCAAGGTTCTCAGCGCACGCGCGAAGCGAGAACTCACACGAGGTTCTTGAGCGGGTTGTGACTCTGGTCGTAGAAGATCTCACGCTTCTGAACAAATATCTGCGCGACGCTGCTGCTCCCGTTCAGGTCCCACAGCACCGCAGCCTTCTCTCGCATCGATTCCTCGTCCCTCCTCTCGTCCGCGCGCTCGAATTCCGCGAGAAGTGCCGACTCGAAGAAGTCGGCAGCCGATTGTGCATTCCGGAGTACTGTCGTTCGCTGGAGGAGAGAGCGAGTGGGGGCGACTTCTGGTGCGCAGAAGCGGACCAGGGAGGAGAGGAGTTGGGAGCGTGTGGCGGGAGTGAGGGTGGGAGATGTGAATACGAGGGAAGAGGTGGTGTGGGTGAGGAGGGAAAGGTAGAAGGGTAGGAGGAGGGAGTGGTGTTTGATAAAGATGTCGCGGAGGGAGAGGTCGGAGGAGGGTCGTATTGGCGGGAGGGAGGAGGGAGAGGTGGAGGTCGAGTGAGAGGTGGTGAGAGAGGAGGTATGGAGGGAGGGTGCAGGGGTTTGGAAAGTGAGGTGGGAGTCGTTCGGTGGGCGAGTGGGAGCTGGAGGAGGTGCGCAGTCGTCGTCGTCGAACATCATCATCAGGTCGCCTCCCGCCTTAAGCTTCGCCGGTGCGGCCCCACTACTCCCCAACGAGACCTTTGAGAAGTCCTGCTCGAACCCAAACGGATCGGAGACCAGTCCAGGGCGTAGCGCCTGCTCTCCTCCAAAGTCCTGGAAGTCCCCGAATCCATCGTCGTAGACGAGGCTGACGTCCCCCTCCCCCTCAAAGAATTCTCCAAACTCATCGTCCACCTCGGTAGATGCAAAGAGCGGCGAGGGAGTCGGTAGGCTCGCTCCCTGCGGCACCGCCAGCTCTCCGTCGCCCATCGTGGACGCATGCACTGCTTCTGCCGCTGGGCGTCCTCCCTCCCTCCACGCGATAGCTCCTGGCCCGCGATAGTTTAGCAGCGCAAGCTTCGCCTTCCATACGCGATCGTCCTTCGTGAAAGCTGCGAGCTTGCGCGAACAGAGGGCGAAAGCTGGGAGGTCGGGCACGGGGAGGAACTGGAGAATAGCGGTGTAGGCTTCTTCTGGGAGACGGCCGATGAGAGGAATACGAGGTTGTGCTGGTCCTTCGACGCGTTTATCGGGAAGGAGAGCGGTCCATCGTTCCATGAGCTGGTGCGAGCGCTCCTCAAGGCGTCGTGCCGAGGCGCGAAGGAGTGGGGGGGAGGGCGCTCTGGTGGGGAGGGATGCCCCGGAACTTGGCGCTGTGTTGGGCCTACGAGCTGAGCTTTGTCGTCGAGAGTTGGGTGAGGGCAAGGAGCGCCGGCTCGCTCGTCGCCTCTTGCATCCTCGCCACCTCCCCAGCTCCACACGATTCCTTACAGCTCTCACGCCCACGCCTGCCGCCTCAACAAGCTTAGTAACATACAATATCGCAGCGTCTGCAAAGGACCAGCCCTGTCGGCGTCAAAGTCGAGCACCGGATGGCGGGCTCGAGGAGGACCAACACCTTCTTCCCTCCGGCAGCTCGCGACACGTTCAAGGACGTCCTGATCTTCGAGGAGCGCTTGAAGCAGAACGCGGAGAGGTGCGTCTTTGCCGCCGAGAGGTTCGAGCGAGCTGGGAAGCTGATGGACTCCCTCGTTCGGCGAACAGGTTACAGAAGCAGCGGAGGAAGTATGAAGGTTAGTGGACGTGCTGGGGGGCTGCACTGGCTCGCGGACAGCTGATGGAATGCCTGGGACGATTTGCTGGACGAGGCGAGGGCTGAGCTGACTCGACTGCCTCCTCTCTCCTCAGCGTTCTTGGTCTCGCTCGTCTGCTTCATTCTCTGGCTCTCCTACACCGTCTTTATTCTCCCCAGCATAGTGAGTAATACCTACAACTCCGCGCGCTCCAGCTAACCCACTCCGCGCGCACAGTACTCGTTAATCCACTACAGCAACATCGCCCTCCTCCTCGTATCCCTCGTCACTCTCGCCCTCTTCTTCGCAACAGGAATGTACAGCGAGAAGATCTCGTACGCCTACAAGTTTGTTCCGCAAGCAAATCGCGCCCTCCGACCCTTCAATATCTACCTCAACACGCGCGCCAAACCCCGCTTCTCCTCCCTCACCTCGTACTTCCGCGCCACCCCTCCTGCAACCCCCAGTCCCCCCTCCACTTCCGCCCCATTATCCCGCCGCACCTCCGCCTCTTCCTCCCATTCCTCCCGCTCGGCACGAGGGAATCGCTCGCCTCCAGGATCTCCCAGCGCATCACCTCCACCACCCTCTACGGCCACTCGAGGCGTTCCTCTCGCCCCTATACCCCCCGCCTCGAACCCGCGCGGAGAGCTCATATTTAGCTCGCGCGTGAGCGCCAGTTTTAGGGAGGGGTACGAGCGATACCGAGGCGAATGGGAGAAACGGCGAATGGCGCACGAAGTGGCGGGGAAGAAGGGATGGTGGAAGTGGGTGAAGGGTGGTAGGAGCTCAAGTGGGAGTGGGAGTGAGAAGGAGAGGGAGGGGAGTGCGGAGATGGACGGTGGGCACGAGAAGGGGCGGCGGGAGAGGGGGAGGAGCGCGAGTGTCGCGAGCGCAGGGAGCAAGCCGCCGAGTAGGCAGAGCTCGCCATTGAGGCTTGTGCAGGCGCGCTCGAAGAGGAACTCGATCTCCTCGGTTGGGAGCAGTCGAGAATCCTCGCCGACGCTCGACTTTACGTCTACACCTCCGCCTTCGAGTATGCGGACGACAGCGGTGGGAAAGTCGCCTGAAGTTAGGATGCGCGCGGAGAGCTTTTCGGCGTTCCTCACGACGATGGATGAGGGGCAGGAGTTACGGAGAGGTGGGAGGACGGGCGGGAGGGCGCTGGATGGAAGAATTGGTGAACGAGGGGATGGATGAGGTTGGAATTAAGCTCAATACAGGGATCTGGCTGGAGCTGCTTTCTAGTCGAGGAGGGAGGGAGAGATTTGGAGAAGAGTGGGCGGGCATAATCGAGCGAGGAGATCCACAGACGTCGGTGGAGATGCAGCTGCATCTGCGATTTGAAGAGAAGGCGGGCTTGAAGTTGGGGTAACTGGCTATTAAGTAGCACGGCTTGAGACCACCGGCGCAGAT
>KZ627148.1:1014962-1034250 GCA_002917775.1 Glaciozyma antarctica PI12 | reverse complement strand
GATTCAATGGGTAATTTATGTGCGGAGTTCTCTCCAGGTGTTTCTGCGAGCTGCTTTCTGTACGCAGCGAGAACGGATGTGGGGGAAGACTCTGTCTTGGCCATGTTCAGCGCGGGGAGTGCGAAAAAAGCAGAGCAGATGTGATCTCGCTCGCCTCGCTAGTCCCGCTGCCGCCTTGCCGAATCTCTTCCCCGCGTCCTCTCCAGTCTTGCGAGCCCACTCCAACAGCAACTGCGAAATCTCCAGTTCCAACAACCCCTCTACGCAAGCGAATACCCGTTCGAAGCCAAGTAGCTCAAAAACGGTCCCGCAAACTCCTGTCCCGCCGCCATCACCAACGGCTTAATCTGCGCACCGGATCAGCTCCCACCCCACTCTCCCACAAGAAAACGCTACTCACCTGCCCAGGGTGCGCCGCACTAGTCGCCACGAGACTGGTAGCGAGGTACGTCCTCGGTTCCTCGATGTGCGCCACTGGGTCCGCGAGAGTGCGTTCCGAAGCACCGAGCTTGGAGAAGGAAGCTTGGTACCCCGTATCCTCGGGATCGATCACGTCGACCTCGTCGTCGGCGCCCGTGTTCTTCGTGAGGGGGAGGGGGAGGAGGAAGAGCTTGAGAAGGGCTTGCATCGTCGGTGTCCTGCGTGTATTGAGTGAGTAGGGAAGGGGAGGAGGAAGGCGAGGACATACCAGGCGCGCACGGAGGGCTCGGTGAGCATCGTGTTGCTGCGGGAGAGGAGGTTGGCGAGTCCGACGGCAATAATCTTGCGGTCTTTCGTCGGGGCCTTCTGCACGTCCGGAAGAAGGACAGGAAGGACCTGCGCGAACAGCCTACGCCACCACACATCAGCAGCGTTCTCCCATTTCGTGAACGGAGGGATTCACCCGGGCTGCGGTTGGCAATTGTCGAGCATCGCAATCACTCCATCCGGGTCGAGTCCCTCCTTCTCGATAGCGGCAGCGAAGCAGATGAACCGAATGAGTCCTTTACAGAACTTGTCCGTCTTGCTCGTCTGCAGACGCGTGAGGAGGAGGACGAAGATGGGGTTGGACATGTACTGCTTGAGCGCGGGCCTGGTATCCCTCATCAGCTCTCTTCGCCCAACGAAAGAGGAAAGTACGCACAGCGGGACATACTCGAACAAGGCCTCGAGCAACTCGAACCCAAACGCGTCGTTCGCTTTCGACGCAATCAAGTGCTGAAACACTCCCAACATCGGCGGCACCTGACCCGCCTCCACAATCGCCACCGCTCCTCGACTCAGGAACGCCCTCAAAAGCCTAACAAGCGCCGGGATGTTTCCCTTCTGCTCCCAGAGCGTCGGGGTAAGGAGGGGCGGTAGGAGGGCCTTGTACGCGTCTGGAAAGTCGTGTGGCGCGTGAAGCTCTAGGAGCTGAGAGAGGATCTGGAAGACGAAGGGGGAGAATTCGCTGACGTCTTGCTGGAGGATCGATTGGAAGGGAGGGAAGAGGGCCGCTTCGAATTCGGGGAGAGTGGCGGGGCTGCCGGCGGTGATGAAGCTGTGCGTGGGTAGTCAGCGAAACGCATGGGGGGAGAGAGGCAAAGACGCACCGAACGAGGGCGGAGATACTCTCAAAAGTGAAGTGGTTGAACTTGGGGTTGCTGGGGTTCTTGCTGATCTCGCCGAGGATCTTGGTGAGGTGCGAGAGGACGGTAACGTAGGTAGGAGTGAGCGCCTGACGAGACGTGATGATAACCCGCATAACGGCTGTTTCTTTATGCATCAGCGAGCGCACCAGGAGGAGGAGGATAGGACGACGCACACTTCATCAGGTGATCGTTGGCTGCGATCAACTGGGGGGTTCCACCGCTCTCGATGAGCCTGAACAAGGCGTTGAGGATACCCTCGGAGTAAGGTCGTACGTCGGCCTGGCCGAAGCTGTAGTTCGAGCCTCGTCAGCGCCGTGCGTGCGAAGAGGACGAGAAGTACGCACAGGAACGATCCCTTTTGCTTGATGAACAAGATGCGCTCGATCGTGATGGCGGCGTAGGTATGGATAACGAAAGAGGGGTTCTCAAGATGCGGGGTGAGGAGAGGAAGGACCGAAAGGAGCTGGTCCTTGGTGAGCTACTCAGAAGCGTCGTTAGCACTTCGTTGCCGACGAAGAAGCGAACGAACGCACTTGGTTGCGGAAGGTGTAGAGGAACTTGATGGCGTCGGCTTGGATGATGGGGTGAATGGCGCCGGCGGGAGCTTGGAGGTCGCCTAGGATGTTTTCGGAGAAGAACTTAATGACATCGACGAGAGCGTTCGTGGAAGTGACTCCTTGCTGCGTGCGAGTTGACCATCAGTTCGAAGTACCTCCCACGGTATCTCGTAGACGCACCTGAACGGTTGAACCGCGCGAAGCGATCGAGGTGAGGAGGAAGATGGCCGTATCCTTGCTCTTCCAGTTCGTCTTGGGATCCGCCGCATATTGCTACCGCACCGAACGCAAATCAGCTCCTCATACCGCTCCTTATGTAGCAGGCGAACTCACCGAAAGGTACGCGCCAACGTACTGCGTCACGATCGCGGTGACCTGGTGCTCAAACTGCTCCATCAACGCGCGCGTAAAGTCCGAGGCCGCCTGCCTCCTCGTCTCGCTATCTACACTCGGCATTGCATCAGCTTCCTCCTCTCCCGCGCGCAAAAACGACTCACTAGCACTCTCCAGATCCCTCCTCACGTACTCCATCGCGTCGTCCTCGAACATCTCCTCCTCGAACGTCCTCAGGGTCATGTTGGGCAAGACGATCTTCTCACAGAACGCTTCGAGTGTCTGCTGCTGCTCGAACAAGGCTCGCTGCGAGGGCATCTTGACGACTACTCCGAGGAAGTTGGTCGCCTTGGCCACGAGCTGCGTCGTTCCTTATATCAGCTGCCACTCCCAGGGAAACAGAAGAGACGGAACGCACGATATCGTACTTGACTCCCGCACCAAGCTTCGTGAGAAGACCCCAGGTGCGTTCGACGAACGGTCCCAAGAAGTGTCCCTCCTCAAACGCGTCGAGGTACCTCAACGAATACAGCGTCGCAATCTCACACACCTCCGCCTTAATCTTCTCCAACTCGGTCGCTTCCTCATCCTCGTCGTCCTCTGCCACAGGGAAAGGAGGGACGTAATCGATGTACTTGAGTAGGAGGCCCATGAACTGCGGTAGGCGGTCTTCGAAGAATTCAGGAAGGTCTTGGCTGTTGAGATCGTGGTAGAGCTGTAGGAGGAGGAGGATGGATTTGAGGAGGAGGGCGTGCTGGGGTGCCGAGAGGGGGGTCGAGAGGAGCGTGTCCGTTTGCTGGGGAGGAGGGGTTAGCGGGGGGTAGGGAGGGGAGCGAAGGACGTACGACGAAGAGAGAGAGGTAGGGATCGCAGAAACGCTCGAGGACGAACTTGATCTCGGTGAAGAGGGCGTCGGTGCGGAACTCGGCGCGCCAGCTGCGTTCGGGCGTCAGTGGAGGTGCGGGATGGGGCAGAGCGGGCGTGACAGACCGGCGGAAGATGGAGTGAGCGGTCTGGAGAACGGCGTTGTTGACGACGTAGTCGGTAGGGCTGAGCGGGGTCACCAGTTGCTGAGAGCGCGCAAGTTAGCTCCCTCCCTCCTTCCTCGCCAGGAGCGAACGCACCTCGATGAGTCCTTCCCACTTTTCAGGAAAGTCGGCTTCGGCCATCACGGAGATGGCTTCGCCCAGCTGGACTTGGAGCGAAGGCTCGGAGCTGAGAGAGAGCATGATGCCGACGATGGAAGCCTTGAGTCCTTCTGCGACCTGAGTCGTCAAAGGTGCTGGTGCTTCCTCATTCTGTCGTTCGTGCAAGGAAGTAAGTTCATGCTCCTGCTGCCCTCCTCCCAGCACACCGCGCGCAGAGCCGACTCGCGAGTTTCTCATCCAACATAAGCTCCGTCGCCCTCGCCCCCAGCTAGAGAGATACGCCGACTCACGGCCCAGTTTGCCTTGATCCAGTTCTTGAAGCTGAGTGCAGCACTTTGGCGTACGCTCTTCTGCGCCGATTGATCTTGAGCGAGTTGAAGGATGAGAGGACCAAAGTCGGGATGAGCTTGAGCTGAAGTCAAGTCACGCTCTGCTTGACGCCTAGTCGTTGAGTCGGGCGACAGACTGTTGGCGAGCACAGAAGAGAGACTCATCGCGAGGAGTCAAGGCGAACGAAGGAGACGAAGAGAGAAGGAGACGAGCTGCTCAGCCCAAGGAGATTCACTACAAACTCGAATTGGAAGTAACCGAAAAGTAACAAACTCTGCAAGTTCGTAGTGAAATGGGCCCGCTGACGACGACTGTCCTCCTCTCCTTCTCCCAACGCCCTCTCTCGACTCGAACTCAAACGTAAGTCTCCTCCCTTGAAGCTGATAGCTTGGGACCACGACCAGGCTCAGCACGCGGCTCACCCTGGGGGACTTTGGAGCGACTCAGCTAACCTCGCCCACCCTCTCGCAGCTTCACTCTACCCTCAACTCACCCACCACGTCTTCCTACTCCACCCTTACTCTCTAAATACAACAATGGAAGGTACGTTCATCCCTCTCCCGCCCTCTGACCACCACTAACTCCGTCTACGAACGCAGTCTCGTTTGGAATCACGGGCAAGGACTTTGTCCTCTTCGCCTCGGACACGTCCGCCAACCGCTCGATCGTACGCATGAAGAGTAACGAGGACAAGCAGAAAGTTATCGGCAAGCACTTGGTCATGGCCTGTACGTCGCTTCCTCTCTGGCGCCGACCCACACTCGCCGACTGACGCGGCCCCCCCCCCCCTCACAGACTCTGGAGAACCAGGAGACACTGTCCAGTTTGCCGAGTACGTCGAGCGTAACCTCCGCCTTTACCAAATCAGGTTCGTCCCCTCCTCCCCGCACCAACAAGTCTAGCTAACCAAGGAACGAACGAAAGGAACCACCTGCCCCTCCGCCCCTCCTCCGCCGCCTCCTGGACTCGTCTCCAACTCGCCACCTCCCTCCGTTCCCGCAAGCCTTACTCCGTCTCCCTCCTCCTCGGTGGCTTCGACCCCACGACTTCCAAGCCAGAGCTATACTGGATCGACTACCTCGGTACCCTAGGCGTCGTACCTTACGCGGCGCATGGTTACGGAGCGTACTTTGCGCTTAGTACGATGGATAGGTGGCACAAGCCGGATATGGGATTGGAGGACGCGCTCGAGTTGTTGAGGAAGTGTATCGATGAGCTCGAGAAGAGGTTCATCGTTAACCTTGGGACGTTTACGATTCGGGTGGCGGATAAGGATGGTGTGAGGGAGATCAAGCTCGGGGAGAAGAGGGGGGAGGAGGTGGTTGTGTAGGAGCTCAATCGATGAGGTTCAGAGAATCGTGGGATATTGCGGGAGGAGAGATGGAAGTTGGGTTGGAGAGAGGGAACTTGACGGGCGTGAGTGTCTCGACCCTCTTCACCTTTTCACGTTCTCTCCGTTCTGCTCTTTCTGCTCGTTTGCGTCGCCGTCAGGCGCGTTCCAGGGATCGGTTAGCAGGCAGCGAGACCTCGTCGCCGAGGACCTCGAGGTCAAGCTTGGAGCTCTCGTCCTCGCACGGGTACCGTGCACTCTCTCTCCCTCGTACCTCCTCCTCTGCTCTCGCTGATTTTGGGCCGTCAGCCTCGTTTGAGCTCGACAGACCCTCTCCCGTCGCAAGGACGCGTCTGGCCTGCCTGTTCAGCTTCTCAGCCGCATCGTCTACTCCTCTCCCTCGCTTTCTTCTCCCTCATAATTCCCATTACCCTTCTCGATCGCTCGCTACGAGCAGGCGAAGCACACCCTTCCTCCCGACTCCAACGGTCGCCCGCTCGTGGCACGCGCTCCCGTCGCGTCCTTTTCGTGACCGGGACGCGAATTCCTCCCTCAGTCTCAGGCCCAGAAACACCAAAGGCTTGCACCTGTTCTCCACCACGATTTAGCGGTTCCACGACGCGTCCCACCAAGGGGAGTAGGTCTGCTAGCGCGAATCGAGAAAACACAAAAGAACCTCCCGACTTGGCGTTGCTTCTGCTCTTCTCCTTCTCCCAACCGCCGACAATAAAAACTATAACACACACACACCCCATCTCGACGCCTGCAGACTTCACGACTCTCCTCACGCTCTTTACCGCCCCACGGGTCCCACCCACGAGCCACGATGCTCTTCCTCCCCGTCCTCCTCCTCCTCCTTCCCGGCGTCACTGCCTTCCTCAACCCAGTTACCAACCGCGCGACCAACGCCATCTCCTCGACTCAATACCTCTCTAACGCCTATATCCTCGAATTGGACCTCTCCACCCCCGGCCTCGTCAAACGGGATAGCACGCCCGACTCTGTGCGTCCCGCGTTCCTCCCTCGCTGTCGAAGACGAGCTAACAATGACGTGGTAGATCCTAGAGGACGTACTCACGTCCGTAGGCCGCAACGGTATCAAGTACCAACTCCGCCACCGCTTTATCTCCCCGACTCTGTTCCACGGCGCTTCGATCACTGTCCCCCCTGGAATCTCCCGCTCCCAAATCGCCTCTCTCCGCGGTATCAAAGTCCGTCCCTCTCTCTCCCCTACTCCCTCCGCGCTAACCCTGCACGCAACAGCGCGTCTGGCCCGTTCGAAAGTTCTCCCGACCCAGCGCAGTAGTGGACGCCGATGGAGGAGGAAGCGGGTTCTCAGGGTCGCCTATCAAGGCGGCGCTCATGGGGGTGAAAGAGCTCGGGAAGCGCGCGAACGCTTATGCTGGAGATACGTTTGGACCGCATGTCATGACGGGGGTTAATGAGACGCATGAGGCGGGGTTGTTGGGAGCTGGGATTAAGGTGTGTTTTCGTCTTTGTTTGGGGGAGGGGGGAGGGAGGAGCTGATTAATGGGTGCAGATTGGGGTGCTGGACACTGGTGAGAAGCGGTTTGGAGGGAGGAGAGGATGGAGCTGATGAGTGTGCAGGTGTTGATTATTTGAACCCGATTCTGGGAGGCTGCTTTGGACCTGGGTGCCATATGTCGTTTGGGTACGACTTGGTTGGCGATGATTACGATGGAGATAACGCTCCTGTGCCGGATGTGGATCCTTGTGCGTCCTTCCCTCCGCGATGGGCTGGAATCTGAGCTGACGGCGTTGTTGATCAGTTGCGAGCTGCGATCCTCATGGTTCGTCTCGCTTTCCGCTCCTCTGATGCGCTCGCTGATGCACTTGGCAATAGGAACTCACGTTACGGGAATCATTGGAGCGCTCCCGAATGCGTTTGGATTTACTGGCGTCGCACCCGCCGCTACTCTGGGCCACTACCGAGTGCGCTCCCTCTATCCGTTCTTCCTCGCAGCTCCCACTCACTCGTGCTTCCAGGTATTTGGCTGCACTGGCTTCGTCGGAGAAGATATCGTTCGTCCTCTCTCCAGTCCCGGCTAGCGATCCTGCTTCTGACTTCGCATCTCCCTCTCAGATTCTCGCTGGACTCATGCGAGGAGTCGAGGACAACTGCAACGTCTTGACCCTCTCTCTCGGAGGTCCAGGAGGGTGGGTCAAGGGCACGCCGGCGTCCATCCTTATCGACCAGATCGAAGCGCAAGGCATTCTCGTCACCGTCGCCACTGGCAACTCGGGAGCTGAGGGTGAGCTCCTCGCTACTTGCGCGTCGAGACCAGTACTAACAGGGGCGTGGACGCAGGCATGTTCTTCTCCGAGTCTCCCGCCTCGACGATCAACGGCCTTTCCATCGCATCCACGTCCGTCTCTCCCTTCCTTCGCACGCCACTCGCTCACACTCTCTCGCAGGGACGTTACCGACCTCATCGCCTACAACGCCACCGTCTCAGGCCAACCTGCGATCCCTTACCTCTCCGCCACGCCCCTCAACGTCGTCGCCAACAGCTTCCGCGTCCACTTCACCTCTACCGACCCCAACAACCCCGTCGACGCCTGCTCTCCTCTTCCGGCTGGAACGCCCGACCTCGCCAACTATGTTACGGTCGTTCAGCGTGGGACTTGTACGTTCGTTACCAAGTACCAGAACGTTCTCAATGCTGGAGGGTGCGTCGGCTTCTTCTCTCCCGACTGGATTGGGCGGAGACTGACCTTCTGAGCAGAAAGATCGTATTGTTGTACAACTCGGAGGGAGCTGGGAACCTCCCTTACCTCACGCCCAACGGTGTCGGCATCGACGCCGTTGCAGGTCTTCGTCGTTCCGACGGACTCAAGGTTCGTCTACGCTCTTCGGTGCTGAGGCCCTTCTCTGATCTCGCTCCGACAGCTTCTCTCGTACTATCAGAATGCCAACAAGCGTCTCACTCTGCGCTTCCCCAAGGGCAAGATCGTCGCAGGCTTGACCGACACCATCACCGGCGGACTCATCTCGTTCGTTCCTCTCCGCCTCCCTCGCTGGCCGATGAGCTGACGCGGTCTTTGCAGGAGTTACTCGACGTTTGGTCCGACGAATGACCTCTACGGTCAGCCTACCCTCTCTGCCCCTGGTGGCAACATCCTTTCGACCTTCCCTCTCTCCGAGGGAGGAGTGGCGGTCATCAGTGGGACGAGCATGTCGTGCCCCTTTGTCGGTTCGTCCTTCTCCTCGTTCGTTCGCTGAGCGTCGACTGATCTTGCACGATCGCAGCTGGATCTGCGGCGGTCCTCATGGCCGCTCGCGCTTCGGAGAACCTCACGCCGCTTGAGATCAGGAGTCTCCTTACTACCACTGCGAAGCTTACGCCGGTCTCGCTCTTGGGATCGACGCCTTTGGTGAGCGTGATTCGTCAAGGAGGAGGTACGTTCCTTTCTCGCTGCTTTGAGGATCGAGGCTGATTAGCGAGCTTCGCAGGACTCGTTCAGGTTGCCAAGGCGCTCGCGGCCAAGACGCTAATCTCTCCTCACGAGCTCCTGCTCAACGACACTGCGAACGCGAACTACGTCCAGACTATCAAGATCAAGAACACCAACTCGTGGGCGATGAAGTACACCTTCTCCTCGGCCGTCGCCCAAGGACTCGGAACTTTCGACGCTGTGAGGATCCCTTCCTCGTCCCCTTTCCGAGCGCCGCTGACTTTCGAATCGCGCAGTCGGGCGATATCCTCCCTACCCTCGACCCAGTCGCCGTCTCTGGCGCACAGGCTACCGTCGCGTTCAACACTCGGATCCTCAGCGTCGCGCCCGGCGCGACGGGGTCCGTCGTGGCGACTATCACGCCGCCGGTTCTTCCCGTAGCGGACGCTGCGAGGTTCCCTATCTTCTCTGGGTGGATCAGGGTGAATGGGCAAGGCGCGAGGGATAGCAGTAGGAACGAGGCGTACACTGGTGCGTTTGGCTCGCTTTTTGGGAGGTGCCGAGCTGATCGTTTCTCGTAGTCCCGTACTTTGGGCTTGCGGCGAAGATGATCGATATGCAAGGTGCGTCGATGGTTCTCTCGCTTCTCTCTCGGTTGCTCACTTCAAAGTGCAGTCCTCGACACCACCGAGACCATTTACGGTCCGGGCTACGCCTACCCCTTCGTGATCGACGACGCGATTGGAGACATCCAATCCACCACAACGTCGTACTCCAGGAACCTCGGGCCCACCGTCTTCGCTCGCTTTGCCAGTGCGTCGACCGTCCTCATTTCCTGCGGCAGAGCGAGAGCTGATTCCGACCTCGAACAGCTGGAACCCTTCACTACAGCCTCGATCTCGTCCTAGCCGACATCGCCTTTACCCCCACCTACCCCAACTCCTCCCCCGCCACTCGTTTCGTCAAGCGCTCCCTCACGCAGCACACCTCTGCCGCTTCGCACCTCGCCAAGCGCCGCGTCTCCATCGCCACTATCAACCCCAAAGCCACCCTCGTCGCCGATCGACAGCTCCACTCGGACGTCCCTATCGAGGGCAACATCTTCACCCAACTCTTTACTGGAAGGGATTACCTCGTCGACGCAGCCCCGACGGGATCCACCGATCGTACCGTCACTTTTAACGGGCAGTACGCCGAGAACGGCCTCGTGAGGACGGCTGTGACGGGGACTTCGTACCGCTTCCTCCTTCGGTACGTCCTTTTTGCGCAGGTGTGAGGATTGTGGCTGATTGAGTGGGTGCAGGGCGTTGAAGATCTCGGGAGACGCGATGTACGAGGATCAGTATGAGAGCTGGCTCTCGCTACCGTTCTCGTTCCGTGCGTAGGCTTGTTGTGGACACCACTGCATTAAGTTATGATTTTGCCACCTTCGCGTCGAGGAAGATGCGCGACGAGGCTTGAGATGAGGAGCGAGGCTTGCGAAGGGCGCGAATCTGCTTCGAAATCGTTGTACTTCCAGTTTTACAGCTACAAGGTACGGCTACATGATTCGAGGCGCTGCCAGAGCTCCCTCATCCCCTCTATCGCGGTACCTCCGTCCTCATCGGCTGGTTCTCGCTCGCACGCGCACCCCGCCACATCTCATACAAAAAGATATCTCCCCACACGTATCCTGCTCGACAACGATCAGCACAGCTCACCACCTTCGCAACAAGCGACTCACCTCCCGGCAGCGGGTCTCCATGCAGTCGATCCTTTTGGTGCGCCTCCTGACCCTTCATTATCGGCCCCCACTCGTTGAGGCGGAAATCGGCGTGCGGAGCGGGAGTGACGACGTCGCCTGCGACGGAGGGGAGAACGAGGGAGCGGACGGCTTGGTCGAGTTGGTAGATGCGGTTGTGGGAGAAATAGGGAGGAGAGGAGAGAGAGGAGGAGTTGAGCAAACGAGGAGAGATCTTGTCCTGCGAAGGGACGTCAGCGTGCGAAGCGCGAGGGAGGGGAAAAACGTACCATGAAGTAGTCCTGCTCGGAAGCTTGGTCCTGAGGGTAGTGAAGCGTCCTCCACGTCTTCGCTTTCGCCTGAGGGAACGCCTTCCGAACCGTCTCGAGGAGCTGGCCAACGCGAAAGCGGTACCAAGTCACGCGATCCTGCGTGAGTCCTCCCTCCGTATCCCTCTGCTCGTCAATATCCTGCTCCGCCCAGCGAGCGAGGTCCCAAGACCCGCTGGAGACTTCGACGAAATCGGGAGCGCTGCGACGGCCGTCGGCGCGCAGGTTGCGCATGAGAGGGACGACGATGTCGGAGAGTCGGTGCTCGATCATGCCTGGGGAGGTGTATTGAGGCATGCTGGATCCGCGCCAGTAGTCTTCTTGATCGAGGCCAAAGTGGAAGACCGACACGAGCTGCGAAGGTGCGAAGGTGCGAAGGTCAGCTCTCGCACTTCGAAAGGAGGATGACGACGCACGAGGAAGTCGAGTCGAGGAATGTAGCAGATCCTGGGAAGGCTAGCATCCCGCACTACTCGATAGCCACGAGAGATGAAGCGCGCCGGCTTGTCACTCTCCTGCGTCGCCTTCGTCGCAGACCTCACCGCCGCTCCCGCCGCTCCCGCCGGGCTCCACTTGTGACTCTTGCGAACGACCTCGCTCTCCTCCCCCATGAGACTGCAGAAGTTCTCGACGTGCTCCCGCGAGATGGAGTCGCCGATAACGAGCGCCGTTCGGTTGTGTAGCCAGCTAAAGTCGGCTGAACTCTCAGCGTTGCGGAGCTGAGCGAAAAAGTTGGGAGGGGCGCATGTGCGATCGAAGGGGACCCATTTGTTGTTGTCGGGTTCGGAGGAGTCGACAGAGAGGGTGCCGAAGGAGGAGTAGGGTTCGCACCTTGGAGTGGAGGAGGTGGAGAATTTGGGAATGCGGGAGAGGATGGCGGCCGAGGTGCTGCGAGGCGGTTAGCTCGGGCGTCGTGTCTCGAAAGTGAAGGTGCGAACCTGACTGGAATGAGGTAGGAGAACAGAAGCATGAAACAGAAAGTGCCCCCAGCGAGGAGGAACACTGAGATCCACGGGCGAGGAATGGAGAGGCGGGTGATGGGAGGTGCCGAGTACGAGTACGGCGGTAATTGAGGGTGCTTCTCGTCGTAGCGGTCGTACTTCTCGTCCCTGTATCGTCCTACGTAGGGCGACTTCCACGGGAGAAGGGGAGGGGAAGAGGGAAGGGAGATTTCGCCGGTACGTTCGTCGTAGACTAGGCGAGAGACGAAGGGGTTGGATAGGGGTTGGGAGATGGAGCTCCGTTGACGAAGATGGCTGGCGAGCCTGACTGGCTCCTCGGGCGAAGAGTCGGCGTAGTAGGTGGAGCTCATGCTGGGTTTGCGTAGGCGGAAGGCGGGGCAGAGAGGAGGCGAGCTCGACTGGAGGTGAAGGAGGGGCTTGCTCGGTGTAGGCGAAAGTAGAAAGCGCTGCTGTGCGGTGCGGCGGAGGGAGAACACGCGAGGAGAGGGTGCAAGTCACGCGAACGAGAGTGGGGAGGGAGGAGAGGTGCAAGGTGCGAGGACAAGCTTGCCAACGCGTCCGCTAGCAGTGAGCTCAAGTCATTAGCGATCGAAGATCTACCGCCTTGGTCAGTTGAGCGCAGAGAGTGCTGATGGGCTGAGACGGCCGCATTCGCTCCATCGAAGGATTAAGGCACGCACTGCCCGCGAATCAGCGAGGTCGGTTGACAGCCTGTGCTTTCCAGAGGACCGGACAAGCGCGTTCTGGTGCCTGAGTGAGCGGTCGAGTCGGGAGAGGGAGAAGAATGAAAACAACCGAATCCGGCCTCCTCGAGAGATCGCCCTTTTTCATTTAATTGTATGTATCTCCTCGGAGTCTGCTGCTGCTGCTCCTGGCTCTCCTGAGGCAGAACGAGTCGAGTGCTTCTTAGATCTTAAGCCTTGCCCTCCTCCGGCGGTGAAACTGCGCAGGAGCCATATCGCGCGGCGAACCTGTCTCAGCGGTTCCTGGCGCGGTGTTTTGCTTTCCTCTGAAAGGACGGCGATGATCTGCGATGAAGGATGGAAAAGAAATGCTGGCGCGGAGGAGTGCAAAAGAAAGNCTGGGCAATGCACAAAAAGGAGATTCGGCAAGGCGGCAGCGGGACTAGCGAGGCGAGCGAGATCACATCTGCTCTGCTTTTTTCGCACTCCCCGCGCTGAACATGGCCAAGACAGAGTCTTCCCCCACATCCGTTCTCGCTGCGTACAGAAAGCAGCTCGCAGAAACACCTGGAGAGAACTCCGCACATAAATTACCCATTGAATCCAACACCCTCTATCGCCATTGCACCCAATAATTACCCAATAATCTACCGCCCAAACACCCTCTTCTCCAGCGTCCTCGCTCCCAGATAAACAATCGCCGCGACCGCCATCGCGAGTTCGAACCCGACGTCTCCGCCGTGCGTCTCCCCTGCTCCCGCGACCTTGCGCGCGATAGGTCCTCGCCACCACTGCTCGGCGCGGGAATCAGTACGGTCAACGTCGAAAACGAGAGGAGGACGCACGACTTGGTCCATTCCGAGGATGGCCATGGCGACGCCGCAAGCAAAGGCGAGGAGGGCTGCGAAGCCGGGAGGGAGGAGGGAGGACATGTTCCACATCGAGACGTCGTAAGCCGAGTAGCGAGCTTTGCGGAAGTAGAAGTGCTGCGTAGTTGTTTATCATCAGCTCTCCTCCGACTTGAACGAGCTCGCGAAGAACTCACCTCGACCAGGACGATGGTCCCGAAGATGCAGCCGTAGTAGGAGAGCAAGCCGAGGAAGTTGTTGAGGACTTCAGCGAATGAAGAGGCTCCGACGATGGCGACGGGGAGGTAGATGGCGGTGGCGACGATGGGGAAGATCCAGCGAGGGAGGCGGCCGAGGAAGGGGAAGACGATTTGGATCGAGAGGGAGAAGGCGTACGTCGTAGGAGCGTTGTTCGCTTCATAGACTGGCGTCAGCGATGCGCGCGGCAGGGCGAGAGAGCAAGACTCACTGATCATGCCGAGCGCGATGATGATTAGAAGCACCTTTGCGAACCCGTTCAGCGGCTCCAAGGCCACTCCGACGAGTCCTCCGACGCTGTTCGTGAGGAACGCTTCCTCCCAGGTGACGACCTGTCCACTGAGCGCAGCAGCAGCAAACGCGGCTCCCATGACCTGGAAAAGCATGCTGGGGAGGTAGAGTCCTGCAAAGGTGTAGAAGAAGATCTTGGCGGAGGGGACGTCCGGGCGCATGTAGGTGTTGAAGTCGGCCGAGCAGGCGCACCAGGAGACTGCGGGAGGCCGTCAGAGCGGACTTGCGCATGCGCAAGGGAAAACTCACTGGAGAATCCGACGATAATCGAAGCGAACGAGAGGACAGTCGCAGGGGTCGCAGGGATGTTGACGAAGGCGTTTGCAGCGCCGAGATGACGGCCTCCAAAAGCGCACAGCATGATGAAGGAGAAGATGACGGGAATCCCTGGGAGTACCGAGCGTAAGCTAGCGATCAGGAACGCAGAGGGAGGAGAACGCACATGCCCAACGTTCAAGACCGTGAAGAACTTTGTAGCCGAAAAAGCTGACAACCATCGACACGACGGCGATGATTGTGATTCCAACGGTGACGCTGAGGTTGCCAGGGTTGACGGCTGCGAGGGTTTGACCTCCGCTGAAGGGGGAGTCAGGCTGCGTTCGCTGCGTAGCCCCTGCGAGACTTACACAATCGCGTTGACTGAGCAGAATCCGATGAACTCGATGAGGTTGAGAGTAGAGGGGAGGATGGCACCGTAGTATCCGAACGAGTAGCGAGCGACAGTCCTGCGAAGCAAATTAGCGCGTGCGCGATTGGGAGATGAAGCAGACTGACATGGTGCGCATTCCGAGTCGGGGGCCAAAGATCGCAAAGAACGAAGGCACGGAGCAGGAGAAGAGGTTGCAGAAGATGCTAACGAGAGCCGAGTCTCGCAGGGACAGGCCAAAGAGGAGAGGTCCCAGCGTTCCAGCGGAGAAGCAGGCGATTGTAGCGTTCATCGTGAGCCTGGTACAGTCCGTATCAGCTCCAGCTCCGGCCCCGCTCTGTCAAGAACAGACTCACCACAGCGTAAAGTTTTGGAAGAAGCGGGAGTCGCTGGGGGCATTGAGGACCTTATCAGCTTGAAGTCCAGCAGCAAGCGCACGACTCCAGCTCACGTTCGCTCGTCTACCGTAAGAGGTACCACCCCATGCCCCTCCAAAGAAGTCCCTTTGCTAAGCTTGGCCCATGCCTTGCCTGCGAATCCCTTGGGCTCCAAACCGGGCGCAACCTTGCTGATCTTGTCGGAGCTGCTGTCGAGGGAGAGCTTGCTGGAGCTGAGGGGGGTGGACGAGTGCTCCATACCAGCTGTCGTCGTCGTCCTAGGCGTCCTGCTGAGCGTTGAGGTTGGCGGGAGAAGGAGAACCCAGAAATCTTTGGCTCAGCTGAAATAGGCGCCGGACTTGCGCCTTGTCGAGACGGAGCAAGTCGCGTCCTCTCCTCTTCGTTCGAGCTTCTACCAGCGGGTACAGCTTCAGTGGAGCTATCTACGAGTCGGTCAGCGTACTCCGCACGACTCCAGCTGCCCCTACAGCAGCTCAGAACGAGTCAACAGACGCTGGCCCACAAGCCAAGAGCTGCGCTGCCGGAACTGCGCTCGATCGCTGAGGACTTCGACGAAATGGACTTCCCCTTTGACTCGACGCCCCCTACTGCTCTCGGAACGATGTCGAACGTAACGCACGACGACGAGGACACGGCCAGCTTGAGCGAAGAGAGGGCCAACACTTTCCCTCCACTCTCGCGCGCCGACGTTCTCGCCTGCTCCTTCTCCGCCTGGTATCCTACCTTTCGCAAGGTCGCTCCCAAAGCCAGCATAATCAAGCCGCTGGAGGACCGCTTCATCGACTACCTCGAGAGCGATCGCGTCTTCATCCCTGATGGAAGCGGTCCTATCGGGTGAGCTTCTCCCCTTCTCCGCCTGAAAAAGCGCTTGCTGACGGCCTGCGACGGGAACAGGATCAGCGAGTTGAGCGACGACGAGAGCGGGAATGCTTCGGATAGCAGCGAGGATCAGTCGTGGCAGGTTACCTTCCACCAGC
This sequence comes from Glaciozyma antarctica PI12, assembly GCA_002917775.1. Classification (NCBI taxonomy): domain Eukaryota; kingdom Fungi; phylum Basidiomycota; class Microbotryomycetes; order Kriegeriales; family Camptobasidiaceae; genus Glaciozyma; species Glaciozyma antarctica. Next base: position 1,018,413 of record KZ627148.1, on the reverse strand, counting down.
TCGACGCCCACATCCGCCGAGTCATCACCAAGTACGATGGAGCCGTCTTCCCCAAGCTCAACTGGTCGAGCCCTCAAGTGAGTCGTCGTGTGCTTCCTGTAACCCGTCGGCTTATGCGAGTGACAGGACGCTGCATGGATGGTTCCTGGCCCCGCCCTCAAGTGTCAATCGCCCGCCGACGTCTACCTCCTCCTCAAATCCTCCGACTTTATCGCACACGACCTCGATCACGCGTTTGACGAATGTACCGACCCGCCTCCAGAAGTTACTGAGGACGAGCTTGCTGCTGAGATCAGTCAGTTGGCCTTCGAAGACGAGGAGGCAGGGACATCGGGCTCAGAGTCGGGGTCGAGCTCGAATGCGGAGCTTCAGGCACCGCGGCGGAGAATCAAGCGAGACTACGACTTTGAGCTTGTACTGAAGAAGTGGTACGACATGCCCAAGTCTCAGGAGTGGCGTTGCTTCGTGCGGGACCGAAAGCTCGTCGGTGAGTTGCAGTGCGAGATTCAGAGGTCGCCGCTTACTGATATGTCTTGCGCCAAACAGCCATTTCTCAGCGCGATATCAACTACTACAACTTCCTACAATCACCAGAAGCGCAAATCCGATCCGATCCAAGATCGCAGCCTTCTTCGAGGACGAGATCCTCGCTCACTTCCCCTCCTCGTCCTGTGCGTCCTTCCCCTCTCCTTTTCTCTCAAAATCTGAGTCCTTCCCTAGACATCTTTGACGTCTATTTTACACGCTCGAACGATCGTCTCTTCCTCCTCGACTTCAACCCGTACGGACCGCAAACCGACTCCCTCCTGTTCCCCTGGTCCTCCCTCCACGCCCTCTCCCTCTCCACCAACACCCAGCCCCTCCCCGTCCTACGGCTCATTACCTCCGCTACGATGAGCTCACAAAGCATGCCGAGCTTCTCACACAATCGGTATCCGAAGGACGTCGTGGATCTTTCGTCGGGAGCGAGTATCGCAGAGTTTGCGAAGAAGTGGAAGGATACGCTGGCGGAGGGGGTGAAGGCGACGACGGAGAAAGGAGGGAGTGAGAGTGGCAGTAGCGTTGGGAGATAGGATTGCAAGTCGTTCGAAGGACTTGGATGTTGCTGGGGAGGACTTCGTGCGATCTCGAAAGCTGCTCTCTCGTCTGTACTCGTCTGCTTCGTCTCGCCATCGCTTCCGCTTCGCTTTAAAATGCTTCAATTTACAATGTGCCACTGCTTCAACCAAGGTACGCCGTCGTCACGTCGACCCCATCCACCTCCAACAGCTCCAACGACCCTCGCAACAGCTCCACCGCCGACGCAGGCACCACCGCCACCTCTCCCTTACTCTCCAACGCCAATCCGGTCATTCTCCCTCGCTCATCGCACCCCACTTCACCAAACTCGCACACATCCGTGCTCGCCATCCACCCCTCGGCAGCAAGCCCACTCCCCGTCGTCGCAGCGAAGATCTGGCCCATCGCACAGAACTGCAGGAAGTGCGTGTGCTCGAGAGTGCGAGACGTAGAGGTGAGGGCTGAGGGCGGAGACGTAGGGGGTACAGGGGAAGGCGAGGGGGTCGGAGGGGGCGGTGAGGGCGAAGAGGGAGAGGCAGGTGTCGGCGTTCCGGATTGCTGTAAGGGTGATGGCGGAGCGGAAAGAGGAGGGGAGGAGCTTGAATTTAAGGAGAAGGAGGTCGGAAAGGAGGAGGAGAGGGCGAAGAGGGCGAGAGCGGGGATGAGGTGGCGGCGCGAGAGCGAGGGTGAGGTGGAAGGGACCTGCTTCTCCACGTCGGTTCCTTGCTGTCGCCGGAATGCGCGAGGGGAGAGGGCCTCCCAGGGGCACAGGTACATTCGCTTGAGATTCGCAGACGGCGTCCCCTTGCTGACCTCGTGCTCCTCGAAGATGATCGTCTCGCGCCACTCCTCGACCGGTTTCGCCTTCTCCTCGTCGTTCGCTGATGCTTTCTTCGAGTAGACAGGAAGGACCACCTTGTCCATCCCAAGCTTTCGCCCGATCCCCGACCATCGCAGGACTCCTCGCGACGAACCAGCGTCCGAGTGCCCGCTCTCAGCGACGTAGGAAGGGGCGATCGATGCTCGAAGTGCGCCAGCGTTCGCGATAGAGATGAAGGTGCCGATAGGGGAAGTCGGGAATTCTGAGGTGGAGTGGGAGTGGGAGTGAGAGTGATAGGAGGAGTGAGAAGAGGAATGGAGGGAGTCGGATTTGCGGAGAGGTCGGTTTTGGTTGAAGGTGGGAGGCTCGACACCGAGGACGATGGGGGAAGGAATGGGCCATGTGAAGGTGCTGTTTGAGGGTTGGTGGGATGTGGGCGAAGGACCTGCAATCCTCGGCGTCGCGACTCGCTCGACCTCCGAATCGTTGTCCTCCCAAGCTGACGCCTTGCCAGCGTTCGCGTCGCTCAAAGTCCTACGGCTGCCTCGATAGATGTCGAGCACTGGCGAAGAAGGCGTGACCTCTGCTTCTGGAGCGGCGAACATGTCGCGGAACCGCGAGGCTGCCGTCGAGCGAGGTCGGTGCGCGGTGCGGTGCGAGTAGGTGGATATGCCGAATGCGGGAGTAGACTGAGTGCTGTGGGTGGAAGACGAGGAGGAGGTTCCAGGAACGCGGATGGTGAGGCAGGGAGGAGGCATCATCGGAAGGCGTTCGCGATGTCGTTCGTGGGGAAGGAGAAAGGGAGGACTCGGAGAGGTGGTGCGAGGAAGGCGGCTGGACAGAGGTTCTGGCGTACGAAGATTAGCTGCGGCTTCAGTAGATGGTAGCGATGGTACTCACGGGACTAGCGGGGAAAGGAAGGGCTGGCGGAGTGACTGAAGTGCGTCGAGGATGTACATGAGTTGGAGGCGGAACGCTGGCTGGATGGGCTGGAGAGAAAGGGAAGAAGAAGGGCTGAGCGTAGACACCGTAATCCAGGCCCCCTTGTTGTTTGAATCGAGCGAGGGGATCCCTGCGAGGAGAACAAGGGGAGCAGAAGAGGTCGATGCGCTCCCTTGTTCTCCCTCGCTCGTTCGTGGCTGGCCTGGGTCGCCGTGGGAATACCTGTAGCAGTGCTTTCAGAGCAGATTAGAGCAGTATCGAGACCAGGACAGAAGCAGTGGATAGTAGGAAGCCAACCTTGCTCCCCTCGAGAGATCCTGTGTTGGCTCTTGTCCTCGGAGTCCTCCTCCGCATCTGCGCCGGTGGTCTCAAGCCGTGCTACTTAATAGCCAGTTACCCCAACTTCAAGCCCGCCTTCTCTTCAAATCGCAGCTGCAGCTGCATCTCCGCCGACGTCTGTGGAGCTCGATTATGCCTGCCCACAGGACGCCCCACGCTATAGTACTACTGGCGGCTCGAAATCTATGCACAACTTTGAGCTGCAAGCGACTCGCAAAAAGATCCCTGCCCTGCGAACAGAGACCGGACGGCGCTCGCTCAGCGACGAAGTCGACCAGTTCCGGAGTCGTC
>KZ627148.1:983860-1010569 GCA_002917775.1 Glaciozyma antarctica PI12 | reverse complement strand
TGTCCTCGGAGTCCTCCTCCGCATCTGCGCCGGTGGTCTCAAGCCGTGCTACTTAATAGCCAGTTACCCCAACTTCAAGCCCGCCTTCTCTTCAAATCGCAGCTGCAGCTGCATCTCCGCCGACGTCTGTGGACCTCCTCGCTCGATTATGCCTGCCCACAGGACGCCCCACGCTATAGTACTACTGGCGGCTCGAAATCTATGCACAACTTTGAGCTGCAAGCGACTCGCAAAAAGATCCCTGCCCTGCGAACAGAGACCGGACGGCGCTCGCTCAGCGACGAAGTCGACCAGTTCCGGAGTCGTCCAGCGCTGCCCCTCTCCCTCTCACCACACCCTTCCTCTTCCCGCCATGTCACGTCAAGGGTACGCTCCTTGTGCAAGGCCTGAGTGAACTCCGCTAACGCCTGCGACCTCGCAGAGATTCGTACCGCCCTCCCCCTCCCCCTCGCGACAACTACCGTGGCGATCCCCGTGACTCCCGCGACCGACCCTACGATTCGCGCCCGTATGACGATGGCCGTGGGGACAGCCGGGGTGGCTACGGCCGGCCTGACGAGTGGAGGGCAGGATGGGATGATCGTGGAGGAGGAGAACGGGATTTCAAGAGGGGACGATACGACGTGCGTGGCGCCTCTCCGAAGACCTGAAGGGCAAGAGCTGATGCACAGGAACTACCCAGGACTACGATCAGCAGCGTGGATACGACTCGGTGCCGCCACCTCGTCGAGACGAGTACTCGTCGGCGCCTCCTCCCCGTCACCAAGTCCCGCCGCCTCAACACCAGCAGTACCCTCCTCCTCCTCCTCAGCACCAAGCCTACGGTGCCCCAGCCTACCAAGCGCCCTACCAGCAGCCTTCTCCGTACCCTGCGCCGCCACAGGCTTACGCTCCACCACCTCAGCACCAGCCGTCCACCTTCCCTCCCGCCGACACTCGCCCTCCTTTCGTCCGCAGCGCCGAGCGTGCCGAACCTCCCTCCGCCTCTGTCGTCTTTCTCGGCCTCCCCAGTCACGTCGACGATCTCATCTTGCGCAACTTCCTCGAGGATATGGGAGCGTCCATCGACTCGACGACGGTCATCATGGACCGCGCGACGGGCCTGTCGAAGCGGTACGGATTCGCCAAGTTCAGCTCCGTTGAGCATGCGCGTGCTTTCGTGGAGCCCAACTGGCCTGCGGTTTCGTGGAAGGAGAGGGGCAGGAGGGGAGCGGATGATGGGCTCAAGATCAAGATCAATTACAGCCAGAAGACTGGAGGATGGAGGGAGGATCAAGGAGCTGGAGCGAGGATGACGGAGGATCAGAGGAAGGCGGCTGGCACGTCGGTGTTTAAGCGACTGAGGAGGGACGGAGAGCTAACGAGGTTGGTGCGCAGAGGCGACGCAGGCTCCTCAGACGTTCTACGTCAACGACGGTACTCGCGATATCGGTTCGGCGCCAACCCAGATCTTACTCCTTCGCGGACTCGACGCTCTTACGTCTGAGGAGGAGATCGTCGCCGCGCTCGCCAACATGGGAGGTCGTGCGGCCAACGAGATCTCCAAGGGCGGGATCAAGAAGGTCATGATTACGAAGGATCGTGCCTCTCGGAGCAGCTGGGGCTACGCTTTTGTACAGTTCTCCGACGTTCGCGTTCGTCCCTTGCCTCCCTGCCACCCGCTCTCGCTGACCTCGTCTTCGCAGCTCGCTACCGAAGTTCTTGCCAACGCCTTTAACCCCCACCTCTACCCCACCGGCTTCCGCATTCGCTCCTCCATCACCGCCTTCTCCTTCTGCCACGAGAACTCGTTCATCCCGATCTACGCGCACAGCGAATGGTCGTTCAAGGGCGAAGGCTCACAGCAACTCGTCTACTGGGACGACAAGGCCTTCGTCGCCGCATGGGCTCCTCAAAACGCTGAAAAAGCCAAGGTTTCTTTCGCGGCCAAGAGCGCTCAGCAGACGAAGGACGAGGAAGCTGCGGCGGCAGAGGCGGACATGGAGGCCTTTTTCTCGTCGATCGAGGCGGAAGTCGTTCCGGCGGGGTCGGAGTCGGCGTTGGCGCAGGAGGACGTGCAAATGATGGCACCGGGAATGCCTGGGATGCCGGGGTCGAAGGCGCTTGCACTGGGAACGGAGGAGGAGGAGAGGCTCAAGGCTATCATGAGGGCGCGCAAGGCGCGCGAGGCGGTCGGAGAAAGTGCTGGTGCTTCGGCGGGTGCTGCTACTGCGCCTCATGGTGCGTTTGATTTCGAATCGATGAGGAGCTGGTGAACTAACCGCGACTTTGGCGCAGGCGAGAAGAAGAAGAGCGAGCTCATCCAGACCAAGAAGGCCGCCGTCAACATCTCCAAGTGGAACACGAAGCAACAGGAGCTCAAGGCCCCCGTCCCCGCCTCAGCACCACCGCCATCGACTCTGCCTTCAACGAACGCGTCGCTTCCGGCACCCGTACACCTCAGCATTTTCACCGTCGTTGCCGCTTTCTGACCTTCTCTTTTTGCTCTCCTTTCGCCTTCCAGTCTCTTGCGCCGACTTCTGCCGCACCGGTTCTCGTTGCCGCCATCGACACGGCCGACGAATTCGCGTACGGCGACCCGGTCGCGTTCGTCTGCTTGCTCTGCCAGCGCCAGTTCAAGTCTGTTGACGAGCTACGACGCCACAACACTCTCTCCGCACTCCACAAGGCACATCGGGGGGTTCTCGTTCAGAGCCGCATCCTCCATTTACGTCGAGCCAGAAACTGACTTTCGTTCCTTCTCCTGGCGCTCCTTTTCTCGCCTACTCGATCACCACCACTACCAGACCAACCTCGCCAACTCCACCACCGTCACCGAAGCCACCGTTCGCAAGGTCGCCTCGCTCAGCAAGCACGCCGCAGCCAAGTCGGGAACTTCGACTCCGTCGACGGCCTCGCCCGCACCGCAGTACGTCGACCGCGCTGCGACGAGGAGGGAGGCGTTCAACCAGCCCAACCATCCTGCCCACGAGTCGAAGCGCGCTAAGACGAGCGACGGTCCTGCGCCGACGCCGGCGCCGCTCGAGCAGCCGAACAACAATGGGATTGAAAAGTCGAACGTCGGAGCGAAGATGCTCGAGAAGATGGTGCGTTCCTCTCGCTGCGAAGAGTGTGATGTGTGTGCTGATGTAGCGCGCAGGGATGGTCGAAGGGAGGAGGCTTGGGTTCTACTGGGAGTGGCATCGTCGACCCGATTCAGGCTGCTCAGTTCCAGCAAGGCGCCGGCTTGGGCTCCACGAAGGGTGAGTTTCGTCTTTCGCTGACCTGGCGAGTGGGAGCTGATGTGCGATGCAGGCGTTGCGGTGGGTCAATACGAGGCGACGTCGAAGGGATATGCGGAGCAGGTCAAGGACAAGGCGCGCGCGAGGCTTGAGGAGGCGAACAAGGAGGATAGCGCCAAGTAGCTCGGATCACAGTCTCATTAATCCATCATCTTCAGCTTCATTGCGCATCGTCTGCGGAGAGAAAAGCAGAACTTTTGGACTCTCAACTGCTCTCGAGAGGTCGCGTTCCTCCAGCGCATCGAATCTATTCCAGCGACGCGTTCTGCTGATCCCACATGGACCTGTAGATCCCATCCCTTGCCAGCAGCTCGTAGTGGGTTCCCTCCTCGGCAACGCTCCCATCCTTGAGAACGATGATGAGGTCCGCATCCGCGATCGTCTTCAACCTGCGAAGGGGTCAGCAGCTGAAGCACGCCGGAGAGAGAAGGACGTACCGATGAGCAATAAAGACGCTCGTGCGTTGCTTCGAGAGCAGCGTCGAGTTGATATTCCGCATTAGGTCCGCCTCGGTCGTCGAATCGAGCGCCGAAGTCTGCGAAGCCTCGCCAGCATCAGCCACGCTCAGTCCCATCGTGGCAGAAGCCCACTCACCGCCTCATCGAAGAACAAGATCTTCGGATCCTTCAGCAGCAACCTCGCCACCGCCAACCTCTGCTTCTCCCCCCCACTTATCATCAACCCCCTCTCGCCGACCTTCGTCAACCACTTATCCGGCAAGCTCTCGATCGTCCTTGAAACGTTCGCCAACCTCGCCGCCTCCTTGACCTCCTCGTCCGTCGCGCTCAACCTCCCATACCGCACGTTCTCGAGCACGTTGGAGTGGAAGAGCGGCGTATCCTGCGGTACGACTCCGATCGTGCGCCTCAAGCTCTCGACCTGAACGTCCCGCAGGTCCTGTCCGTCGATCGAGATCGTCCCGTTCGTAGGCTCGTAGAACCGGAACAAGAGGCGGAAGACGGTCGACTTGCCGCACCCGGACGGACCGACGATGGCGACTTTCTTGCCGGCGGGGATCGTGAAAGAGACGTCCTTGAAGATGGGGCGGCTGGGGTGGTAGCCGAACGAGACGTTTTGAAAGCGGATCTCGCCGCCGCTGAGGAGGAGGGGTTGGGCGGTGGGAGAGTCCTGTGGCCGAGGTTAGACGTGGATCTGAGAGGGGGGAGGGAGACGCACCTTGATGGAGAGGCCGACGGATTGTAGGTTAAAGAGAGTATCCATGTCGACTAGACTCTGGCGAAGCTCGCGGTACACGGTGCCTGCGCATTTGAGTGAGCTGATTCGGGGCGGGAGGCAGAAAAAACGCACCTAGGAAGTTCAGCGGGAGCGAGAGCTGGAAGACGAGCTGATTGACCATGACAAGATCTCCGACCGTCATCGTTCCTGATCGGAGAAGCAGCGTCAGCTCAACATCTGGGTGAGGACTGCTGGCGAACGCACCTTTGATCACGCCTTGAGCAGCGAGGTACATCATTCCCGTTAAAGCGCTCGAGAAGATGATGTTCTGTCCAATGTTGAGCGCAGAGAGCGAAGTAGAGATCTTGATTGATGCCTTGGTGTAGTCGCGCATCGCAGCGTCGTATTGATCGATCTCAAACTTCTCGTTGTTGAAATACTGCCAGTTAAGAAGCGTCAGAGCGAGCAGCACGACGAAGTCGCTAAAACGCACCTTGACAGCTTCGTAGTTGATGAGAGAGTCGACCGACATGGTTGCTGCTCGGTTGTCGGCTGCGTTCGCCTGCTTGCGGAACTTGGTCCTGCGAGGAAGAGGTCAGGAGAGCACGACTGAAAGCTAGAGGAACACACGCACCTCCAAGCGGTAGTGCGGATCGTGAACCACGCATACGCTGCCATCGTCACGGCGGTCACCGCAGCGAAGTCCCAGCCGAACTTGTAGCTCTGCGATCGAGGGACGTCAATAACGAGCCAACGTGCGGCGAAAGGATGAACTCACAAGGATACCGCACACCATCGTAATCTCCAGCGCGGTCGGCACGACGTGGAAGACGACCGAACTCAGCAAGAAGGAGATACCTCTGCGCGGTCGTTTCGTCAGCTTTGGCTCATTCTCCTCCCACCGTCGCACGCACTTGGTTCCACGATCAATCGCGCGCGTAAGTCCTCCCGTCTGCCTCGTGAGATGGAAGCCGACGTCGAGGTTGAGCAGGTGCGTGAAGACGTTCCTCGCCACGCGCCGGATCGCGTTCTGCGCGACGTTGGCGAAGACGGCGTTCCTGAGCTCGGAAAAGAGCCCTGCTCCGATTCGCGCGAGTCCGTCTGACGAGAGGTTGAGAGTCAGCTTCCTGCTGGCTTCGCTAGGAGAGAAGACGCACAACCGACGATGACCGTTCCTGCGATTGCGAAGACTCCCTCAGGAGTGCCCGGGTCGATAGTAACGTTCAAAGTATCAATGATGCTCTTGAAGAAGAACGGCACTTGCACGTTCAAGATCTATCGCACACAATGCATCAGCTCCCCTCTCACAACACAAAGCCACGAGACGCACCTTTCCTCCCACCAGCAAAGCCACCGCCACGAGCACCCTCGTCTTCGTCCCCCAATCATCCTTGGGCCAGATATTCGGCAACAACGTCCTGATGATCTCCCAGTCGCTCCTGCTCTACACCTCATTCGACACCTCATGAATCTTCGAAACGTCGGTCGCGCTTTCGTCCGGAACATCGTGCGCTCCCTCTGGACCTGAATGTTGTTGTGTAGCTTTGGCGGCGGCGGAGGAGGAGACGGTGGGTCGTGGAGGTGGGGGACGGGAGGCGAGGTCGGCGTGGAACCGGAGGGTGGTGAGAGAGGGGGACTTCGGAGACGGGGAGGGGCGAGGAGAAGGCGAGGAGCGGGAGATGGAGTGGTACAGTCGGGGAGGGAAGCAGCCTGGGCAGGAAGGGGGGAGTCGAGGACGTGCCTGTGCCGAGGAGGGGGGAGGGTTAGCTATCGCGTCCGAGGGCGATTCAGCACCAACGCCGGCGTGGAGAGCAGTGCGGCCGATCCCTGAGCTACCACAGCACAGGTACCTTGCCCTCCACACCGCGATCCTTCACACACTGGAGCCAGAGGACTGCTCACCTTCTTGGTTACCAGCCGCACCTCGGACGCAGCCTTGAGTATCCTCCACGATCCAGCGATGGACGATCCAGCTCGAGGGAAGACCATGCTGAGCTGCTGAGCCTAGCCGAGTTCTGTACGAGTTCGGGTGATTCGAGGGAGGAGCGAGGTGATGGTCGGAGTGAGAGAGCGGGGGATCGCGAGCTTCCTTTCCTTTGCTCCTGTCGCGCGACTATGGATCCTGAAGCAGCACCTTCACCGCCTAGAGTAGCTTACATCTACACGCCAGCTCTCATCGCCGCGGCCGACACTCTCCCAGCTAACCTCGGGCGCGCCTCTCTCGTGCACTCGCTCGCGGACGCCTTTGGACTGCTCGAACCGGATGCGGGAGACGACGATGGAGTGGCGCACCAAGACAACACTGCTAAGGTCGTGCCATCAGAGCCATGTACGAAAGAGCAGCTGCTCAAGTTCCACGACCCCAAGTTCGTCGGTACGTCGCTGGAAGGGGGAGGTGCTGCTCGTTTGTGGAAGCTGACACGCGTCGTTCTCCTCCGCAGATTCACTTCTAGGACTTGAAGCGGAAGGAAGCGATTCAGACGAGTCGAGTAGCTCAGTCGAAGACGCTCCCTCACCTCGCAAGCGCCGCAAGATGGAGGGATTTGGGCTACAGGACGACTGTCCTCTCTTTCCTACTCTTCCAGAGTATGTTCTTGAGGTGGCAGGTGCCTCGATTCAAGATTCAAGCGGAGCTGAGGGACGGTCGCGCCGATGTCGCGATCGCCTGGACCGGTGGAAGGTACGCCTCTCTCCCTCGCAAGCACGAGTGCCGCTAACAAAAGCTTCGTAGACATCATGCACGACGGGGAGAAGCTTCAGGATTTTGCTACGTCCAAGATATCGTTCTCGCCATTCTCGAGCTCCGTCTCCCTCCCCAACCTCGTCCACCACCTCCTCGCCCTCCTCCCCTCTCCCGAATCCTCTACCTCGATCTCGACCTCCACCACGGCGACGGCGTCGAATCCGCCTTCCACTCAACTCCCTCGACTCTCACCCTCTCTCTCCACCTCCATTCCCCCCTGTTCTTCCCTTCGACCGGCTCCCTCTCCTCCTCCGGCCCTTTGAACTCCTCGTCATCCTTTCACGCTCTCAACCTTGCTCTCCAACCCGGTCTTTCAGGAACCTTGCTCCTACGACTATTCACCAGCTGCATCGATCCCGTCTTCCGCGCCTACAAACCTCAGGCCGTTGTCCTTCAGTGCGGTGCGGATGGATTGGCGGGCGATTCTTGCAAGGAGTGGAACCTCGGGATTGAAGCGATGGGGGAGGTGGTGAGGAGGGTACTGGGGTGGAGGGTGAAGACGTTAATGCTCGGTGGCGGGGGGTACCATCACCCCAACACGGCGAGGTGCTGGGCCTATCTCACGAGTATCGCCGTGCGTACTCCCTCGCTCGATTTCTTCTTTCGCAAATACTGATGAATGGTGGCAGCTCGGAAGACCACTGGATCTTGAGGCTGAGATCCCAGCGAGCATGGACGAGTACGCTCAGTTCGCTCCTTCGTTCTCGCTCGACGTGCCGGAGGGGAATATGCAGGATCAGAATACGGAGGAGAGGCTGGCTGAGGTGGAGAAGGTGTTTGCGGAGTACATTGCGAGGCTGGAGGAGAAGTATGCCGGGGCTGGGAATGCGAAAGAGGTGGCATGAGGGGAGAACTTTTGGGCTGGCGTGGCGTTCTCGTACTCTGCTCCTTTTATAACCACGTACGGGAGAGTCTGCGCCTTAGAAGGCGTTCAGTTTGACCCCGAGAAGAGCGAATCCTCGGAGACTTGCCCGAGCACGCGCACCAACGCGTCGACCGCGTCTCCTCTCCTTCCCTTCCTACCACACACCTCCTCCGCCCTCTCTCGCATGGAGGTCATCGAGTTCGACCCTGTCGCCATTCCAGAAGCTCAGGAGACGCTGCGTGTCGCTCTAGCTCTGAGCCATATCCAAGTCGAAATCGCGTCCTCAACGCGCGTCGTCTGCCTCACAGGAGCAGGAACCAGCACCTCCGCCGGAATCCGCGTACGCTCTCCCCACTTCTCTGCTACACCAACTCACCTTCAGCCACCACAGGACTTCCGAAGCAAAGAAACCGGTCACTACGCGCGTCCCTCCCTCAGCTCCCTCAGCTCCCTCAGCTCCCACACCTCCCAGCTCCTCCCAGTCCCACGCCCCTCCAACTCCCTCCACTCGATCCCTCTTCCAATCCTCCGTCTACGCCAACCCCGCCGCCCGCTCCAAGCATCTCCGCTTCCTAGCAGCTCTGCACGCACAAGTCTCCGCGATCGCCGACGCGACGCCCACGCACGCTTTCTTTGCGAAGCTGAAGAGGGCGGGAAAGCTGCAGAGGGTGTGGACGCAGAACATTGATGCGCTGGAGGGGAGGGTGGGACTGAGCTTCGTGGGATTGCCGGGGGTCACGCCGCCGGGATTTGCGTGCGGGAGGAGGGGAGGGGAGCAGCGTGTGAAGGGGGAGGGGTGGGGCAAGCTGGGGAAGAGAAAGGAGGTGGATAAGGAGGACGGATGGGAGGGTGATGTGGTGCAGCTGCATGGGAGCTTGAGGGCTGTGAGGTGTACGGCGTGCGACGGAGTGGTGAGCTGGGAGGCTAAGCACCAAGCGGCGTTCTCTGCTGGACGGACTCTCGACTGTCCGAATTGTCTGGATCGAGGTCCGTTTTCCGCTTCATACGCGTGGAAAGGCGACAAGAGCTGATCTCATTCCGCTCCTCCTTCGCAGCCGCCACTCGCGCCATTCTCCAGAAACGCTCCCCACCTCCGTCCTCCTTCCTCCGCCCCGCAGTCCTCCTCTACGACGAGCTCTCCGCCGCCGACACGACCATCGGCGCCATAGCAGCACACGACCTCTCGCAATCCCCCGACCTCCTCCTCGTCTTCGGCACCTCTCTCAAGATCCCGGGCTTCAAGATCCTCGTGCGAGACTTTGCGCGCGCCGTACGAAGTAACAACGGTATCTGCGTTCTCATCAACACCGAACCAGTCGCGAGAGAGTGGGAAGACGTGTTCGACTACCACAGTTCGTCCCTCCCCCTCCTCGCTCAAATCCCTACTCACCCTCTACGCAGTTCAAGGAACCTGCGACGCCTTCGTCACTCGCATCCTCTTCGACCTCGCACAGATCTCCCCCTCCTCGTTCCCCTACCCCATCCCTCCTCCCGATGCGAAGCGGCCGAGAATCACTCCTTCGCCTATTTCGACCAGACCTACACGCGAATTACCGCCTAAGCTGCATGCGAAGCTGCTGGTGGCGTTCGAGGGATTGAGGGATATCGCGAATGGGGTCGTTTCGAACCTCCCCGATATGGAGGACTGGTCGTCGAGCGAGGAAGGGAAGGACTTTGTCCTCGATTCGCCGCCCAACCCAGTGGTGGAACGATCTTCGTCGTCCGGAGTAAAGGAGGAGCTCGTGGAGCCAAAGATCGAGGACACGACGTCGAGCGAGGCCTTCAAGGATGGGACGGGTGAGGGGGAGGGCAGAAGGGAACGGGAGAGGATGCGGAAGAGGGAGATGGGGAGTGGGGATGCGAAGAGGGTGAGGGAGCAGAGGAGAGCAAGGGAGAGAGGCGTGCGGAGGTAGGCGGTGGTTGAAATCCTGAGTTCCGGTTTTCTGGGTACAGTTCCTTGACTGTCTAGAGCTTCTGCTTGTGCCCAACGTTTTCACCTGGGGTCCGAGGAGGAGCAGAGCTTAACGAGCTGAGAGGGCGAAGGGGACCAGATCGAAACCGCGCGCGGAATTCCTCTCTCTTTCCTGCCTTTCGCTGTAGCCCTCCTACAACCTCCTCCTCCAGCACGGCCTCGTCGAATACGACGTACTTGGTAGCGGCCCCCTCACATTCTACGACTATGACGACCTGTCCCTCGTCACCATCCACACCTCGGACCAGCCTGCGACGTTGCGACGAGGACCATTCGACGCGCTGGAGCTCGCTCGACCGGTTCCAGTTCACGAAGACATCGTCTCTTCAACCTCAGTTGCATTTGATCCCACCCTCTTCCTCTCGACCGAGCAGTACTCGCGTCGAATCAAGACCTTCCTTCGCAAGAACCACCTCGGTGCTCGCTTGCCTCGAATCGCTCCCATCATCCCGATCGCGTCGCACGCGATGGAACAGGGAGACGCAGGTGCGAGGAACGATCCGGTGTGGCAGGGAATGGGCGGCAGGGGGATGGGGTCGAGCGGCGAGGGGGAGAGTGGAGGAGAGTGGATGGTGTGGACCAAGCTGGTTTTCAAACCTGTTGAGGAGTAGGCCGTCCCCAAAGCAAACAATACGATTTCAAGGCTTTCTGGAGAGATGCGCGCCCTCGCTCAGCGCGGCCAGCTACCTGCTGCCCCAGCTGCCCCCAACTTGGCGCGAAGGTCAAATTTCGCGCCGGAGCGCGACTTGCTCCACTCCCCTCTCCCCTTCCCTGTCAAGCAACAGCGCCAACCTCTCAGTGCAGCTCCAACCGCAAGCTCACGCCACCACCATCCAAACGCCGCGTGTCCGCGTCCCACCTTCTTCGCCGCCGCGCGTCCGAACCGCCTTCCCACTCGCTTCGACAGGTCGTAGGAGGTACCAGGAGAGGGGGAGAGTGTCTGTACGAGGAGGAAGTGTGTCTTTGAGCTCAAGGTGAGTGGCGTGAGGTGTGAAGGAGAGGAGGGAGTCGGGACAGTTGTTGTTGTGACTCGCGTGCGGGCGGCAGACGATCCCAAAGGGAAGTCGCAGAGCTTGAGCCTAAAGGAGTGTCTACGCTCTCCTTGGGAGGCGCGTGGTAGCCCTTGGAGTGCCGACCTCTGCTGCCGCGTTCGCCCCCAGAGGAGGAGCGTACGCCTGCGGTCAGCTCAGCTCGAGGAGCACGTTCTCTTCTCGGAGAGGCAGGCGCTCTGGAGGGTCGCGGAGCCTACCATGCGTCTAAGGGAGCGCAGGTGACGAGCCGGTGGGACGATGGGCGCGTCCTGAGCTCAGCTGCCTCCTCCTGCAGCGGTAATGTTCACGCGAAGCAAGCTGTCCCGCGCTCGCCTGGGACTGCTCCTGTTTCTCGCAGAACAACCATTTTTTGAGTGCGTTGCTGATTGCCCCTTCTTCTTTCCGCAGAGCTCCAGAGGCAGCTCAAGATGGTCAAGTACCTCTGCGTGGCGGAGAAGCCCTCGATCTCCAAGTCCATCACCCAGATCCTCTCTGGAGGCCAGTTCAACAGCGTATGTCTTCCTAGCTACGTCTGCCACCGACGAGCTGACCTCTCCCTCGACCAGCGCAATGCTCGCCACCCCGCCTGGATCAAGAACTACGACTTCTCCTACCGCATGCTGCTACCGGCACCAGGCTTCGTCGATTTTACTGTCACGGCGGTGGCCGGTCACCTCACATGCAGCGACTTTGGCGAGAACTACAAGAAGTGGAACAGCTGCGACCCTTTCGCACTCTTCGACGCGCCAATCATCCACTTCACGAATCCCGTGCGTCCCTGCGCGTCCTTTAGCTGTGAGGAACGAAACCTGATTACAGTATGAGAACAGGACCCGGCGCAGCAAGGGATCGCACAGAACCTCACAACCGAGGCGAAGAAGGCGACGCACCTCATGATCTGGACCGACTGCGATCGCGAAGGCGAGCACATCGGAAGCGAGGTCGCAGATATCTGCCGCAAGGCGAACCCACGCATCATCGTCAAGCGCGCTAGGTTCAGTGCCATCATCGCCAAGTTCGTCCTTGCGTCACGCGTTACGCGCGCACAGCTGACGAGGAGGGAACGCAGCCAGATCAACCATGCTGCGAGGAACCCCGTCAACCTCGATATGCGACAAGCGAACGCCGTCTCAGCTCGAATGGAACTCGACCTTCGCGTAGGCGCAGCTCTTACTCGCACGCAAACAATGGGCCTTCAGAACCGCTTCGCCGACCTCGCAGACAAGCTCATCTCGTACGGTGCGCATCCTCCTCTCCGCTCCTCTTCCTTCGCCGCACTGACACATCTCGTAGGTCCCTGCCAGTTCCCAACCCTTGGCTTCGTCGTCGAGCAGTACGAGAGAGTTCAGGCGTTCATCTCCGAGGACTTCTGGTACATCCACGTCACGCTCGCGCGCGATGACTCGCGCGCGTTCCGTTCACGTGGAAGCGGGGAAGGTTGTTCGATCAGCAGGTCGTCGAGATGCTGTTCAGTATGTGCGAGGACGAGCCGGAGGCGGTGGTGGTGGCGCAGGCGACGAAGCCGACGCAGAAATGGTGAGTTCCGTCCTTGGTGAAGGGGTGAGGGGAGCTGATGAGGGTGCAGGAAACCACTACCTTTGACGACGGTCGAGCTGCAGAAGACGGGATCGAGGTTGCTGCACATGACGCCCAAGGCCATCCTCGACGTGCGCTCTTCTCCCGTTCTGCTATCGTTCTTCGCTGATGCGGGTGGCGCAGATCTCCGACAGCCTGTATCAAAAAAGGCTACCTCAGCTACCCTCGTACCGAGACGGACCAGTTCGACAAGGACTTCAACTTTGACGAGATGATTCAAAAGCACGTCGGGGATGCGAGTTGGGGACCTTTCGCTCAAGGGTGCGTCTCCCATCTCAGCCTCTCACACTCAGCTCACCCTTTCTTGCAGACTCGTCGACGGCGGCTTCGAGCGACCTCGCAACGGCAAGAAGAACGACAAGGCCCATCCCCCCATCCACCCGACTTCGCACGTCAACAACCTCGCTGGGGACGACAAGAAGGTGTATGACCTCGTCGTGCGGAGGTTTCTCGCTTGCTGCTCATCGAACGCGCGCGGAATGGAGACGACGGTCGAGATCGAGATCGCTGGCGAGGGTTTCTCGGCGCATGGTACGTTCGTTGCGCTCCTGGCGTGAAGGAATGCAAGCTGAACACTGGCACAGGTCTCGTCGTTCTCGAACGCAACTATCTCGACGTTTACGTCTACGACAAGTGGAACGGGAACCTCCTGCCGAATTTCCAGGTCGGCGAGACGTTCGAGCCTTCGACGTGCGAGATCAAGCAAGGTCAGACAAGTCAACCGAACCTCCTCACCGAGGCGGACCTAGTCAGCTTGATGGACAAGCACGGCATCGGTTCGTTCTCCCCCTCCCTCTCCCTCTCATCGCTAACCCCACGATATAGGAACGGACGCGACGATCGCAGAGCACATCGCCAAGATTATCGAGCGCGAGTACGTGATGAAGCAGCGCGAGGGAAACACGGAGTACCTTGTCCCCTCGACGCTTGGAACTGGCCTCGTCGACGGGTACAACGCGATCGAATTCGAGAACTCGCTCAGCAAACCTCATCTTCGACGACTCGTGCGTTCCCCTCTTCCTCAAACGGTCGGGCGCCAGCTGATGAGGAGTAGACGGAGCATCGGATGACGCAGATCTGCGATGGCATCAAGACGAAGCAAGAGGTTATCGACGCGACGCTCGAGGAGTATCGCGAGGTCTTCATGAAGACGAGGCAGCAGTTTGCGACGTTCGTGGCTGTGCGTTATTCGTGGTTTTGAGCTGGGGCGGGGTGCTGATGTCGGGTTTCGTAGTGCGTCGGCCGATATATTGAGGGTGGGGATGGGGATGATGATCAGGGAGGAAATGGGAACGGCGCAGGAGGTGGAGGAGGCGGGGGTTATGGTGGAGGTGGAGGAGGAGGGGGTGGAGGAGGAGGGGGCGGAGGAGGAGGAGGGAACGGCGGTCGCGGTGGTGGCGGGGGAGCAGGCGGCGGTGGGAGAGGAGGTGGCGGTGGCATTGCGCGCGGAGCTGCGAGAGGAGCAGATCGAGGCGCAGCGAGGGGAGCTGCGAGAGGAGCAGATCGAGGCGCAGCGAGGGGAGCAGCTCGTGGAGGAGCAGCGCGAGGACGAGGTGGAGCGGCTCCTCCTGCTCGACGGCGACAGGACTCAGACGACGAAGATGGTGCGCTGCTCTTCGTCTCTCCTGTTTATTCGTACTCATTCGCTACTGTCGCAGAGGACGACTTCCAAGGTCCTTCGAACGGCGGCGCGGCGATCCCTTCGTGCAACTGCGACGAACTTGCGGTGGAGAAGACGGTCATGAAGGAGTCGGCGAACAAGGGCCGCAAGTTCTTCGCGTGCAGCAAGGGCCAGGATGGTGGATGCGGGTACTTCCTGTGGTCGGAGGAAGCTGGCGGAGGTGGTGGGAACGTCGTTCCGCAGAAGCGACCGTTCGGGAACGTAAGTCTGGTCTCGCTTTGCGGTTTATCGACTGAGCTGAGCGTTCTTCTCGCAGCAGCAGCAGCAGCAACCGCCGCGGAATCAACAACCCTCGAACGTGCAAGACGACGAAGACGAACGAAGGTGCAAGTGCGACTTGACCCCGGTGCAGAGGACTGTCACAAAGGAAGGTTCGTCGTCGCTTTCTGCAGAGGTCTCTTCGCGTCGCTGAACTCTCGTTCCAGGTCCCAACACTGGCCGCAAGTTCTACGTCTGCCCTAACGAGTCCAAGTCCGCTCAGTGCGGCTACTTCGAATGGGATGACGGCGATGCGGGAGGCGGTGGAGGGGGAGCTCGAGCTAGCAGTTCTGGAGGAGGCGGTTCCGGAGGAGGCGGGAGTGGCGAGTGCTTTCTGTGCCACCAGAGTGAGTTGGCTTCTGTTCTGAGTCGAGCGACTTGATGCTGACAAGCTTTCGCAGCGGGACATTGGTCGAGCGCTTGCCCGACGAAGAATGCTGGCGGAGGTAGGGGAGCAGCGCGAGGAGGAGGGAGCGGCGAGTGCTTTCACTGTCACGAGGGTTAGTCGCCTACCTTGCTCCTGTTCGGCGTGTGCTGACTACTGTTCGCGAGCAGAAGGTCATTATGCGTCTGCGTGCCCGTCGAAAGACGCTAGTGGTGGAGGAGGAGGGGGACGAGGCGGAGGAGGTGGCGGTGGCGGAGAGTGCTATCATTGCCACGAAGGTCAGTCTCCTCATACATTCTACGTCTTGGCGGTGCTAACCAAGCTTTCCTGAGCAGACGGGCATTATGCGAGCGCCTGTCCGTCGAAGGATGCTGGAGGTGGAGGAGGAGGAGGGGGTGGCGGTGGCGGTGGCGGTGGATGCTTCTCGGTGCGTTTCTCGTTCGTCGTCGCGTCTTTTCATCGCTGATCCTGCGTTCGTCGCAGTGCGGAGAACGTAAGCCGCTTCGCAATTTCTCCGTCGTCATCGAGCTGACTCTTCTTCCCTCGCAGCTGGTCATTATTCGAGCGCGTGCCCGAACAAAGATAGGAGGAGGAGGAGGGCGAGGCGAGAGGAGGTGGGAGAGGACATGGGGCGAAGAAGCGAGGTCGAGGCGGCTTCTAGGCGTGCTCTCCGTCGGTACGAACGATGTTGATGTAATCTCCCGCATTTCCGCATTCATCTTTCGCAGGTCGGTTCTGGAGTCTCACACATCGCTCTCGGTTCGTTCCCCTCAAAGAAGTACCGACACCCCTCCTATTACACTCGAAGCTCAACTCGCCGACGGACTAGTGCTCGTCTCCGTATGCCTTCCGTACGAAATCGCCTGCTCGCTCCTCATCAGCCGCTCGTCCTTTCCTCCCATGTGCGAAGACACACCGGCTTCTTCTGCAACCTCGTCGAGGTCCTCCTCCCAGCAAGCGGCTTCTCCTCCTCTTCCTCCACCTGCTGCTCGAACCTAACCTTCGCCTTCTTCTTCGGCTCCTCGCTCGACGCCTTCCTCTTCTTTCCTCGGCGCAACTCAAACGGCTCGTCGTCCCGCTCGTACTTCCCTCCCCTCGGCGACCCCGCCTCCGACCCCGCCTCCGACCCCGCCTCCGACCCCTCTTCCCTCCTCTCCACACGCTGCTCCTCCCTCTCCTCCTCCACCTCCTCCTTCACCTTCCGCCCCTTCTCCCTCTTCCCCACCCACTCCAGCGCCATCTTCATCCCCTCGATCCTCCTCACCACCTCGCTCGACCTAAATCCAAACGCCTCGTCCCCAGCACTGGCTCTCGGATTCCACCACTGCGGTCCAAAGCGCACGAAGATTGGGAGCTGCACCTGCATCCACGCTTCGAGTGCCAAGGAGTCGGTGATGGAGAGGGAGGGTTGATCGGCGGGTTGGATGCGGAAGAGGGGAGTGGGGGGAGAGGTCGGGGAGGAGGTGATGGTGAAGCTGTAGAGGGTGGGTGTGCGGGAGATCATCGAGGGCCAGAGTCTGCCGTGGCGTGAGTTTTGAGAGAGACGAGCGAGGAGGAGACGTACCGCAGCGCTTGGTAGCCGATTGGGTAGGCTTGCGTGTTGGGAGGAACGGGTGCGATGAGTCCTGCAAGCTCGAATGAGTGATGATAGCGCCGAGAGAGTGAGGAAGACGTACGGCCAAAGTGGAGAACTCCAAACGTCGGTTCGATAACCGTCAATCCCGGAATTTCGGTGAGTCCAGGGGTCTCTGCGAGTTCGGTTAGCGACTTTGTAGGGAGTGGAGCAAGATTAACGAGCTGAGGGGTGGTGGGATGGCGGTGTCGGCTTCGTGAGTCGGAACGGGTGACGGATTCGCTAGCTTGCGAAGGTCGGCCACCGAGGTGGCGTCGACCCGACCAGAGGGCTCCGGTTGATCTTGCGTCGTCGAAGGCAGCGAAGATTCCGCGTGCAAAAGAGCGTCGACGACTTCTCTCGATTCGTTCTGCTCCTGAA
The DNA here is from genome assembly GCA_002917775.1 of Glaciozyma antarctica PI12. Taxonomy (NCBI): domain Eukaryota; kingdom Fungi; phylum Basidiomycota; class Microbotryomycetes; order Kriegeriales; family Camptobasidiaceae; genus Glaciozyma; species Glaciozyma antarctica. Next base: position 993,588 of record KZ627148.1, on the reverse strand, counting down.
CTACAACGTCAGGTCGCCTGGCGCAAGAAAGTAAGAAAGGCGCACCTTCGTCGACTCGTCTTCCTCCACCAGCGCCTCCTCCTCCTCCACCGCCAGCTCCTTCGCACGCAGCTCAGGAGCTTCAGCCTCCTTCTCCTCGTCCAAACTCTTCAGCTTCGCCCAACGACTCTTGCAGCTCGTAGCCGACCTCTGCCCCTCCCTCGGACTCATCCTCACCACAAGCTCGTTCGCCACCGCCTCCCAGTCCTCGCCGAGTTCCCCGACGATCGCACGAAGGTTCGCATCCTCCTTCCCTCCCCATCGACCGAGGTACCGGGTTGATGTTGAGAGAGCCGGCGGAGGAGGAGGAGTCGGTTGGCGGGCGGAGGAATAGGTTGAGACGGAGCTGAGGGAGGAGGAGTAGGTGGGTGCTGCGAAGGGTCAGCCAATTTTTGCTCGGAATGCGATGGTGAGCTCACAAGATTGTAGCTGAGAAACGGGGTCGGATGGGTAGGGATACGAGCTCGCCGGTCCCTGGTCCCTCCTCCCTTCCGTAAACGCGCCGCCGAGTAGACTCAAGCTGCTCCTCCTTCGCGGAGGATCCATACCCGACTCGCTGTACCTCCTGCCCAAATCCCCCAGGGAATCCATTCCCATACTGAACGGCGCAAATCCGAGCGCGAGACCAGGCTGCGGCTGAGGTCCCCCGAGGTCGAGCGAAGAACTAAAGTCGAGCGGTCGGGGAGCTGGTTGGTAGAGTCGTGAAGGAATGAAAGGGCTGAAGGGCTGCTGTTGATTATGTTGCTGGTGCTGCTGGTACTGCTGCTGAGGAGGAGGGTGGAGAGGCAGGAACGAATGGTGTGGGCCTGCGTGCAGGAAGGCGTCGGCTCCTCGCCCACTTCAGCCACCAGGGGCAGAGAGACTCACTGTAGCCTGAAGGAAGGGACTGAGTCGTTCCAGAGAACTGAAAGTATGGCTGAGGTCCTGCTGAAGCTGGAAAGGTGAGGGCGGCTCGCCGTGAGCTGGCAGCGAACCAACCTGGCTGCGAGGAAGCGCCGAGTAGCTGCAGCGCGCGGGCCGTCTGAAGGTCCTTTTCCCAGTCTTCCTGGCTGCTTGAGGATGCCATGGCGCAGGGAGGGAGTTGGGCGGAGACAGGAGAGCAGCGACTCGCGGCGAGTCGTCAAGAGTTCTGGCAGAGTGTGCTCCTTCTCCCTCTTTACCGTGGCTTGAGCGTATTTTTCAGCCACAGGTAGAAGCTAGGAGCTCTCAGCCGTTAGGGTGCTCAATCGTAGCGGCTTCCGACAAGCTCTCCTGCCAGGCTCCGCGGCGGAGCATTGCAGGGCTTCGTTTCGAGGCGCTTGCGCAAGGTCCACAAGGCTTTGGCGGGGTGCTGAGACTGGAAAGAAGATTGATATGAGGTCTCAGACGCGAGTACCAGGGAGGAATAATTCGAGGAAGAAGAAACCGCCCTCGACTCCAGCGAGCTCATCCTCTCCGTCGCACTCGTTCCCGCCAGCTCAGCGTTCAACGCCTCTGGTCTCCACCCCCACATCTAAAAGAAGCGTCAGCTGGTCTTTGCTACGCTTACCGTCTGCGAAATGAACTCAGCGAGCTCATTCGTTATTCCGCAAGCGAAGACGCACTTTTGAGCAGCGCGGTGGACGAGCTGTGGTCCTTAGCAGCGCAGGAGAGCTTCGAGATTGTCGAGGAACCAGCGAGGAGTACGAGACCAGTGGGAGAAGCGAGAGCAGCGAACGCGAGAGCAGGCACTCTTCCTCCCTCCCTCCGCTCTCAAATCCAAACTTCCTCTCGATTCAGTACATAGCCGCCTCGACATCAATTACAGCTCCTTCCTCCCCTTCCCTTCCCCCCTCCCCAATCTCCCCATCTTGACCGCCATCCAACTGACCCCCACCGCTCCCATCCCATAAGCCCAACTCGGTCCCCACACCCAATAAACCACCGTAGCCACCAGTGGCCCCACGGCCCTCCCCAGCTGTCCCTTGCTCCTAAACCCCCCCAACGCACGCCCTTTCTCCACCTCCCCCGTCCCGCATTCCAAGCTTGCGAGAGCATTGAGAGAATTAACGACTGTCGCACTGACGAAGGCCAGGCCTGCGGCGGAGGAGTAGAGGAGGAGAGAGGGGGTAGAGGTGTTGTTTCCCATGGCGCCGACGTGGGGGAGGACGGTGAGGAGGATGAGGGAGAAGGCGCAGGTGGTCATGCCGGCGCGGGCGAGGGAGATGGGACCGTTTGGGGTCGAGGTGCGCCGACGGACGTAGCCGCCTTGGAGGAGGGAGGAGAGGATGCCGATGAAGCCGAGGAGTTTGCCGTTTTGCTGTGGAGGAAAGGGTTAGTGGGGATTGAGGGAGGAGAGGAGGGACGAACGGTGTTGGTGTAGTTGAAGAGGTTGTACGTGAGGAAAGTGAGCGTGAATTCTGCGCCTGTGAAGCCGCGTCAAATCAGCACGTAGATCACAGCGAAAAGGCAAGGAGATCGCACTCACCAGAAAAGAAGAACAGGAATCCGAGATGCAGCCACTGAAGCTCCTTCAAGCGCTCCTCCCTCTGCTCCACCGTCCTCTCCACCACAACAACCTTCTCCTCACTCTCCACCTCTTTACCCTCCTTCCACCACCTCGTCTCAGGCAAGTACAGCGCCAAAAACGCCGTCTCGATCGTCAACAACATCAGCGTTGCCGCCGCCGGCACTGCGTACCCGTTCAACTGGATCTCGTACCCTCCTACACTGATGTGAGATCCAGTTCCCATGGTCCTCGAGGCGAAGTAGGCTCCCAACGAAGGGCCAAGCGTGAACGCCAGCGAGAACGCGACGCCGACTAGAGCGAGGGACCGACTCCGGTTCGTCTTGTCCGTCACGTCCGAGATGACCGCGATGCTCATCTGGACGTTCCCCTCGCTCAACCCTCCGACGACGCGACTAAGCGCGTAGATCCCAAACGAGTTGGCGAACAGCCACAAGGCGCCGGAGAGGAGGTTCCCGACCATCGAGGCGAGGAGGACGGGGCGGCGACCGTACTTGTCGGAGAGGGAGCCGAGGCGGGGGGAGATGAGGAATTGGCAGAGGGAGAAGAGGGAGGCGAGGAGTCCACCGAGGAGGGTTAGGTCCCAGCGCGCGGAGGTCTCCGCGGAGGGAGGAGTGGCGGCGTAGGAGAAGAGGGTGGTGCGGACGGTGCGGACGAAGGAGAGAGTGTGGGAGAGGAGGGATAGGGGTCTGCGCGAGTCAATAATCAGCTGCTAAAGAGCTGGAGCTGGGAGAGCACCCACGAGAGAGGCAGAGCTCGCTTCCTTGGACACAAAGTCATTGATGAGGCGGGGGAAGAGGGGAAGACTGCGGACGAAAGCTCTGGTCAGCTGGAACGCGAAGAAAAGCTGGTAGATCGCGTACGGCATGGTGAAGGCGAGCAAGTCGCAGAGCAGCGCGATGAAGACGACCTTGACCACTCTGCTCGACGCGACCTGTTTGGCTGCTGGCTTGACGCCGTTCGCGCTGCCGTTGACTTGGTGCGTGACTGACATCGTTCTGCGAGGAGGAAGGAGGAGCAAGAGAGACGTGTCAGCTCACACTCAAGCCACCCCCACTCAGCGCTGTTGATCGTCGTCATCCAATCAAGAAAGCCAAGTTGGGCGCGCGTCGAGCATCGTACGATCCCAGTCCGGTGTATATCGACGCAACAGTGGGTACTCTGTCGCTGTTGTCGACTGCTGGGCAAGCGAGGTTTAAGAGGAGAAAGGGCGAGAGGGAACATCAGAACGACCTCCAGCAGGTGTGCGGCAAGCCTTTGAACCAGCTCCTTCGAGCAGTATCACCCCTGCGCTCTGAAACTCCCTCGTTCGCAGCTTGCCCTTGTCCAACAACGCAGTTCCAGGCAGGAAAAGGACAGGAGAGGAGAGCTGAGACCGGTTGCAGCTCCCACCCTGAGCCCACAGCTACACCCGCCGCGCACCTTGTCCACCCCAGCTCAAGAGACGACAGCTACGCGCGAACGAGTGTAGCTAAGCTCAAGGTAGAGCCCCAGAGCTCCCTCCATCAGCTCCTCCGCCACGACGCCCCACCTCTCGAGCAGCCCCTCTCCAGCACCGACTCCCACTCACCAGACTTCAGCTTCCTCGCGCGGTCGTGATTTCGTCCAATCGACTCCCTCGAGTAGTCTCTGGCGCTTGTGTCCCTCGGTAGGCGCTTGTGCAGGGGAAGATGAGCTGCTGCGGTCGTGTTGATGGGAGCTCGTTGGTGGTGTTTCGAGCTGAACGAGGCGGGCGCGGTTGACAGGGAAGGGAGGATAGTTCTTGGGAAGGTGCTAGGCGAGGATTGGTGCGAAAGCTGGCGCAGGAGGGAGGGAGGAAGGAGACTGTCCGAGGGGCGAGCTCCACCACATTTCGACGCAGCGCTTCTCCTTTTCCTCCGCGAGTACTTGCTTTTGAAAGCACAGTCAAGACATTACCTCAGAGACACGCGTCGAACGATCCTCTCCACACGCGAAGAGCCCTTTCCAATCCCCACAATACATTCGCACAAACCCCCCTTCGCTCGCTCTACGCGACCCACTCCCTCGCATTCTCAAAGATCCTCATCCAAGGACCCCTCCCACCCCACTTCGCTGACTCGACCTTAGGGTACCACGAATTCGCACCCTTCGTCGCCACCCTCTCCGGATGCGGCATGAGCGCCAACACGCGTCCCTCGACCGCCTGAACTCCCGTGATCCCCTCGGGACTCCCGTTGGGGTTGTAAGGGTATCGTTCCGTTAGCGAACCCGAGGGATCGACGTATCGCACGCATGCGGACGAGGAGGAGGAAGGGGAGGTCCAGGTCGCGCGACCTTCTCCGTGCGCGACGGCGACGGGGAGGATCGAGTCGTGCATTCCTCGAAGGAAGATGGACGAAGTAGAGGAGGAGGGAGAGTCGATCTTGACGAGCGAGACGCGGCCTTCGAATCGACTCGAGAGGTTCGGCTTGAAGAAGGGCCAGTCGGAAGCGCCGGGGATGACATCGCGGAGGTGGCTGAACAGCTGGCACCCGTTGCAGACGGCGAGCGCGAACGTGTCCTTTCGAGCGCCGAAGAAATCTTCAAACTCCTTCCGCGCCGTCTCGTGCAGGAGGATCGACTTGGCCCATCCGTTGCCCGCGCCGAGGACGTCGCCGTACGAGAATCCTCCGCACGCCGCGAGGCCCTTGAAGTCGACGAGCGACGTCTTCCCGCTGATAATGTCCGACATGTGAACGTCGACGGCGGTGAAGCCAGCGGCCGAGAACGCCCACGCCATCTCGACGTGTCCGTTGACTCCCTGCTCGCGGAGGATGGCGACCTTGGGACGATCGTTGAGAGTCGAAAAGCGGTGGAGGAAGGGAGTGGCGACGTTGACGCTCGGGTCGAACGTGAGCTGGTACGAGAGGCCGAGGTTATCCTCGCGCGAGATGTTCTCAAACTCCTCCTTCGCGCCCTTGGGATCGTCGCGTAGCGCCTGCATGCGGTACGACGTCTCAGACCACTGCTCCTGGAGCTCCGCCCTCGTCGACGACCAGCAGGACGCGATGCTCCCGACGCGATGCTGATCTTCTGCTCCGAACGATCCTCGGCGACGCGCCCGACGGCGTGGATGGCGGAGGCGGGGAAGCCAGCGTGGACGAACGCCTGACTGAGAGTCGCGACGTCGGCCTGGCGGATCTGGAAGACGGCACCGAGCTCCTCGTTGAAGAGAGCTGCGATGGCGTCTCCGTCCTGCTTGAACGCGTCGACCATGATCTCGGCCCCGACGCGGCCGGCGAAGCACATCTCGACGATCGTCGTAAAGATTCCTCCGTCCGAACGATCGTGGTAGGCGAGGACGAGCTCGGGGTGCGAGAGGCGGATCTGCTGGCAGCCGAAGAAGAAGGCCTTGAGGATAGCGGCGTCCTCGACGTCGGGAGCCTCGGATCCGATCTGCTTGAAGACCTGCGCGAGCGCCGATCCTCCGAGACGCTGTTTGCCCTTGGCGAGGTCGAAGAAGACGAGGATAGTGGGTTCATCGAGGTCGGTGCGGAGCTCGGGAGTCCAAGTCTGCTCGGTCGAGCGGACGGGGGCGAAGGCGGTGATGATGCAGGAGAGAGGAGAAGGTGACCGTCTTGCGCGTTCCGTCCTCTCCGTTCCATCCCATCGACATCGACATCGAGTCCTTCCCAACGGGGATACTGACTCCGAGCGCAGGGCAAAGGTCCATCCCGATCGCCTGAACCGCCTCATAAAGCCCAGCTCCTTCGCTTCCCGACGCCGCGCACATCCAGTTCGCGCTCAGCTTGACGCCCGCGAGGGATCCAATGGCGGCGGCGGAGAGGTTGAGGAGGGACTCGGCGACGGCCATCTTGGCCGACGCAGCGGGGGAGAGGAGGGCGAGGGGAGTTCGCTCACCCATCGCCATCGCTTCTCCCACGACGACATCAAAGCCGTACGACGCCTGCGTGACCGCGACGTCCGCGACGGGGACCTGCCAGGGACCGACCATCTGGTCGCGCGCGACGAGGCCCGAGATGCTGCGGTCGCCGATGGTGATGAGGAACGACTTGGAGCCGACCGAGGGGAGGTGGAGGACGCGCGAGACGGCTACGCGAGAGGAGGTCTTCGGAGTAGGAGAGGGAGGGGAGGTAGGATTGGAGAGTCGAGTCGAAGGCGTGGCGGGGCTGGGCGAACGACTCGCTAACGCGCGACATCTTGGGAGGCTTGCCGAAGAGGATCGACATGGAGAGACGAATGGCGTCGGCTCCGAGAAGGCGGTCCGTTACGATGAGCTCCTGCTCCGACGTCGCCTGCCCGACAATCGAGTACGGGCATCGTTCCCTCTTCGCGATCGCCTCGAACGTCGCGCGTCCTTCCGGTCCCACGGCGAGGACGTACCGCTCCTGACTCTCGTTGCACCAAATCTCCATCGGCGACATCCCAGGGTCGTCGACGAGGACGTCGCGAATCTCGAACGTCGCGCCGAGGTCGGAATCGTGGACGAGTTCGGGGAGCGCGTTCGAGAGTCCTCCTGCTCCGACATCGTGGACCGACTGAATCGGGTTCCGTCCTCCGAGACTCGTGCACGCGTCAAGGACCATCTGGCACCTCCTCTGCATCTCGGGGTTCTCCCTCTGCACGCTCGCGAAATCGAGCGCAGCCGAGCTCGACCCCGACGCCATCGACGACGCCGCTCCTCCTCCGAGGCCGATGAGCATCCCCGGTCCGCCGAGAACGATAATGTGGGCGCCAGGCGTGATCTTGTCCTTGAGCGCGAACTGAGGACGAACGTTCCCGTAACCTCCAGCGATCATGATCGGCTTGTGGTATCCGCGAACCTCGAGCGTCTCTCCTCCATCCGCTGCGAGCGCGGGAACCTCCTCCGCAAACGTACGGAAGTAGCCCGTGAGCCCGGGACGTCCGAACTCGTTGTTGAACGCGCTCGATCCGAGAGGGCCTTCGACCATGATGTCGAGAGCCGAGGCGATGTGCCCAGGCTTGCCAAAGTCGGTCTCCCAGGGCTGAACAAAGTCGGGGATGAGGAGGTTCGAGACGGTGAAGCCCGAGAGGCCGGCCTTGGGCTTCGACCCGCGTCCGACGGCGCCTTCGTCGCGAATCTCTCCTCCCGAACCAGTCGCGGCTCCAGGGAAGGGCGAGACGGCGGTAGGGTGGTTGTGGGTCTCGACCTTGATGAGGATGGGCATCTGCTCCTCGATAACGTCGTAGATGGCGAGGTGGGAGTCGAAGGAGGACGGGGCAGCGGCGAAGCGAGGGGCAAAGGATCCAGCGATGACGGCGGCGTTGTCGGAGTAGGCGGAGATGGTGTTCTCCGGGTTGAGCTTGTGCGTGTTGCGGATCATGGCGAAGAGGGAGAGGTCCTTGGCTTCGCCGTTGACGATCCACGAGGCGTTGAAGATCTTGTGCCGGCAGTGCTCCGAGTTGACCTGGGCGAACATGAAGAGCTCGACGTCGGTGGGGTTGCGGCCGGAGGCGAGGAAGGAGTCGACGAGGTAGTCGAGCTCGTCGGCAGCGAGGGCGAGTCCGAGCTCCGTGTTGGCCTTGACGAGCTTCGCCTTGGCTTCCGCGTGCGTGGATCCTTCCCCGAGTAGCTCGATCGTCCGCAACGGCGCGGGGTTTCCTCGTTCGAAGAGCGCCTGCTCCTCGGGAAGGCCCTCCAGGAGGAGCTGGGTCATCCGGTCGTGGAGGAAGTGCGCCGCCTCGCCGAGCTCCGCCACGCTAACGCCCTTCGCCGATTCGACGACAAAGACGACTCCTCGCTCGATGCGCTGAACGAAAACCTCGAGCCTGCACATCCGCGCGATATCCGTAGCCTTGCTCGACCAGGGAGAGATGGTGCCCGGTCGGGGAACGACGAAGATGGCCGACCCATTCTTGGTGCCCTTCAACGCCGCCTCGACTGCCGCCTTCGTTCCATCGAGAGAGTAGTTGTCGCCGTACTCGAGGAGGCTCTCGAGAATCTTGCGCTCAGGAGAGGCCGCGGAGAGGGTGTCGGAAGCGGCTTGGGAGGAGGGGGAGACGTAGTGGAGGTAGACGGCGTCGATGGAGGTGATGGAGGGGATCGACTTGGAGATGCGTGCGAGGAGAGCGGCGCGTTGGGAGGGGTGGAGAGGGGAGGAGCCGGGGAAGACGAGCATGATCTGCGTGAGGGGGTTAGCTAAGGCGTCTTCAGGCTTGCTTGAGAAGCGTACGGCAAGTCTAGCGGGGGATTCACTTAGACGGGAGGAGGAGTATAGCTTGGACGGAGAAGGCTGCGAAGAGGAGAGTGGAGGGTCAGCGCCTGAGTCAAGCCACGGCAGCTGTGTCCTCGTGTCCAGCAGCGTACTGGCGCCGGAGACGCTCCCAGAGGCTTAGTACATTCAATCTTCTCCATCGTGCCCTACCCTGCCCCCAAATAACCGCGCGAGACCATCGAGAGCTAGGGAGACTCACGCGTAGGAAGCAAGATCTGAGCCCGCTGCTTCGGCTTCAACTCGCGACGTCTGCTGGAGGACTGTGCAGGGGATCTGGTGAACAATGCGCGAGTCAGTACAGCGCCCTTTGAGCACCAGGAGTTCCGAGTTCGTCCAGTCGAGCTCAAGACAGCGAGAGGTCATCAGCTCCCTCTCCTCCAGCTCGACCTCCCCGGCTCCAGCACGCCTATGAGACTGTCTCCCAAACACCCTTCCCCCCCTCCTTTCCTACCTCCCACCTCCCCCCGTCCAACCTCGCGAGCTGCACGTTCAGCTCGAGGAGGTGATGAGCTCGCCAGACGCTCCTGAGCTCCGACCTCCTCTGTTCTCTTGCCCTTGACCAAGTCCTGGTTAAGAATACTCACCTGATCGTCCCAAGGAAAAGGCGTGGCAGTAGGGTGGACAGGGGAAGTAGCTATCAGCTCAAGCCGGCGCGTGTGCCTTTGAGGCCTGCGCTGATCGCTTGTGGGCGACAATACAAATTTCGAGAATCTCTGTCAAGGCGACTCGATAAGGTGATCGAGTTGCGGCAAGCTGAAGAAGCTGTTGTGTTGTTGATCCGGGCCGAGTTGGTAGAGATGATGAACGAGCAAAGCAGTAAGCGAAGCAGCAAAGGAGCGAAGGGTCGAAGGAGCGAAGGAGCGAAGGAGCAGACTACTCGCCGAGTCTATTCCAGAGTCGCGATCGAGGTGTCTACAAAGTCCTCGAGCCTCCACCCTTCCGACGGTGCCTTCAGCACTCCTGCTGCCTCCAAGATCCTGCAGGAAGCGGTCAGTAATCGACCGGAG
>KZ627148.1:945922-980635 GCA_002917775.1 Glaciozyma antarctica PI12 | reverse complement strand
GAGGTCGTAAATTGCTGTGCGTGTTTCCGACACTTCTTCTTCGAGCGCTGAGCCTGGCGAAGAAAGTTTTGCAGCTAAGTAGACCTCCACTGGATAAGTATCGCTAGCGCCGTCCTTGAGCTGGGAGGAGAGCACGCCTCATTTCGTTGGGCGAGGCTGGGTTGGCGAGACGTAGGAGCTTGCCAAGAATGCTGAGATGCGTCTTTCCAACCCAGCTACGCTTGGAATTAGGAGCTAACAAGCCGTAGTGCTCTGCTAGGTTGCGTCGCTGCCGGGGACGCACGAGCAAGGTAGCGAGATGGCCGGCGGACTTTGACGGAATGGGACGGGGTGGACCATCTCGACAAGGTGCTTCTGAGCCAGTACGAGATCTACAAAGAACTTGGAGCGAACAAGATGAGAATGGAGAAATCACGGAAGCCGCGAGGCCAGTGCGGAAATCGCAAAGTTCGAAGTCGACCTTCGCCTGTCGGTTCCCTCCTCTCCATTGCTGTCACAGGAGGTCTGAAGCTCCACCAGGTACGTGAGAGTGTTCCTTGCACCTGGCTGCCGGCGCTGACCGGGTCTCGCTGCACAGAAGGCGGAAGCTCGGTCGGAGCGACCCTCGTTCGTTAAGACGAGGACGACGTCGGCACCTTCCTTGCACCCGAACCCATCCCGCCGCCTCTGCAGAAAGTCACTTTCAGCTTCCAGGGCGCGCCTCTCCCAGATCCCCCGAGGTGAGTCGACAGTCTTGCTCCAGGCTCTCCTCTCGGGACGGTCGGAGAGCAACCACGCTGTTTGGGGCCTCAGTACCCGGTTATCACCTGCGTCACCGCCCCTCAACACTTCCCAAGCGGAAGGAGAAACCGGTGGCGGGACAGCGAAGTGTTGCCAGCGAAGTTCATCCGGAACTGCACGAACCGGAGCTGACCTTGACCTTGCTGCAGCTGTGGATTCCAGTCTGAACCACCAAGCGCTCTCTGTCTATCACGAGAAAAATCGCTTTACGCCGGAGGAGGACGACATCATTCACGAGCTTGCGGAGACCGTATCATGGGCCGTAGTCGCAGCCGAGGTTGGGAGGAGCGTAGCCAGCTGCGCGAATCGATGGGGGAGACTGCGTGATGCTCGGCGTAGTAAGTCTTGGTGGGATTTGATCGAGTTAGCGCTGATCAAGTGAGTAGCGGTGAAGCTGTGGACGGCGGAGGAGGATGCCGAGCTCACGAAGCTCGTGCGAAGTGCACAAGACGACGACGACTGGAGCACGATTGCGGAGCGACTTGGGAGCGGGATGGGGAGGTCGGGCATGGCATACGAAAGGCGCTGGGACTTTTACCTCTCGAAGCGTGCGGAGAGTGCGTCTTTCGGCTCGGAATATGAAGAGGGAGACAAGCTGATGTTTCTGCAGTCCTAGGTAAGACACATTCGACTCCCGCCTCAGCTTTCGCGAGTCTCCTTGCGACGGCCTCCACTGTTCCTTCCGCCTCCGACGCTCAGCTCAACTCAGCACCTCTCAACCACGCCCAAGGTTCGCTTTCTCAGATCCCGCGTTCGCTCGAGCTAACTATCTTCGCAGCGCTCGTCAAGTACAACACCTCCCCGTGGACGAACGAAGAAGACGCCAAGCTAAATGCTCTCCTCGTCGCTCACCCGAAACCTCGCAATATCGCGCTGTGGAAGAAGATCACCGCGGAACTGGGGAGCGGCCGGTCTGTCGAAGCGGTGACAGGCAGGCAGGGATCTCGAAGGTCGCTGCAGAAGCAAAAGGCGAAGAAAGGTGCGGTTTCGATATCTTCAATCAAGGGACCGGAAGCTGATGCTGTCGATGCCGACACAGCTGTCGTGTTGGAGAGTTCGACGCCTGGATCCCGTGCGCTCGGCAGCGAGGGCGAGTCCTTTCCTTCTCTAACCCCGTTTCTGCGCTCATGTTTCGCGAGAGTAGATCGCTCCGTCGCCAATTCCGACATCACTGCTCCTCGTTTCAGCCCCTGGTCCGGAGCAGAGGACGCTCGGCTTCGCGCCACGACGCCCAAGTACCCGTCCATACTGGGTTATCGTCCTCCCACCGTTTGTGCACAGATCGTGAGCGAGATGGAGACTACTCGCTCGGTGAAGAGCATTCTCAAGAGGTGTGAGAAGCTACAGATGGAAGAAGGAGGTGCGTCATTCGGTTCGCCCCATCCTTTGGAACTTGCTGAATCCTGCTCGCAGAGGCGATGTTTGCGGCGAGCCGAGATAAGAATGGCGCTGAAGGACTCCAGCCGCAGACGAGCTCCAGCCGCAGACGAGCTCCAGCTCTGGACTCCTTCCTATCGGTGCGCCGTCCCCAGAGTTGTCTTCCGCGAGGCGCAAAGCTAAAGCTCCTTCCCAGGTTCGCGACTGCCTTTGCTCGCCACCCCAACTACCTCCCTCGGCGCCTCCGCCTCCCTCGCCCTCCCCCAATCGCAGCAGCAAGCATCTCCGCAGGTCTTCACTCGTTGCAGTCGCTCAGCCGCAGTGCTTCCAGCCTCTCGCGTGGCGCTCGAGGTAGCTCCTCAGCTCAGTTTGTCCTCTCCTCTCCAGGATATGATCTCGGCTGACCGATCTCGCAGCTCCCACTCCCTCGCATACTGCCACTTCTCCGCAAGCCGCCACACCCTCGTCTCCTCGCTCCAGAGGAGCGGAAACGACCACAGGTACGTCTTTACTCCACGTACGCGCGTTTTCGCTGACCGAAATCGCAGGCCCCTCTGCGAAGCGCCACCCTGCCGAGGACCCGTCGATGCCCGCGAAACGCCCTCGTTTAAAGCTGGAGGAGACGTTGGAGGGGCTGAGGAGATATGCGGCGATGTGTGCGTCGTTCGTATTTTGAGAGAGGGGAGCGAGCTGATCGTGTCGGTGTAGGTAGGAGGGAGGAGTGAGGGTCGGTGGCTTTGGTTGTTTGGCGTATGCTGTGGGGGGTGGTTGCTTTTGGTGCCGAATCAGTGCTTTGAATCAGTGTTTTCCGCTCAGCCCCCAGCTGGCAGCCGGGAGTGGGCTGCGAGAGTAGTTGATGTCGAGACCCGGAGTCCGAAATTTCGCTACATTCTGCGTTCTGTAGCGGTCGTTTTTCTACACGCTTCCAGCAACAACCCACCAGAGTCGTTTTCTGTATACCTCTCAATACAGAGGTAACTCAGAATCTACCTCCCTCCCCCACGCCTCCAGCCCTCCCACCAAGTCCCTCACCACAACCTCCTCTCCCTCCTTCGCCAGGACCCGCCTCAAAGCTCTCGCCGCCAGTGTCGAGTCGTTTCCTCTACGACACACAAATACCGTCTCCCCTTCCACTCCCAACGCCAGCTTTGGGTCCCTCAACAGCTTCGCAAATGGTACATCTGCAATTATCAGCTTCCTCCTCCCCCGGCGCACAGGAAGAACGCACTGAACGATCCTGGGATCTTGCACATCCCAAACTCCGTCGCGCTCCTCACGTCCACGATACGCGCTCCTGACGCCACGAGTTCCTTTGCCCCGACTCGATTGAGTGGAGACGCACGATCGCCGACGGAGGGCAGTGAGCATAAAGGGTCGATCCAGGAGGGCCAGGAACCTGTGGCGAGGAGCGCGTCCCAGCGGTCGCGCAATGAGGGTGGAGGGTCGGTGGGGAAGTCGGTGGGAGCGTCGGTTGGCGGGGAGGGGGATGGAGGGGAGCCGCAGGTTGGGCAGGTAGGCTTGCGTGGACGGAGCTTGATGGTGCTATAGGGAGATTTGGAGAGAGGAGAGAAGAGGTGGAGAGTCGGGGATCCTGCGTCGGGTCATGGTTAGCTCTGCAGTGCTGTTAGGGGAGAAGACGACGCACCAGTCCCCAAGAGAACGCGGATTCCCTCTGCGCTCATTCCGATCCCGACTACGCCGCAGAGTACGCCGATAACACCTTCGTCCGAGCATGCGCCAGTGCCTTGCAGAGCGATCTGCTCGTCGGAGAGTGGGATAGCGGGGATTGGGAGTGGAGGAAAGACGCAGGCATAGCAGGGACCTCGAGTGGAAGGCTCTGTTGAGGAAGAAGGGAGGGAAGAGCTTGGAAGAGGTGTCGATGGAGAGGCGAGGAGGGGAAGGTTGTACACGCCTACGACGCCCTCCGTTCGTACTGCTCCACCCGAGACGAGAGGTATGTCGTAAACGCACGCCCATGCGTTCAAAAACTGCCGAGTGGCAGGATTGTCCGTGCAGTCGAAGACGACGTCAAACGCGCCTTCCTTCAAAGCTGCCGGTGCGTCGGAACCGGGAGCGAAGAGGTCGGGGGTAAAGGCGAGGACGAGAGGGTGAATCGAAATGTCGGAGTTGATGCTGAGGTATCCGCGTTAGCTGGTGGGAGGGGTGCGAAGGGCGCACGCACGAGGAGAGGGAGAGCGCCGCGGAGAGGGCCTTGGAGGTGCCAATGCGAGATTCCGGATGGAGGACCTGGCGGTGAAGGTTTGAGAGCTCAATCGTGTCGTGGTCGATGATGGTGATGTGTCCTGTGGTGCGGTGAGCTTGGCTGAGTTACTGAGAGGGAGAGGAGAGGACGCACCGACTCCAGCTGCAGCGAGGTACAGCAGCACCGGGCAGCCCAAACCACCAGCTCCTACGACTAACACGCGCGCGCTCTTGAGCTTCAGCTGTCCTGCAGTAGCTGCATCAGCTCGCTCGTCCTTCCACACACGCGGAAGACGCACCTGGCAGCCCCACTTCAGAAAGGATCATCTGCCGCCCGTAACGTCTGTACTCCTGCAGGCTGAGCGACGGCGCTGCGACTGGCGGAGCTTCTGAAGGCAGCGCGGCGAGCTCCTGCTCCAGCTCGAGCAGCCGGGAACGCGTGCTACTGAGCTCGTCGAGAATAGCTTCGCGTGAGCGGCAGGCGGGCATGGTGCAGGAGCGCGGGGGTTGTCCAAGCCGTCCTCTGTTCATGCCGTGCTACGCTAGCGCTGTGAAGGTGGGGTGGGAGCTGGCCGAGATCGATGAATGGAAGAGCAAGAGAGCACGCGGCAACAACGCGGAGGACGCTCCTCGCTCTCCTCCCACCGCCTAGACAGCAGCAACGCCAGCTCTGACAGCTCCAGAATGAACTCGGCAGCTACACCGTTCGACCCTTCGTCGCACTCGCACAGGCGGTTCAACCCTCTCACCCCAGTCTTGGGTCCCTTTTGCAGCCGTAAGTCCGCTGGGAGAGTGGGGTGGACGCGGAGAGGAGCGGGAGCTTCTGGGGAACTCAAGCAGGGGTAGCGCGCTCAGGAGGGCAGCACTGAGGAGGGAAGAGCTGATGGGTGGGTGTGGACGGAGCTCGCGCTGGCGCAGCGCGAGGAGGGGAGCTAGTGAGAGTCTCAGGCGGGGGAACTGCTCGTCTTCTACAACCTGGCGTGCGGAAGAGGAGGAGGGCTGCTGTAGCTTTGGTACGACTAGGATTGACGAGGAGCGTGAGGTGCTGCTCGCGTTGAGGTGCTGCTCGCTCGCTCCGAGGTATCCTCGGCTTGTCCTACGCTTCGAGACGCTTCAGGTTCACGTTCCAGAGACCCGACCTGACTCGCTCATGCAGCTCACCGAACTAAGCGACCCTGGCAAGGCGCCGTTGAGCCGCCGCAAGTCTCCAATCGACCTCCTTATGACCCCAAGTGCTACCTCTGCCCCGGAAACCAGCGTGCTGGAGGTCTACGGACCGAGAAGTACGAGGGTACGTTTGTTTTTGAGGTACGTTGCGTCTCCTCCGTCCTGGCGCGTGCTAAAGCTGACTGTTCTCCCGTCGCAGAACGATTTCGCGGCTCTCGTGGAAGAGGAGGTCCTCCCTCCTCCGTCGGATGACGCGAGCGGGCTGTACAAGGTCGAAACGGCGCGCGGGAAATGTTATGTGATCTGCTTCAGCCCACGCCACAATCTTACTGTCGCGGAGATGAGCGACGCCGAGATTGGAGGGGTGGTGCGGACGTGGTGAGTTTGTTCTGATTCGCAGACGCAGCAGACGCATGCTGATGTGCTTGCACTGTGAAGGACGAAGCTGTTTGTGGACGTGTCGGTGCAGCATCCCTGGCTCAAATACATCCAGATGTGAGTCGGCGGCTACACTTCGGATCGCACTCGCTGACCTCCGTTTGCAGCTTCGAGAACAAGGGCGCCATGATGGGCTGCTCAAATCCTCATCCTCACGGCCAAGTGCGCTTCCGTTCAGCTCCTCCCTCTCTGTCGCTGACACCGTCGCTGCTCAGGCCTGGTCCCTCTCCTACATCCCCACCACCCCCGCCACGATGCTCCAAAGCATGAAGACCTACGCCCATTCGCAAGCTCTCACGCCCGGCGCACCAATCCTGTTAGTCTTTCTTATTTCCTCTCCTGTCGCTCGCTCGCAGCCACTGACGATACCTTCAGATCCAACGGCCTCCCCTCCCTCCTCCTCTCCTACGCTACCACCGAGCTCGCCAAGCACGCATCCGGAGCCTCAGATTCTCGCGTCATCTTCGCGAGCAAGCACTTTGTGGCCCTCGTGCCGTTCTGGGCGAGCTGGCCTTTCGAGACGATGATACTGCCGATTCAGTGCGTCCCCTTCCTCCTCCTCGCTCTTCCTCCGTGTACCAGACTAACGGACCTGCAGCCGGCACATCCCCTCTCTCGCGGCCCTTACGGAGGAGGAGACAGACGATCTAGCGCACAGCATCGGGGCCGTCAGTCGCCGGATGGACAACCTGTGCGTCCCTTCATCCCGTGTGCTCGGATTGCGCTGAGCCGGCGTAGATTTGACTGCTCCTTCGGATACTCAATGGGCGTCTATCAAGCTCCCGTCTACTCTCCCACCTCCTCCTCGGACGACTGGGCCTCGTACGCCCAACTCCACTTGGGGTTCTACCCTCCTCTCCTCCGCAGCAGTACCGTCAAGAAGTTCCTCGTCGGGTGAGTCTCCTCCTCGTTCTCCAACGACAGAGAGCTGATGGAGGTGTAGATTCGAGCTGTTCGCAGAGACACAGCGGGATATCACGCCGGAGCAAGCGGCTGGCAGGCTGAGGGAGTGCGCGGATGAGCACTACTTGGAGAGGGTTGCGAATTAGATGAGCTTCGCATTAGCTCTTCCTGCTTTGTGGTGGCTACGCGAGAGAGCTTCGCTGCGAGAGGCGCAGGAATGCGTTTGTCGACAATCTTCACGCGCTTCACACGCTTCGCGCTCTCGGTCTCCTCGCCTCTCTCAAGCTCTACGAAAAAGCAATTACAGATCCACAGCTATCACTTCAGTCCAAGCTACATCCCCACGGGCTCTCCGCTATTCCCTCACCACTTTCCTCCGGCCTTCTTCAGCTTCTTCTTCGCAACAGCCTTCTCCGCCTCTGCCTTCCTCTTCGAATCCTTCTCCGCCTCTGGAAAGGACTTCTTACGATGGAGCGACTTGGGTGGGGGAGACTTGCGAGGGGTGGGGAGGAGCGAGTTGGCGACGTTGGCGATTTCCGACGAAGAGGAGGCGGAGGGAGAGGAGGAGCTCGACTCGACGGTGGAGTAACGAGCAGCTTTAGCTGCGGGCGTTGGATCTCCGTGGATTTTGTCGGAGGTGTCGGACTGGAGGAAGGAGCGAAGTCGTGCCGAGGAGGACGTAATCTCGTCAGATCATCTCGCGCAGGCGGAGGGAGGAGAAACACGCACCGAATTGGAAGACTGGGAGAGCACTGGGACACCATTGATGCTGACCATCGCATTCGTACCCTGAGAATGAGTAACAAAGTCAGTGTTCTCGCTGATCGTTCCGAGGGCGAATCCACTCACCTTCGCAGCCTCGGCGTCCTTCGCGACCTTCGACTCCGGCTTCGATTCGTGAGGCTTCCTACCCTTGCTCTCGACGAAGGAAGCGCGGATGGTCGACATGAGCTTCGTTTCCGCCGCCTTGGGAAAAGCGAAGATTAGCTCCCGTCCTGTTGCATCCGCAGACACCCAGCGCACCTCAATCTCCTCCTCCTCAGTCGGCCCGACTTCCTCCCTGCTCAACGCTGCCGAAATAACTTCCACGAACTCCGAAACCGCAGTCTGCTCATCGAAATCAGCATCGCTCCCTCCGCCTTGCTTGGAAGACGCACCGCCGTAGGGTCCTGAGTCGCCTGTTCGGCCATCTTCCTGAGCTGCGTCGCCAGGTCCTTGACGAACTTGGACTGCTCGTTCACTACTGACTGGGAGTGCTTGAGCGCGGAACCGAGCAGCTTGGTGGCGAGAGCCTGCTCGCCCTGTCCACTAGAGTTAGCTCCCAGGCTCCCATCGAGCTTAAATACGGGCTCACCTCCGGCAGGCCGAGCGACGCAAGCTTCGAATGGACCTGCATATTCTGCTCCAGCCGTTCCTGCTCCTCCGATTCGGCGCGCTCGAGCAGGAGGATGGCGAGCTTGCCGAGGATCTGCGCCGTCTCGGGAGACATGGTGTTAAGCGCTTCGTAGAGTGATGATAAGGTGGTCTGCTCCTGGGGAGAAAGAGGTATACTTTAGCGCTGCCGTGGAGTCAGAGAGCGAACCACAGCGAGCGCTCACCGTTTGAGAGTTCTCGTTGGTGAGAGACATGGCGGTGTTGCTGGATTGTGCAGCTGAGAGCTGGGAGGAGTGGGGATTGAAGGCTTCCTGTGTGTTGCTGGTAATCTGAGTGAGGGAGTCGGAGAGGGAGAGAGCAAGGACTGCCTTCGCCGCGGACTTGCGCTCTCCGCTCTCGACTTCCGCTTCGAAACTACTTAATTCTCTGTATCTCCGTAGGAGCGTCTGTTGCGGCGATTTGCAACTTCAGAATCTGAAGCCTGAAAGCTCATCGAGGTGAGCTCGACGCTCGCACTGGGGACGGGAGACTGCTCGCAGATCACCGGAGGGACGGAGGGAAAGGAGTAGGAGCGAGTAGAGATTATGGAGACGCCCGCTAAGAAATGGAAGCAGCGGCGAGAGCAGAAGGTTAGCACTCGAGAGCACAAATCGTAAATCGAGCTTCGCACAGCGACCACCCCCTACCCTCCGAACCTCGCTAACCTCCTCCTCCGTAGCTCCTCGACACTTGGCGAGTCGTCCTCCTGCTCCTCCTTCTCTGGCTTCGAATCGTGCATCTCCAAGCTCGCCTTCATCGCCGCTGCAAGCTCGGCATCCTCGTCGTCCTCCCCTCTCCGCTTGAGCTTCATCTTCGTCGGCTTCTCCTCCTTCTTCTCCGACTTCCGCTCCATCACCTCCTTCCCCTTCCCCTTCCCCTTCCCCTTCCCCTTCGACTCTTTCGGCTCCACTACGATAACCTCATCATCACTCTCCTCCTGCGCCTTGGTCGCCGCCAAACTCATCGCAATCGCCTGCGCGATCTGCTCCTCCTCACTCAAATCCTCCCCAGGACTCGCCGTCTCCCACCTCGGTCTCCTCCGCCTCTTCTCACTCTCTCCCTCAACCGACGACCCCGACTCTCCCTCGTCCATCTCCTCGAAATCAGCTCCGCGTTTTAGCTTCCCCTTGTCCTGAGACGAAGAGCCGAGAGTGTGTCCGACACCGGAGAAGCGGGCAGCGGAACCGCCGGAGGTGCGCATGGTTGTTGAGGGAGGTGGGAGGGTGGCGGCGCGGTCGGCGGCGTCGGGAGGACGGGGATGGCCGGAGATGGCGCTTTCTTCGGTGGGGAGGACGACAAAGATGGAGTAGCCTTTTGTGCGTGTAAGTTAGCGGTGGAAGAGGGAGGAGGGAGGAAGACGCACCTTGATTCTCGGCTTCGCGGAGGGTGAGGCCGAGGAACGTCGGAGAGATCCAGGTGGGAGAAGGAATGCACGAGTCGAGGTTGTAAAAGCGTTGTGGGGTGGCGAAGCGGCGGATAGTGTACCAGTGAAGTTGGTGGTTGAGGACGAAGCCTTCCATTCGTCTGCGCGTCGCGAGTTAGCTGCTGCTGCGAAGCAGGCGGGGAGAGAGTGAACGCACTCGGGCGTCTCGTGGGCGTCTTTCATCTCCTTGCTCTGCCACCGCACGAGCTTCAGGCCCAGCACCTTGAGCGCCTCCTCCATCACTGTGCCAATAACGCGTCAGCTCCGTCTACCAACACGGCAACTCGCACGCGTACCCATGATGCTAAAGAACCCCGAATCGTCGTAGTTTGGACTCTCCTCCAGCCCTGATCCTCCAGGCACATCTTCCATCTGCTCCGCCTCGAGAATGTCGAGCTGCCGTGCGATATCGGCGAGGTCTTGAGGCGTGAAGAGGGACGATTGGAGAAGGTTGTTGAGGGCGTGTTGTGCACAGAGCATGGATCCAGCTGTTCCGAGGGTTAGTCGAGTTGAGAGGATGGTAAGGAGAGGTGCGCACGCTCTTGCTGTGAGGAGGGTTAGCTGGGGAGGATGGACACTGAGAGGAGGCACTGACCTTCTCGTGGTAAATGGTCGGAACGAGATCCATGGCGGCTGCTAGATGTTACCAAGAAGACGTATCAGCTACGTCCTGGGCAAATGGAGGACTCCGTACTCACGGGAGAGGGTGAGGGCTGCGCTGGTCGGAGAGAGTCCAAGCGCCGTGGTGGATAGTGAGGGCAAGCTCGTTCGAAAGCGAGGCGTCGCACGGCTGATTCTAGGCGAGCTGTGCGGTAGGTAGAGGCGTTGGCTGCTGAGTGAGTTTGCTGAGAAGGAGGAGGGATAGAGAGCCACGCAAGCGCCGCCGCGCGAAGGAGACGTTCTCTCCTGGTCTAGCACCTTGCCTCCCGCCACATCGCTCGAATCTAGGATCGTACTGCTAGGACCCGCCTCGCTGAAGCAAGCTCGAGAGGCCACCTGGACCGCAGCGGACGCCCGATACGACCACTCCCGCCCTCACCCATCACCGACCTTGAACGATGCTTGCGACGCTCGGAGGCTTCTTTCGCGCGGTACGCTCGAGGATAGCTGAGGACAAGAGCTATGGCGCGGATACCAAGGTGAATCAAGCGCAGCGTCCGCGTATAAGGGGCGAGAGCTGACAAGTGGGCACCAGTCGACGCTCCTTCGCATCTTCCCTCGCATCACCTCTCGACCCTGCCCGAAGAGCTCATTCACCACATTGCGCGCTACACAGACGATGCCACTCTCCCCGCTCTCGCCGCCGTATCCCGTCGCTTCTACTCCGCCGCACGCCGATGTACGCTCTGGACCTGCCTCAGCGACACACAGCTCTGCATGCTCCCTCGCCTTCTCGATAACTCCCCCTCCTTGCGACTTTACCTTCGGTTTATCCACTTCGATTTGTCCGACTGGTCGCAAGAGTCCATCTCGCGGTGCGAGACGAGATGGATCGTGCGGACGCTGGAGCTTTGCGCGTCCCTCAGGAGCTTGGTGGTTCAGGGAGTGCCGGGAGCGCTAGATTGCGCTCCCCTCACCGCCTCGATTGGAAGACTCAAGCTATTGGATGCGTTGACGCTCCAGGGAGGCCACATCTACTGGGCCGACTTCCTTCCCATCCTCGTCGCGCACCCCCGTCTTCGGCAGCTGGACGCGACAGTATCTTACCTCGCGTTACCAGCAGCTATGGCGTTCCGCGTCTCCCGTCTCACCCATCGCACCCACCTCACTCTTCATCTGGAATACTTCAGCAACGCCACTCTCATCGCAATCGGTATTGCCACTTTCCGAAACCTCGTCAGCTTGAATCTCGAGCTGCAGTACATGTGCATCGTGACGGAAACGGGCATCATGATTGCGTTCAAGCTACTCCCATCAACGCTCCATCGCCTGCGTCTCCGCACCAGCATCCTCCGACCCTCCCTCGACGTTCGAAACGATCTCCTCTTGTGCTTCCGACACCTCACTGGATTCTTAATCGACGTCGACGAGGATAATCTCGATATCCTGAACCACCTTTCTCGACTCTCCAGCACCTCGAGGTCATCATATTGACGACGCACCTCTTTTCCCGGAGGCAGGCCTTCTCTCGAGCCCTGTACGGGATCTTGCACCCCGGTGGGCTTCCGAGCTTGTTGGGGTTTTTGGTCAAAGGGGGAAAGACCGATTTCGATACGTCGGAGGTGCGGCGGCTGAAGAAGGTGGCGAAGAAGCGCGGGATCAGGCTTCGCTACGAGTGCTTGTGGAGGTGAGCGCCTTCCAAGGTTTATACTGCGCTTGCAGTACTGACGTCGTGCTTCGCAGGAGAGAGCGTCGGAGGAGTCGGCGGGGGCCTGCGAATGTACTTTGAGGTCAGCTGGTTGAGGGCGTTCACTTGCTCGCTCAACTGCTCGCTGCTTCGTCGCCCCGAGCTCCCGCGCTTTTTGCTTGCTTTCGGCGTGCGGATTGAAACGCTTCTCTGCGAGTAGCTGGACGGTGAAGAGGGCTGCTTCTGCGAAGGAAGGGAGGCAAGCTTTCTGCGCACGCATGTCGTTCCTTTCGACGGACTTTGACTGAAACAACGTCAAGCCGCTCCTTTCCCAGTTCGTCTCGTCTCCCCGTCAATGGCCGAAGCTGATCTCGCCTTGCACAGAAGTCTCATCCCTGCCGATTCTCCCTCCCCTCGCCTCCTCCTCTCCACCTCAACGATCACCCCTCCCGCCACTCTCGTCAACCTCGCCACAATCTGCTCTTCGCCGTCGTCACCCCAAGACTTTGAGCGAGCGAACTGGAGCGAACTGCTGAAAGTGCCACGCCGGCGGCGCTTGGCGCATTATGCTCTCGATTCGAGCACCTGGACGTGCTGGAGGATCTCGAAGGACGGATGGAGGACAGCTTGGACGGCTTGGGTGGGTTCGTGGGTTCGGAGTGAATGTCGTCTGTGCGCGTTTCGTCGCCGCCCATCGATGGGACTCCGTCCAAACTCGTGGCGCGTCCCAGACTCTGCTCTCCTTGGCCTCGATTTCTCGAACTCTTCGAAGCTGTTCAGCGTGCTTACGAAGGCTTACGAGGATCCGGAATCTGGCATGTCAGTGTCTCAGATTCCACGCTCGCCCTGCTCGCCCACGGGTGGAATGCTTGCGTAATCTATTCGCTCATCTCGCGCTGTTTGTTCGACGGGGTCCCGCGCTTGGCAAGGCGTATCCTCGCGCTAGGGAGCGTATCCTCGCGCTAGTCAAAGGCAGCGGGGACTCGAGCTAAACCAGGGGGGATTAGGTAAGATTTTTCGCTACCCCATCCTTCTCTTCCTCAATCTACGCCGGCCCCAGTTCCCCTCGTTCGTTCTCCAGTTTCCCTCCTTCGACTCTCCAGCTCTCCGCCTTCGCCGTCCCCCCGAGTTTCTCGCCTTCGCCTCGCCTAGCCCTCTATCACCGCCAACTCAATGGATCGACCTATCGAACGCGACGTCGTCGAGGAGTCCTCCATCGCCTTCGACGAGGATAAAGAGCACGAAAAGGACGTCGCAGAAGTCGAACAAATTGACGAGGTGTACGGGAAGCTCGGTGCCAACAGCCCCAAGTGCGTTCCCTTCTCTCCCACTTTGTCGTTCTCCTGGCTGACCGTTCTCTTTGCTTTCTCCTTCCCTCACCTCTCATCCATCGCTCCTTACCCCTCGCTCCTCACCCCTCGCTACTTCTCCTCTGCAAGCTACCGCGCCTTGGGATGGATCCGAACCTCCGTATTAATGGCCAAGACTCAGATCGGACTTGGTGTCCTCTCCATTCCCTGTACGTTCCTCTCAAACTCGGCTGAAGCTCGCTGCTCACGTCCATGACTTCGCAGACGTCCTTGAGACTCTCGGCCTCGTCCCTGGCCTCCTCGTCATCCTCCTCATTGCGGCAATCACGACGTGGTCTGACTACGTCGTCGGCTGCTTCAAGATGAACCACCGGAACGTTCACAGTGTCGCGGATGTCGGATTTTTGTGGTGGGGACCAGTCGGGAGGGAGGTGTTCGGAGCCATCTACTGGTTATGCAAGTATTGCTCTCCCGCATCAATCGCCCGACGCTGACGTCCTCACTTAGACATGACCTGCATCGCCGGTTCTGGAATGCTGGGTATCTCCATCGCACTCAACTCGCTCTCGAACCACGGTACCTGCACTGTCGTTTTTGTGGTCGTCGCCGCGATTGGGACGTTCCTCTTCTCCGTCATCCAAACCCTCGACAAGCTCTCTTTCCTTGGATGGATCGGGTTGGTTAGCATCATGGCTGCCAGTACGTACCCTCCTCGGCGCGCGAGCTCTCAAAACTGACCCCTCCCTGTAGTCTTTACGCTCGTTATCGCCGTCACCGTCACTCGTCCTTCTCTCGCGCCCGCCACTGGAGACTGGGAGATTGGTCTCAAGATCTTTGCGAACCCCACTTTCGCCGAGGCCGCCAACGCCATGGCCACCGTCGTCTGTACGCGCTCTTCTCTTCTTTGACCAACGAACGTCGCTAATAGTCTGCAGTCGCATTTGGAGGGACCCCGGCCTTCTTCGGAGTCGTTAGCGAGATGCGTGATCCTCGCACGTACACGAAAGCGATGCTTTCCTGCCAGGCCTTTGTCACGACTACCTATGTCGTGCGTGCCGTCTCTCGTTTCTCTCCGGTCTTCGCTAAGTCTTGCGTCTCTCTCAGGTCGTCGGCCTTGTCGTCTACGCGTACGCTGGTCAATACGTTGCCGTACCCGCCCTCGGTACCGCTGGAGACCTCCTCAAGAAGATCTGCTACGGCATCGCAATCCCCGGACTTTTGGTGAGTCGCCTCGTCGTCCTCTTCGCTCGCAAGTGTTCTGATTGTGAATTGTGCACATAGGTCGGGTGTATCTTGTACAGTCACGTCCGTCTTGATCCTCCTCCAGTGCGAGTTCCTTCGCTGACGGTTTTTCGTCGGTAGCTCCCTGCGAAGTACATCTTCGTTCGCCTCCTTCGCGGAAGTCACCACCTCGGTAACAACACTCCTCTTCACTACGTACTGTGGACGTACGTCTTCTCGCACTCTCTCTCTCACCCCTCGCTGACACCGCTCTCTCTCCTCCCAGCGCCTCGGTCGGTTTCTGCGTCGCGTTTTCCTTCGTAATCGCGTCCGCCGTTCCCTTCTTTAACGGTCTTATCGGTACGTTCAATTTCTCAGCGCGAACTTGCGCCCTCGCTGGCGAACTTGCGCCCTCACTGACCTCTCTGTCCAGGACTCGTCGGCGCGCTCTTCGGAACAACCCTCAGCATGCAGATCATGGGTGGTATGTGGCTCTACGACAACTGGCAGTTCCGTACGACCGACAAGTCATTCAAGTACTGCGCTCTCGTCGCCTGGAACTTGTTCATCATCGTCGCTGGAAGTTTCCTCTGCATCGGTGGAACGTGCGTTCCTCTCTCCTTTTCCGTTCAGCTGGATCTCGGAGCTAATCACTGCGTCTGTAGATACGGAAGTATCCTCGGAATCATGAAGGATTTCGACTCTGGCAACATCTCACAGCCTTTCAGCTGCGCTGATAACTCGTGAGGGCTGTGTGGATAAGGACGACGGCGGTTGCGGGAAGAGATGTAGATTAAAAGGGCTGTAGAACGGGAACAATGCCACAAATTATTTGGCACGAAGCGCTCCGCCTCTCCTGCTTCTTTCTGACCGCGGCCTGTTGCGAACCTTGAGCGTGCGCTTTCGCCTGCCTCACTTCCCCCCCGTTCCTCCGAGAGCAGTGGAAGACGACGCATGATAAGAAAAAACGCTGCTTATGCTTCTGGTAGTAGGAAAGTGAATGGTTACCTCGGCACAGAAGGAGGAGAGCGAGGGCTTGCGAGGGCTTGCGAGGGGGGTGCGAGATTCACCAGGAGCTGTCTCACGCCGGGCTCCAGGTCTGCGCAAGTGCCACGATCTTGTGTAGAATGGAGTCTGGATACGCTACTCGGGAGTTGTGAAGCTCTGGTCGGACTCTGCTTGCACAAGGAGAGGAGGGGAGTGGAGTGAGGGGGGTTGCGAGATTTGGCCCCGTGAGCGGATCCTGCCAGCCCTAGAATTTGCAAACTCTGAAAACATAGGTATAGCACTGACCCTCTGTACCTACGAGCAGATAAGCTTGTACCGAAGATGGTGCGCGTTAGGGAAGACCGGGGGTCTGGTGAAGCGAGCTGAGACAGACACCTCTGCGTGAGAGCACGAGTGAACGACTCCGGCTCTCTCTTTTCTCCCTCACGATTGCTTCACTCGATTTACCCCCGCAACCAGCACGCCTTCCGCTGATAACTAACGATCACCAGCTCCTGGTGCGAAGGTGCGATTGCAGTGCCAAACTTCGTCGAAGGGCGCGGCGACCTCCTTCGCACCCAAGGACTTGACGTCCTTCCCCCAAACGACCTCCTCGTCATTTGACAGATAGGGCTGACATTGGATCACTTTGGAAGCGAGCAGTCTTTGAGAGCAGACAGACTTGACGCCACCAGCATTCCTCGACCATCGGACCGAGTCTCGCGCCACTTTCCGTTCTTCGCACTCGTCTTTCGCTCCTCGCTATTCCGTTTGCGCTTTAGAAGCAAGCGCGCAGTTCCTCAACTAAGTCCCCAAGCTACGTCCAACAACATCTGTTCTTCAACACGCTCAACAAAGTCCCTACAACCACAACCTCCCTCTTCCTACACCTCCGTACTCTCTCCACGCCCACAGAAATCAACCCTCCACCCACCCCCCCATTTCCACCGCATCCCCCCCACCTCCTCTATAATACCCCCTCACCACCCCCCTCTCCGCCAGTCCCTCCTTTCTATACAACCTCATCGCCTCCTCATTCTCCCTCTGTACATGGAGCGACACCCAAGCTTTCCTCCCTCCTCCATTCCCCCCAACCCCTCCCTGCGCCCCTCCAAAGTCGGTACCATCGTAATCGTCTAATAACCGCCTCACGGCCCCAGCGAGGAGTGCTCGAGCGACGCCCCGCCGACGAGAGGAAGGGTGGACGACGAGGGAGAGGATGTAGATTCCTGGAGGGCCGAGGGGGTTGGGGAGGAGGCGTGCGGAGAGGGTTCCTAGGAGGGGTGGTCCTGTTTCGGGGTTTGGTGAGGAGGGGGAGAGTGGGTCGGAGGAGGGGAGCGGGAAGGGAAGGGCGTTGGCGAGGAGAGCGAGAGAGTGAGGGAGCGTGAGGAGGTGCGTGTAGAAGGACGGCGGGTAGGTCAACGGAAGGTGTTCGTCCTGCTTACGCGACCTCGTTAGCCGCCTCCCTCCTTGCGCCGGGGGAAAGGACGCACCTGAAGCGCCTTGACGACGCCCACCGAAGCCCTCTTCATCTCCACTAGTTCAAAGGTGAGCCGCTCGCGCCGCGGGCGGAACGGGAACGGAAGGAAACCAGTTCGGAGGGAGGAGGTGGAGCAGGTTATGGGGAGGTCTTGTTGCGAGTAGGAGAAGGGCGGGAGAGGGAGGGGGAGGAGAGGGAGGTACTGTGGTTCGAACAGGGTGGCCAAAGGGTGTTTGTTGTTGGGGAGGAGGGGCGGGAGAGGAGATTGAGTCGGGTGGAAGAGGGCTGTTTCGGTCTTGAGTTCGTCGTCACCAGTCGAGGGCCGCGGGTCGTAGAGCGCGCCTAACCGTGGACCCCCGAGCCAGATTAGCTAAGGACCCAGGGGGACAGACAGCTTTGAGATCGATTCCAGACGAAGTAGGAGACTCGACGTCCTCGGACTTGGGCGTCTAACGAGATGAGATGAGATCGTTCCTTACTCGTCTGTCCTGTTTCTTCGTCTGCCTCACTGGCCCTCAGAGTAAGCAGGGCACTGGAATGTACACAGCAAAGTTTGGCTCAGTGCGCTGTTCCGACTTTGAACGCGGAAAGTCGGGAAGGGACGGGCGGGCGGGATTCCCTTGCTGTTCGCTAAAGAGTTCCGCTGGTCCCCTCTTCCTTCCTCTTCAACACTTCTTTGACCCAGTCAAGGAACTTTTGCACACCTTCAGTAAGCTCAGCAACTCAAGCTGGACTCGGTCAAGAGCTACTCGAGCTCAACTTGACCGAGAGACGAGCTCACCTGACTGCCTGTGAGACTTGAGCTAACTCTCTTCCTTCCGCCAGCTCCCAACTCCACCTCAGCCATGCCCAACTCCCAACAGCCTCCTTCCCGCACTGCCACTCCCGGCCGCCCTGGCTACGAGGAGACTGGCTCTCACCTCGACGCTCTGTGAGTGCCCGCCTTCTCCACGCTCTCTCCTCCTTCCGGGTACCCGCTTCCGCCTTGGAGATACCTTGTGCCGCGGCCTCGCTCCCAAGCCACGCTCTGTACAGCCTGGATGGTGTATCAGGCATTGGGCGAGCACGGCGCACGACGCTGAGGGAGGGGGAGGGACCGGGAGTTCGTTCTACCCCGCTTTCATGGCGACTCGTCGTACCGAAGTTACAGCTCAAGATGCAGCAGGAACGACGAGCTAACCAGGCCCTTTTACCATTCGCAGCGGACCCGAGGCCACCTACGGCCTTCTCGGAAAGGACCTCGACATGTTCTCCGAGGCCGGATTCGACATGGAGAAGATCCACCTCAAGGTCCGCTTGCTCCCTCCCGCGGCTCAGGAAAGACCCAGCTAACCCGTGTATGACAGCGCAACGCTCCCGTCGCCCAGCTCTACGAGGACGCTATCAAGTACGAGGGCGCCGTCCTCGCCTCCTCTGGCGCGCTCATCAACTTCTCCGGCAAGAAGACCGGCCGTTTCGCCCAAGGACAAGCGTATCGTCTACATCGTCTACACGAGCAAGGATGACATCTGGTGGGGTACCGTCAACATCAAGATGGACGAGCACACGTTCGAGATCAACCGCGAGCGTGCCATCGACTACCTGAACACCCGCGACAACGTCTACGTCTTTGACGGATTCGCCGGCGTACGTCCTTCTTCTCCCTTCGCCCCACCTCCCCATCCACCCGTGCTCTTACTCTTGCGACGCTCCAGCACTCGCACTCGCAACCCCCCACTTGCCCGCACTCTAGCTGACCCCAACCTTCTTGACAGTGGGACCCCAAGTACCGCATCAAGGTCCGCGTCATCTGCGCGCGCGCCTACCACGCCCTCTTTATGCACAACAGTGCGTTCCTTCTCCCGCTGCCCGTTTCCAGAGCGCAGCTAACTCAGCTCGCACCCCTCGCAGTGCTCATCCGCCCCACCGCCAAGGAGCTCGAGGACTTTGGAACTCCCGACTTCATCATCTACAACGCTGGACAGTTCCCCGCCAACCGTTTCACCGCTGGCATGACCTCCAGCACCTCCGTCGAGGTCAACTTCAAGAGGAAGGAGATGGTCATCCTCGGTACCGAGTACGCCGGAGAGATGAAGAAGGGTATCTTCTCCGTCATGGTGCGTTCCTCACTGCTCGTGACTGTGCTCGAGCTAATCACTACGTCCTCGCGCAGCACTACCTCCAGCCCGTCAAGTTCGGACAACTCTCCCTCCACTCCTCCGCCAACGAGGGAGTCAACGGCGACGTGACCCTCTTCTTCGGACTCTCCGGAACCGGAAAGACCACCCTCTCAGCCGACCCTCTGCGTCAGCTCATCGGTGACGACGAGGTGCGTTGTTCCTCCTTTCGACCTTGGTGCGAACGAATGCTAAACTCGCGCGCTCGCAGCACGTCTGGTCCGACACTGGAGTCTTCAACATCGAGGGTGGATGCTACGCCAAGTGCGTTGGCCTCAACGCCGAGAAGGAGCCCGAAATCCACGGCGCCATCAAGTTCGGATCCATCCTCGAGAACGTCACCGTGCGTTTGCCTTTGTGCTCAGTCTTTCACTCGTGCTGACGAGCTTGTTTCGACGACAGTACGACTACGCTACCCGCGAGCCCAACTACGAGGACACTGGCATCACGGAGAACACCCGTTGCGCCTACCCCATCGAGCACATCGCCAACGCCAAGATCCCCTGCATGTCCTCCAGCCAGCCCAGCAACGTCATCTACGTGCGTCTTCATTCCCTCCTTTGCGCCCGAACGAGAACTAACGCGCGCACCTCTCCAGCTCACTTGCGATGCCTTCGGTGTCCTCCCCCCCGTCTCCCTCCTCACCCCCGACCAGGCTCAGTACTGGTTCCTTTCCGGCTACACCTCCAAGGTACGTTTCTCCCTCCTTTTGCTTGAGCGGTGCTAACGTTGCGCGCAGACCCCTGGAACCGAGGACGGCATCACCGAGCCCTCTCCCACTTTCTCCACCTGCTTCGGACAGCCCTTCATCGTTCTCCACCCCTCTCGCTACGCTACCATGCTCGCCGAGCGCATGGTCAAGAGCGGTACCAAGTGCTGGGTACGTCCTTCCCTCGTCCTCGTTGTCGATTAAGGCTGATTGGAACTTGCGCAGCTCGTCAACACTGGATGGACTGGAGGAAAGTTCGGAACTGGAAAGCGTTGCCCTCTTAAGGCTACTCGCGCTATCATCGATGCTATCCACGATGGCTCGCTCGCCAAGGCTGAGTTTGAGAACTTGTGCGTTCCTCTCCCTGCCTTCCTTCCTCCTCCCTCCCTCCCTCCCCTCCGCACCCATTCTTCCTCCCCGCACTCTCAACCTCCCTCGTCCCCTCTCCGTACCCGCATCTCAGTCACTGACTCCCCCCTCCTCCCACAGCCCCGTCTTCAACCTCTCTATCCCCAAATCCGTCACCGGCGTCGACGCCAACCTCCTCGACCCCGTCAAGGCGTGGCCCAACAAGGAAGCCTTCGCCGCCGAGTCGGTCAAGCTTGCTGGCATGTTCAAGACGGCGTTCGCGAGGTACGAGGCGGATTGCGCACCTGAAGTCGTCGCTGCTGGACCGGTGTTCTGAGGGAATTCGAATGGGGGATTGTATGTTGCGGTGAAACTACTAGTTCGCAAAACCTTTGGCCTTCTGCGAGAGGAGCCATCATCGAGAGCAACGCGCCGCCAGAGCAGGCGACGCGCCGGCGACGCGGGGAGACTTCGACTTCGACTTCGAACCTCTCTCCTCGACCTCGATGGTCCACCTCGACCTCCTTCAATCCTCCCAAGATCCCATGCGAGAGGACCGGCACCTCGTTGTCCACCGCGCGACGAGCCTCGTAGCGGCGCTGTTGGTGCCGCTCGCGATGTTGTTGGCGCTGCCGGGTTTGACGGAGTATTGGTGCGTTGGGGTTGCTCTCTCGCGATCGGGGCGGTGTGGGTGGTAGTGGGGATGCTGCGGTGGTGTCGGGGGGAGGGGAGGAGAGTGAGGTGGGAGCGGCGGCGGTGAGGTGGGAGCAGGAGGAGGGGGGACATGGGAGGGGGGCTGGTGGTTCTGGTGGGTTAAGAAGCTGATGCGGCTGGCGCAGGTACATCAAGAAGGACGCTATGGGACAGATCGTGCAGGAGCAGAGGGACCCACCCTTGTTGACCGCTGGCCTCGCCGTCTCCTTCGTGCTCACGGCGCTGGCGACGTTGTTCCTCCTCTTCCGGACTGTCGAGACGCACCCCGTTCGTCCCTCTATCTCTTTCGTTCGTACAGGATGGTACTGATGCGTGGCGTGAAGAGGTTCTGCACGTTCACAGGCCTGGGATTGCTCTCCTCGTCGATCCTAATCAACCTCATCGCCACTTCCATCTTCGCTGCCGAGAAGGTTGAGATCCCAGACGGCTACATCCTCTCGACGGCTTTCTGGCTCACCGCCTCGAGTAGCTGCGTCGCGTTCAGCGTCATGGGGTTACTGGGGTTGGACGCCTTGTCGACGAGGGGGTGGAAGAAAGGTGGACCGGGGATCACGCCTAAGCAGAGGAGTTTGGTGATTGCTTGGACGATCTTTTTGGGTGTGGTGATGGTGGGGTCGGTGGCGTTTCGGTGAGTGGACGTGCGCGAGGAAGGAGAGAGGGAAGCTGATGGTTTTGATGCAGGTATCTCATGAATCTCAAGTTCGCTCCACTGCTGCTCCTCGCCACGCATCAAGCTCATCGTGCTTTACATCCCACAGCTTCCTTGACGCACTATACTTTGTCATCCAGACCGTCATCACCACCGTTCGTCCCTCAATCTCCCCTCCGCGGACCTTTCAATAAACTCGCTCCTTCGCAGGGATTCGGCGACATCGTTCCTGAAACCACCAACTCGCAAGTATTTGCGCTCTTCTACAACACGATCGGCATCATCTCCTTCGCTATCGTCGTCGCCTTCGTCCGAGCCACAGCTCTAGAAGCGATGGAGAACGAGTACGCCCTTCTCTCTCCCTCGTTCAGCCGAATGAAGCTGAGAAGATGCACAGGTACAAGACGCAGGAGAAGCTCATTCTCCGTCGACTACGACGCCACAGCGCACGTATTAGGAACACGTTCGCCGATTCGGTGTGGAAGGCTTTGGGGTGGGTGCTGTGCGTGAGACCCGAGCTGGAGGAGGCGGGGCAGAATGGGGAGGGGGAGCAGGAGGAGAAGGTTGAGGGGAAGCAGTACGAGGAAGCGATCGTCGAGATTCAGAAGGAGCGGTCGAGGGAGTTTAGGTCTCAGGTGCGTCGGCGAGCTTCGACGAGTGGAGTCGGGAGCTGATACGACGGGGAGCGCAGGTGTTTGTCTCTGTATCGTTGTTTGTTGTCGTTTGGCTTGTTGGGTCGGCCGCGTATATGAAGCTCGAGGGCTGGTGCGTGTCGTTCTTCCCCCGCGCGCGATGGCAGCTGACAGTCGCTCGCTTCGCAGGTCGTTCTTTATTGCGTTTTACTTCTGCTTTATCTCGTTCTCCTCGATCGTGAGTCCTTCGTGTACTGCGGGTTGAGGAGAGGAGGGAAGGCGCGGCTCGAGGGGGGAGCAGGCGGCAGGGCGAGGCGGATCCATGCGAGGACTCCACTAACGGACTTTTTTGGCGTGAAATCTGTAGGGTTACGGAGGTACGTAGACGCTGGGTTGGAACCTGCGCTAGACAAAGCTGATCGCTCGTCGGACTACGCAGATTATGCGCCACAAACCCCTCCTGGACGCGCTTTTTTCTGCATCTGGGCGCTGGCGGGAGCTGGAGTCCTCACCGTTTTCTTCTCGAGTACGTCATTCCCTTTGGCCGCTGGGAAGTCACTAACGTCGAGTGAACCAGTCCTCGCCGACGCGTACAGCGCGCGCTTCCGTACGTCCCTTCGCATCCCCCGCAAGATCTCGCTGACTTCTGGCACAGGGGAGACACTCCAACGATGCTGGCTCAGCCGCTTCGTCTTCCACATCTTTCCCGGCGCTCACCCTTCCCCCGATATCAGCCCCGTCGCCGCAGTCCCCTCGCTACCACCCGGTTATGCGCACGAGAGAGGAAAGGCGACTACGTCAATCGTCGGCGAGGAGCAGGAGGAGGGAACGTTCTCGGAGGTGTTGCTCGATTTGATCGGGGACGTCAGGGATCATCTGGCGGAGTTGGTGGAGAGCGATGGAGGGTACGGGACGAGTCCGACGGTGGACGTGGTTGTGCAGCGGTGTATGGGTGCGTTCGACTGGATGTATCGCGCACCGAGTGATTCGCTGACAAGCTGAATCGTCGCAGAGGAGCAGAATTTCTCGCTCAAGCACCGCGAGCTGGTGTGGAGCGATCAGAATCTCAAGCGCTTCATCTGTTCGTTCTCGCTCTCTCGTCGCTTGAACGAGAACTCACGGGCTGTGCAGATCTTCGACGACTGCAGGAAACGCTTGGTCGTTTGGAGGACGCGGCGAAAGAGGCGGTAAAGGTGGATGAAAGGGGGGGAGGGAGGAGCAGTCGAGCAGAACGGGCAACAGCGGAGGACGGGGAAGGATCTCAGCCACATACACGCCTCGGTTTGACCGACGCCGCTGCATAATGTATTCCTCCTTGATCTACATGTCCAACAATAAAACCTCGCTCGGCGAGCGATTAAGATAGAAACTACGAAATGCCCCCAATCCGCTCCTCCAAGTCCTCCTCCATCCCTCCTCACGATCCTCGAGGCCTGGGCTTCTCCCCAATGGGCCTGTCCAGCGCCCTCGTGCTAGAAGGAATCATCGCAGGCGACGTCCCATAAACGATCCTCGGCGTGAACCCCGTCCTCCTCAAATCTGCCACCGACGCCTTGCGCTTGACGCTCTCCGATTGAAGCGATTGCAGCACCTTCGCGTCCTCCTCCCTCGAGCTCTCCGCATCCTCGAGCGCCGCGATCTGGTCCCAGACTTTGCCTTCGCCGCTACTGCGCCTTCGAGAGGTGGTCGGGACGGCGGGAGGGAGAGGTCGAACAGGTCGTGCTGGGGTCGGGCGGAGGTTCGCTCGGGAGGGGAAAGGCTGGGAAGTGGAGGCGAAAGCGGGTACGATGATCGAGGCTTCGAGTCGCGCTTCTCCCGTCTCAGGTCCTGGCGATGCGGAAGGGCGCCGGACGAAAGATCCGAGGTAGGAGAATAGCTTTCGAGCTGAGTAGGGTGGCGCTGGCCTCGCTGATCCTTCCTCGGGCGTGGAGGACCGCAGCGAGGATCGGTCGAACGAGTCGTCGTACTCGACTGAGTCGTCCTTGGGGCGTCGAGGTGCTTCCCAGCTTTGAGCGGGGAGAGGGGGTTTGGCGACGGGGTCGTCGTAGAGGTGAGCGAAGCGCGAGCCAGCGAGGGCGAGAGGGGGTTGTAGGGGGACATCGACTTCAACTGGAGGAGGAGGCGCGGCGTAGATGTTGCGGCGCTCGAAAAAGGTGTCCTCCGCAGGGTCGTGATCCAGATCATCCTCGTCCTCGTCCTCGTCCTCGTCCGACGACGATTCAGGTTCAGGCGACTCCTCGACGACGCGGACCTTGCTCGCCGCGTTCGACGATGCAGCAGGCGATAAGCTGCGGTGGTACGCTCGTGCGAGGAGATGCGAGGGTTGACGTGGGTTCCGCGCGAGAGGAAGCCTGGAGGAGCTCGGTGTCGAGAGTGGGAGGGAGGGGAGAGGCGATTGACGAAGCACGCGACGACCTGCGCATCGAATCCCTCGCTCGCCGTTCCCTCAGCGCATTCACGCGCGCGACCAATTTACTCCTGCGTCCACCTCGTCAGCGAACCGTAACCGCGCGAGAGAGGAAGACCAACGCACCACTCCCAAGCTCCCGCACAATCCTCCTCTCCCAACCCCTCGCCCTCCAAGAACGCCCACACGACATCATCGACACCCGACTCCCTCCCCTCGTCCCTCGCCGCCCTGCTCTCCTCCACCAACGCCATCTCCAACCTCCTCCACTCCTTCGACGTCCATTCCATCTCAGGCGCCGGGCTCTCTCCCCACCTCGCGTTCAGCGCACCTGGCATAGCATGCGCTCCGCGCATCGATGACACGCTCGAAGGGGCATACCTCGGCGTGACTCTCTGCAGCACCTCCTCCTCCGCCTCCCCCAGCATCTCCCTCCTCTCCTCGCTGTCCTCCCCATCGCGCTCCTCCCCATCACTCGCAGCCGGCTCCTCGATTCCCTGCTCCACGTACGCATGGTACACTTTCAGAATAGCGGCAGCACGAGCTGCGGCGCGTGGGTCAGTCGAAGAGACTTCTATGACGGGGAGAGTGGGGTGGGAAGGACGGGGTCGGGAGGAGCGGCGCGAGGCGTTGAGGGGGTCTTGGGAGAGTTGGGAAAGTTGCGGGGTGAAGGTGTTGGATTGGGCGTTTTGGAGGTGCGCGAGAGGGGTGCTGCGAGAGTGGGAGGGGGTGGAAGAGGTTGAGGGGAGGGTGGAGGTCGAGGCTTGAGGCGTGGAGGTCGACTGAGTCGGTGTAGGGCGTTCAGCCTGAGAAATCGAAGCCTTCGCCGTCGCCATGCTCGCCAGTTTGATCCCCGGCGTCCCTCTCATCTCCACCACGCACCCCAGCCCCGCCAGCTTCTGCGCCAGCAGCAACCTCCCCTCCCCGACTTTCCCACCCATCCTAAGCTTCTCCACCGACGCCGGCACCGTTGCTCTTCGCACAGGCGACGGAGATCCCATCACGGCGTCCTCGGTCGCTCGGCGAGGAGAAGGACTAGCCATACGACTGTCTTCGAGAGGGCGGCGGAGGGGAGAAGCCATAGCAGCGTCTTCGTCAATCGCGCGTCGGCGAACGGGGCTCTCCATAGTCGCGTCCTCCGTCGGACGAGCGGGAGAGTCGTGCGGACGTGCAGGGGAGGAAGGATCGGCTTGAGGAGGGGATTCGCTTCGCTTGCCGATTCCGTTCGGCGACATCGACTGCCCGACGAGGATGATCTCGACTTCTTCCTCCTCCTCCTCCTCCTCCTCCTCCTCCTCCTCCTCCTCCTCTTCGGATCTGAACGTCTCCGACTCGAGGTCCGGCGAAGAAGCCGTCAACGAAGGGGTGCGATAGACCTGCTCTTCTCCCGGCGGAGAAGTTGACGACCTAAAGAAGTCTTCCCCATTCGCCCATTCTCGCCGACGATTTCTCGCCTCCTCTTGCTCGTCGTCATCGTCCTCCTCCTTGAGCTCGATAGAAGCGGCGTCGGAGGGGAGTTCGGCGGAAGCGGCGCGGGAAGAAGGGAGTGCGGTAGAGGGGTGACGCGCTGAGAAGGCGATAGCGGAGGAGGATCGTTTGTCGAGAGGGCGCCGAAGGAAGGGCGAGGGGATATCATAGCCATACTCGAACGCGGGAGGTGCGGTGGGTCGGAGGCGGGTGGGAGGCGGAGAGGAGGAGAGAGGAGCGAGGGGGACGATGTAGTCGTATGTCGATTCGTGGTACTCCTTTGCTGGCCCTGCGACGATGACCGTATCTCCTTCGCTCTCCCCGTCGCTCGAAGCGAATCCCGCTCCCCAGTCCTCGTATCCTCCGAAATCCTGCTCCTCCTCCATCGTCCCCGATCCCAGCGGCGCCAGATCCTTATCATCCCACTCAACCTGAACGCCCATACTCTTACTCCGACTCTGACTCCGACTCCGACTGACGCTCCTCCTCCCTCCCCCGCTCCCAGCACTCGCACTCCCACTCACTCCCCGCCAAATCGGCTTCCCTTCTCCCCACCCTCTCATCTCCTCTCCACCACGCAGAAGCAGCGGGTCTTCCCCTTCGCTCTGCAGTTCAATCCACGGTACCTGGTCTAGCGTCTCGCTGGGCCTGGGAGCCAGCTTCTTGCCCTTGCTCTTGCGAGGCTTCGGCGCAGGAGAGGCGGAGGAACGTCGGGCAGTTGTTGCGGTTGGGGTGGAGATGTTCGGTTTGGCGGAGGAGGAGCGGGAGCGGGAGCGGGAGGGGAGGGGGAGGGTCGAGGGATGGAGGAGGGCGTGCTATGGCCTAGGATGAGCTCGGGCGGGTGTATAGCGAGGAAAGGACGTACGGAAGTCTGGGAGGAGTTGAGCTTGATCGAGAGAGGCTGTGCGGAGGAGGCGCGGTGGGAGGAGAGAGTGGGTGGGCTCTGGCTTGCTGGAGGTGTCGGCGGGCCCTGCGCCGGCTGTCCTTCCGTCTCTACCGCCGGATCCGGGGTAGGCTGATGCACCTGAATCTCGACCGCGGCGTCCTCGTTCCTTCCCTTGAGAGCGGCGGAGGTGGAGAGACGAGGAGAGGTACGCGCGGGTGGGGTGTTGTTACGGACGGTGAGGGACGCTCGAGAGGTGGACGCCATGGGGGTACCGCGAGTGCGCATGGAGGTGGAGGGGCGGGAGTGCTGGAGTGGGGTGTTTTCGTCGACAGGCGGACGGGGC
This sequence comes from Glaciozyma antarctica PI12, assembly GCA_002917775.1. NCBI lineage: Eukaryota > Fungi > Basidiomycota > Microbotryomycetes > Kriegeriales > Camptobasidiaceae > Glaciozyma > Glaciozyma antarctica. The sequence continues at coordinate 953,336 of KZ627148.1, read as the reverse complement.
GGCATGAGGGAGGAGGTCCGAGCCGAGAGGGCTGGGGTGGAGGTGGCGGTGCTGCGTGAGAAGGGATGGGTCAGCGTTTTGCTCTTTGCTTGAAGCCGTCCTTGTGAGCGTATGCTAGACTAGAGGCGCGCCCTTTCCTTAGAGGACCAGCCCGACTCGCCTGGTCGCCCTCATTGAAGCCACCTCCACCGCAACAGCTCCCTCGACTGCCCCCTCTCGATGCTCACTCGCCCGCTAATACTCGCCACCCTACACTCCTCCGGCCTCCAGGGCTCGCTCGGTCCCTCGAGAGAGACTTACCCTCTTGTTGTTCGCGAAAAAGTTGAGCGATTCGCCCGAGTCACCCCTCAGTCCTGGCTTGGGCGGTCCTGGACAGGGCTTGAAGTGTGATGGCAGGAACGAGCTTGAATGGGCGTAGAGGAGGCGAGCTTGAGGTTGAAGAAAGAAGGACAGCCTGAGCCAGACTTTGGCCGACAGTTTCAATCACGTGACCCAAAGTGGCTGGTGCCAGCTTGGTGAGGGAGAGCGAACGAGCGACTGCTGGAGTTGACGACGCGGTCAAAGGGACTTGAGCGCCTGCGAAGGAACTTCAATGTTTTCTGAGGCCTCGGAATGCCAGCGTACCAGAAGCAGGAATCACCACATCCTGAAGTTCGCTTGAAGTCCAGATTCCTTCGCGACCGCCACTTCTGCGCTTCTGCGAAAGCCGATCTCAGCGACCTCCCACGCCGAGCTAGGGCGAATTAAGAGGACTTGATGGATTGAGTTACCCTGTTGAGCTCCAGACATTCTGACGAGGGGGTCGATGGAGAAGAGCAAAGTGGCTCGACCTCACTCCCACCGTGCGCTCTGCCTCCGTCAGCATCGCTGCGAAAGACAAGCTGGGAGGCATACATGAATGCTGCTGTACACGGAAGGTGAGAAGATATCCTTCTGCAGGCAGAAGAACATAGCGAAATCTCGGACTCCGGGTCTCGACAGCAGCTACTCTCTCCCAGCTCATTCTCACAGCTGCCGGCTGGAAGCTCAGCGGAAGACACTGATCCAAAGCACTGATTCAACACCTAAAGCAACCACCGCCCGTAGCGTACGCCAAACAACCAAAGCCACCGACCCTCACTCCTCCCTCCTACCTACACCGACACGATCAGCTCGCTCCCCTCTCTCGAAATACAAACGATGCACACGTCGTCGCATATCTCCTCAGCCCCTCCAACGTCTCCTTCAGCTTTAAACGAGGGCGTTTCGCGGGCATCGACGGGTCCTCGGCAGGGTGGCGCTTCGCAGAGGGGCCTGCGATTTCGGTCAGCGAAAATGCGCGTACGTGGAGTAAAGACGTACCTGTGGTCGTTTCCGCTCCTCTGGAGCGAGGAGACGAGGGTGTGGCGGCTTGCGGAGAAGTGGCAGTATGCGAGGGAGTGGGAGCTGCGAGATCGGTCAGCCGAGATCATATCCTGGAGAAGAGAGGACAAACTGAGCTGAGGAGCTACCTCGAGCGCCACGCGAGAAGGCGGAAGCACTGTGACTGAGCGACTGGGGCCGGCGTTGTTGAATTGCGGAAAGACTTGCTGCTGCGATTGGGGGAGGACGAGGGAGGCGCCGAAGGAGGTAGTTGGAGTAGCGTGAGAAGGCAGTGGCGAACCTGGGAAGGAGCGTCAGCTGTTTGTTTTGATGAAGATAGGTTTGGAGGTAGCGCACCGATGGAAGGGAGTCCAGAACTCGTGTGCGGCTGGAGTCGTTCCGCGTTCCTCCCATCTCCGCTCGTCGCAAACGTCGTCTCTGCGAAGAATCTTCAGCAATCTCCGATGGATAGTCGGAACAGATCGACGCACCTCCTGCTTCCTTCTGAAGTGTCTCCCACCTCTCAAGAACGCTAGCTGCCGAGCGAGTAGTCGCCAGCTCGCTCGTGATTTGCGCCCATACAGAAGGAGGACGACATCCTAGAATGGCGGGGTACTGGAGCATCGTGATGAGAAGCCGAGCGTCCTCTTGTGCGGACCAGCGGTCTGAAGGCGGAGCGGCGACCGCGGGATTGACGCTCGGAGGAACTGCTGGAGCGACATTGAGCACGAAGATGGGACGGAGAAACGAAGAACTCACCCTCGCTGCCGAGCGCACCGCCAGATCCAGGCGCCAACTTCTGCGACGCTGCAGCTGCGTCGGAATCGACAACGTCAGCTTTCAGTCCCTTGCAAAGTATCGATTACCCACCTCTCTGCGCCTTTCGCTTCTGCTTGGCCTTGCGATTCGCCTGCCTGCCTGCTACCGCCAGGACGGAACGATCGGTTCCCAGCTCGGCCGCGATCTTGTTCCAAAGGGCGTCACTGCGAGGTTTCGGGTGGGCGACGAGGAGTGCATCGAGCTTCGCATCCTGCTCGTCGGTCCAGGGGGAGGTGTTGTACTTGGCGAGCGCTGCGGAGATATGTGGTTAGGCTAAGCAAACGCGGGATCTGAGGAAGCGAACCTTGGGCCTGGCTGGAAGGCGTCGAGAGGAGCTGAGCGCTGGAGGAAGCAGGACCGGTGGAGCTCGTCGTGATGTGGCTCGACTGAGCTGAAGCGGGAGCCGAAGGCGTCGCAGCTAAATCTCCCAAAAAATCAGCTCGTTTCCCTCTTCATGCTCCGAGCCGTAAGAAAGACGCACCTGCGCGCTTCGAGAGGTGAATGTCCCAGCGCTTCTCGCACGCTATCCCCGACCGCTCCATTCGCACACAAGTCGCTCCGCAATTGTGCACCAGTCGTCGTCGTCCGCCGCGCTTCGCACGAGCTTCGCAAGCTCGGCGTCCTCATCCTCAGACCTTAGCTTCGCCGCTGTTCAAAAAGGCCGTTAGCGCCGCTCGAAAAATACGTTAACTACTGAAGTACAGCAGCCAGTAGCGCGCAAGGCCGCCCGACGTTGTTGGCAGCTTGCGAGGGACCTCCCAATCTCGGCTGCCACGATCGCCCACGGAAGAGTCTGCGCGAGTTCATTAAGAACGTAGTCCTCGTACGAAGGATAGCGCTTTGCTGGCTGCTCGACGTGAGCTTCTGTCTGCTCCTCTGCGCTAGGTGGTCAGCTCTGCGCCTCGTACACCCCGTGTTGCCAAACACAGTCCCCACTCCGCCCCCCTCAACAAGTCCGCCTGCTCCTAATCCCGCAGTCGACCAGTGGGCTCCTCAGAAGGACCTCCTTCAGCGTTAACCGACTACTGACGCTTGCTGCAGGTCGGCCGCTGTCCCCTCGCGCGCGCCGGTTCGTTCGGTTTAGAGCAGTCAGCTCACCTTGCTGGTTCTCCGAAAAGTCTGGGAGACGTTCGCCCTGAAAGCTAGGGGTATCTCCCTGCGGAGGCGGTGGGCTGGGTTCGGGCGTAGGGAAGGTGCCGACGTCGTCCTCGTCTTGACGAACGACGGTCGCTCCGACCGAGCTTCCGCCTTCTGCGCAGCGAGACCCGGTCAGCGCCGGCAGCCAGGTGCAAGGAACACTCTCACGTACCTGGTGGAGCTTCAGACCTCCTGTGACAGCGATGGAGAGGAGGGAACCGACAGGCGAAGGTCGAATTCGAAATGCGAAGGTCGACTTCGAACTATGCGATTTCCGCACTGGCCTCGCGGCTTCCGTGATTTCTCCATTCTCATCTTGTTCGCTCCAAGTTCTTTGTAGATCTCGTACTGGCTCAGAAGCACCTTGTCGAGATGGTCCACCCCGTCCCATTCCGTCAAAGTCCGCCGGCCATCTCGCTACCTTGCTCGTGCGTCCCCGGCAGCGACGCAACCTAGCAGAGCACTACGGCTTGTTAGCTCCTAATTCCAAGCGTAGCTGGGTTGGAAAGACGCATCTCAGCATTCTTGGCAAGCTCCTACGTCTCGCCAACCCAGCCTCGCCCAACGAAATGAGGCGTGCTCTCCTCCCAGCTCAAGGACGGCGCTAGCGATACTTATCCAGTGGAGTTCTACTTAGCTGCAAAACTTTCTTCGCCAGGCTCAGCGCTCGAAGAAGAAGTGTCGGAAACACGCACAGCAATTTACGACCTCTGCGGAGGCTTCTGCTCCTTGGCAACGAGCGAAGCTACGAGGTCGGAGCGATTGCAAACGATGCGGAGAGCCTCCATGGATTTGGGGTCACATCAAGGACTGAACGAAAGATCGCGTTGACTAGCGCGAAGGCGCTAGCTCAGCGAAAGGGACGGGCGCCGGCCCGTTCAGCAGAGACGGCCTCCGTTCGAGAAGTGGCCGCCGCATCTCAGATATCCAGATACGCCTTCCAGCGCACAGCAGAGCGTACAGCGAGGAACTACAAGTTGGGCGAGCTCGAGAACGAGCAGCGTGACGGAGGACTCGAGGAGCAGTCGGAGCAGAGGGGCCGCCGCGGTCGAATAGAGTCCCTTCTCCCCCCGCCTTTAAAACAGCACGTTCGAGAAGCAGTAAAGCGCGTTTGAATGGCAGAAGCCGTGGCCCTCAGGTGGAGCGTCAGCACGCGTGAGCACGGCGTCCTCCGTCCTTCGTGTCGGCGGACCACAGCGGCGAATCGAGCAGGTTTGTCGCGATAACCAGGTATCCGCTACGTCGCGCAGGAGCCTGAAAAGCAGCCGTCCTCCTTAGCTCCCAGGGAAGACTCCAAGAGTCCTCCCACCGAGCAACCGCCCAGGCAACAACCGTGCTCGCCTTCACCCCTAGCAACTGCTCCTCCGCCCGTTGCTCCAATTCACGCCTTCTTCATAGATCCCTGGCCTGTGGTCGTGCCTGTGGTTGCCGTTGTTGAAAGGACGTCCAGCAATGAGGCGAGAAGTGAGGATCGGGGGGGAGGACGAGAGCTGGGCGGAGGGTTGGGGGACGCCGGGCTGAGGAGCAGGGTGGATGACGGGCGCACAAGACTAGGCTTGTTGCCTGGAAAGCTGAGCTCGAGCGGGGTGGGAGGAGAACAACCCTCGTCGCCGTCGAGGAGTCGGCTCCCTCCCTCCGACCTCTCCTCTCGCCTTCGTCCACTCGCCGACAGCCTCGTACGCCACGCCAGTCCACCTGCTCGAGCTCACACGGACGCCTGAGCCTTTGCCTGCTCCAGCCCGACCCCCACCAGCTCCGCTCCCAGACGAACAACATCGGCCGAGTCCAGCAACCGCCGAGAAGAGGTGCGTTTCCAGAGTTTCTGGGCGTGCGGTGGTACTGGGAAGGAGCCAGTAGGACCGAGACAGCGGAGGAGTGAGAGCGGGCAGGCGGGATCAGCGCACCAGGGCAGCGTCGACCAGGGCTGCTCGCGCGTCGGGTCGCTGCTCGGGCTCCGCACCCTGGCACGGGGAAGAGACTGCTGCAGGTCATTCGCTCGCCATCTCTGCTCTCGAGCCCTTCGAGACGTGCCGATCGAGTCAGCTGGACGGGAGGGAGGTGCTGCTGAGTCTCGGGGGGCAGCCTCGATGCCTTGTGCCTGCTGCTTCTCGCTTCTTAGAGGAAGGGAGAAGCGCAGATGCTCGGTAGTGAGTAGATCCTCTGATAGCTTCGCGAGCGGGGTCGAAGACAAAGTCATCTGGACGGAGCTTCGCTGCCTTCTCGCTCTCCTCAGCACGCTGTGGACGAGGATGGACCTCTCCCCTCCCAGCTACACGACACGGCTAGAGAGCAGCACCACTTTATACTCGAGCCGGTATCGCTCACTGTCTTGCTCAAGACGAGGGAAGGCGCGACCGACCTTACTACAGTCCGGGAGCTCCCTCCTCGCAGGAAGGAGGACTTGAACTATAGGACGGTTCCTGTCGCTGCCTTCTCTCCGCCCGAAATTCTTGGAAGACTGCTTCACAGCTCTGGCCTCATTGAGGTTTCGAAACTGACCCCCTTCTCGCAGATGGTCTACACGAAACTCCGCATCGGCTACGGTTCGTCGTCCTTCGTCCTTTCGCCAAAACTCTTCGCTGACAAGAGCTCCCCTCCCCACAGTTCCCGAACACTTCTCCTCCCCTTTGCTTCAACTCGCTGCTCGCGACTCGTCTCTCGAGCTCGTCAGCTGTGGCAGTACGTCCCTCTCCTTCCTCACACTCCCAGCACGCTAATCTCCTCGCAGGCGGCACTGGTCAACTCATCTCAGCTCTCAAAGCCGACGAGATTGACATCGCCATCGCTCTTACCGAAGCGCTCATCACTGGGATCGCGAAGAAGACGGCCGAGTACAGGATCGTCGGGACCTATGTCACGAGCCCACTCAACTGGGCTGTGAGCGTCGGGAAGGACTCGAAATATGAAAAGCTGGCGGATCTGAGGGGGGAGAAGATGGGGATTTCGAGGATTGGAAGGTGCGTCGGTCGAGTCGGAGGGGGATCGCGAGCTGATGGTCGCGACGCAGTGGGAGTCAAGTAATGGCGAGCTATATGGCGCTGCGTGAGGGTTGGGTTGATGCGGAGGGAAAGGTCGAGCCGATTGAGTTTGAGGGTGAGTCCTCACACTTCGCAAGCGAGACATTCGCTGACCGAGCCCGCTCTGCAGTCCTCGATACCTTCAAGGTGCACCGGCTCTTCCGCCTTCTGAAGATTTCTGCTAAATTGTTTTGCAGAACCTTCGCGAGGGCGTGAACGATGGTCGAGCAGCTGCCTTCGTTCGTCCCCGTCCCTCCTCTAGCATCGCTTCAACTGACCCTCTTCGCGCGACAGATGTGGGAGCACTTTACCACCAAGCCCTTCCTCTCTGAACTTCGCTTCATCGACCACGTCCTCACTCCCTGGTCCTCGTGGATGATCGTCGCCTCTCCCTCTCTCACCTCCTCCCCCGAACGCGCCGGCGTCCTCAAGACGTTCCTGGCGAATCTTTCGAGCTCGATCAATGCGTTCGACGATGCTGAGGCGAGGAAGACGAGCTCAAAGCAGTTCGTGATCGGACACTTTGGCTATCCCGAGGTCGACGTTGAGGCGTGGTTGGAGAGCGTGAGGTACCCGACGGTCGGGGTGGAGGTCGTCAAGCGAGGGACGATCGAGGAGACGCTGAGGTTCGTACTCTCGCCTTTCTTTGCTCCGGTCGATTACTGACCGCTTCCTGCAGGATCTTGGAGGCAGCAGGAGTGCTGAAGGCACCGTCGGAAGGGTGGAGGCTCGAGGACTTTGTAGACACCTCGATCGCGACTCTGGAATAGACTCGGCGAGTAGTCTGCTCCTTCGCTCCTTCGCTCCTTCGCTCCTTCGACCCTTCGATCCTTCGCTGCTTCGCTTACTGCTTTGCTCGTTCATCATCTCGGCAGATCAGCGCAACAATCGGCCCGGATCCACCACAGCTTCATCAGCTGGGTGCCGCGACAAGACTCGCCCCCTCCTCCTTCTCTTTCTCTCGTCGTGCGTCTACGCGCCCCTTGCTCTGCTCTCTCCTCGTCGTTCTCACCGCCACCATTTTCCCTCGCCTCGACACCATTGAGCGCCACCGCGACACCATGTCTGCGACCCCTGCGGCCGAGCTCAAGAACGTCGTC
>KZ627148.1:902259-945479 GCA_002917775.1 Glaciozyma antarctica PI12 | reverse complement strand
GACTCGGCGAGTAGTCTGCTCCTTCGCTCCTTCGCTCCTTCGCTCCTTCGACCCTTCGATCCTTCGCTGCTTCGCTTACTGCTTTGCTCGTTCATCATCTCGGCAGATCAGCGCAACAATCGGCCCGGATCCACCACAGCTTCATCAGCTGGGTGCCGCGACAAGACTCGCCCCCTCCTCCTTCTCTTTCTCTCGTCGTGCGTCTACGCGCCCCTTGCTCTGCTGCTCTGCTCTGTCGTTCTCACCGCCACCATTTTCCCTCGCCTCGACACCATTGAGCGCCACCGCGACACCATGTCTGCGACCCCTGCGGCCGAGCTCAAGAACGTCGTCGTGGTCGGAGGGGGTTACGTCGGGCTGGCGACGGCAAAGGAGCTCGCCGAAGCTCTCCCAGACCCTCATTGTGTGCTCGTTATCGAGAAGAACAGTCACTTCAGCCATCTCTTTGCCTTTCTTCGGTCCATTCTCTCTCGATCTCAGTCGCTGCGCGCACACTCACACCGTCGTCTGCAGATTTGCCGTCACGCCCTTTTTCAGGCACAAAGCCTTCATTCCGTACACTACCACTCTCTGTAATCCGTAGCCGAAGTCCGCGCCGAAGTCGTCTCCATCACCCCACACACCTCCTCCTCGACCGCGCAGTCATTTTCCAGTCGGGAAAACAGCCGACGGCGGAAATTCCGTTCGATGGCCTCGTTCATGCGACGGGGACGAAGCCGAGTCCGCTGGAAATGATGGAGGGTGAGGAGCAGCGGGAGGGAGTAGAGTGGAGGGAGTATGGTATAGGAGAGCACCGGGATTGGCGGACTATCACCTGTGAATACAGAGCATTCTCATTCTCCCATCCCTGCTCGCGCTCAACAGCGACTGATTTGACAAGCCAAGTCCCAACAACTCCATCCCTCACTACTCGACCACATCCCGCCCGTTCCAAGCATCTGTTCGACAGAGGATCAGCTTCAGTGTACCCCTCAATCTCAGAGAACCTCTCAACAAGCAAGCTTCCGCTCTCACTCTGAACAAAGCGCCGTATCACAGCCAGAGCTTCGTTCAGTCCCATGGAGATTTGCGGACCCGACGCCGGGGTCGTCACGCGCGCACGCTTCGGCATCGGAGTGTCGATATCGACGCCGGCTACGCGCTTCGCAGAGAGTGAGGAAGTCGTTCCTGCGAAGAGACAATCAGCGAGGTCTTTGCGATTTTTTATGCAATTAAAGACGCACCTTGGGAAGGCGCGGACGAGGAAGCTGCAGGGAGGAGAGAGGCTGGAACGGGCTGCGACTGAAAAGATCCTGGGAAGGCGTCAGCGCAGAGTTGCGGAGAGGGAGAGATAGAGGCACCGAGGTTCGCTCCCGAGGGCGGGGTGAGGTTCTGCGAGGTAGCGACGCCGACCGACCTCTGCTTGATCGCCAGCGGAGAGGAAGTCGGAAGAGCTGGAGTCAAAACCGGCTTTTGCGCTGCTTTAGTGGGAGGGAATTGGTACGCAGGCGACGAAGGGGGGGCGGAAGAAGCGCACTCGAGGGTCCGGCGTCCCCGACCATGTTGCTCAAGCATCCGACGCCACCAATCGCAGGAGCAGTCGACGCTTCTGCGAGCCATGAACATCAGTAAAGTCTCAATCTCGCCAGTCAAACAAGCACGTACGCGGAAGCTTCTTCTGGGAGACGTGTTTCCCGACAGTCTTTCCCGATCGACCAGTCCCGAGCTCCAGCACGATGTGATCCCAGGTCTCAGCGCTGCGACGGCCAGGGTAGACGATTAAGAGCTTGGCGAGATTCTGCTCCTCTTCCGGACTCCAGCCCTTGGAAGAAGGCTTCGGAGCTACGTGCGGAAGAAGCTCAGGGAGCGCTGCGTTGGGATGCGAGAAATGCTTACGAGGGGAGTTCTGCGCGACACCAGACAGCTGGGTGGAAAGCTCGCCAGTCGAAGCTCCTTCGTGCGTCGTGAGGGAGGCATCGCTAGCGTCTGCAGGGAAACAGTCAGCGCCAGTCTGCCACGGCGCTGAGAAAGAACGAACCATGTCCCTCGGCGCTTCGGAGTCCGTCGATCGCGTCCTTCTGAACTGGGCGATGCAGAATAGCTCTCAGCATCGAGCGCGCGTTGCAGTGGCTACTAGGAAGCAGCTCACCTTGCGACCGAACCCTATGAGGCCGCTTTTGGACGCTGGGCAGCGAACGACCTGTCCCGAGCTCGCTTCGAATCTTTTCCCACGTCTCTGCAGTTCGCGGGCCTGGGTACTTGAGGAGAGGGTCGAGCTTGATGTCTTCGGCTGGCATCCAGATGCGCCGGTCCGAGGGTGCTGGGGCATCTGCAGGGTCAGCGAGCGAAACGTGCGAAGCCGGAGTAAACACGCACCAGCTTCTTGAGGCTCAGCAGTCGAGGATTCGGAAGGAATCGAGAGATCTCGACCTGCGAGAACGGAAAACGTATTAGTGGAAGGAACTCCGGAATCCCAGCGAGGACGCACAGTTCATCGTGTCCGTCGCTCGCTTGGTCCACCTGCCCTCGCATGCAATCAGCGTCCTCGCTCCTTCCAGGTCAACAGCAACAGCAGCCCACTGAATCGCCCCCACACAGCCCTTGACAATCTCTCCCAACTTTCGGTCCTCCTCCGGCGTCCAGCGTTTCGGCTGCTCCAATCCTTCTCCCCACCCTCAACCAGCCCCCTCCCTAATACGAGATACGAAACAGGGACTCACCCTCTCCAGCAGTCCGGATCTTCGCCCATCGCGCCTTGCACGAATCCGCCTTCCTCCCCAGCTCGGCACCGATCTGGTTCCACGTCGAGGTCCAGTACCGCGCTCAAAGAATGGCGTCCTCCTCAGGTTTCCATTCCCCCGTCACACGAACTGCGAATCACATCCGCTCCTCCCCGTCTTCGCACCGAGAGAGGACTCACCTTGTTCCTCCGGAGCTTTCACCGTCGGCCCTTTCACCGCACGAGCTACGCCAGATGAAGCCGCCACAGGTATCGCGCTTGATTCCTTTGTCCAGCGACCTTCGATCCTCGAGCTAGGCCGCGTGTTATAGGCGCCGAAAAGCTCGGGCTCCGTAGACTCCGTCGCGGGCAGGAGCAAGGAGGCGCTCTCCTCTGCGGTCGCCAGACGGGGAGGTGGGTCGCGGGGCTGTTCGGAGAGGACTTGGATGGTTTTGAAGGGGAGGATCGAGGTGGAGGGCGGGGAGGATTGGGCGAGAGTGCGCGAGGGGGAGGCGGACTGCAGTCGCTGCTCTTTCGCACCTCGGCTGCACTGCCATCCGGGCTGACCACTTTCACCGAAAACAATCGTAGCTGAGAGCGCAGTGGGAGCGAAGCGGGAGCAGAGGGAGTACGAAGCTGAGTGCGCGAGCGGCGATACAGCAGGAGCTCAGAAGTCGAGTGAAGCAGCCAAGCTCTCGCCTGAGGACAGCACAGAAACGAGCTCGCAAGCCGCCTCACAGAACCCGGCGAGAGCAGAGCACCTGCAAGCAGTCAGCTCCTTCCAACGCGCCCTAACCCCAAACGCGCCCTAAGCCCACAGAGACGAGCAGCTCCTTCCCTCCATCATCTCGAACCAAAAGCGGTATTCCCATACGATCACAGCTTCCCTCTAACGACCCTCATCAGCGTCGTCGTCCTCGAGCTGCCGACAGCTAGGCGGCCTCACTGAGAGACGGCAGCGAGAATCTTCTTTAGCTCTCCCGAACGGTTCTTGGCGTCAAGGTCGGAGGATCCTGCGCGGACGACCGTTAGCAGCGTTCGGCGATGAAGAGGAGCGCGACGCACCTCCAATGAATTGTCCATCGATGAAGATGCTGGGGACGGTGCGCTGGCCGGTCTTGTCGGCGAGGTACGCCTGTGCCGATCTTAGCTAATGCCCCACCAGCAGAGGCGGAGGACGTACCTGCCAGTCGGAGCCCTCATCCATCTGGTCTAGCTCGAAGACAGCAGCCTTCTCACCAAGGCTCTGGAGGAGGCTCTTGGCCTTCGTGCCTGCGATCGGAGCGTCAGTACGTCGTGCGGAGAGCAGGAGGAGCGGGGAGGACAGACAGTAAGGGCAGTAGGACCTGTGGAAGCTCGTGGTCAGCACTCGCTCGACCCCGGCTCGAGCGGCGGGCACTCACTTGGAGAACACAACGACGTGGTTGCTCGCGATGTGGTTCTCAACGGCGCTGCGTTCCTTCACACTTAGCTCTTCCCCGGCGGGCACACAGGCGGGAGGACGCACGCCTTGGACATGTCTGCGGGACTGGGGGCGGGAGGAGCGGAGGCGAAGGTGCGGAGCGGAGAGTGGGCGAAGGAGGAGAGGGTGGGGCGGTAGAGCCGGTAGAGGAGGGACAGGGTGACTAGAGTGATAAGGAGAGGAACAAAGACGAGAGTTCGGCGCTTGGAGAGGGAGGGGAAGAGTACCATGAGTCGAAGGTGACGAATCGGGCTGAGTGGAGGGGGGGGGGGGGTCGTCCGAATCGAGCACACCTTGAGTCGGATGGTTCATCACTTCGAGCACTTGGGGGGAGGGCCGACAGAGCGGCAGGTATGCTTAGTCCCACCTTTTAAGAATAGCTGCAGTCATCCAGCTCTCTCATCCGAAGCTACGCACAACTCTGCCTCAACTCTACCTCACGAGCTGCACAAAGAGCACGAAAATTATGGCCCGCCGCTCTTGTTGTGAGCCTCCGATACATTGCAGATCTCCACAAAACGTGCATTCACAGTGAAAGCAGCACCGATCGAAGGCAGCTCCCGCTGAGATCAAGCGGCCAAAAAGCGGTGAGGAGTCGCGAGAGTCAACACCGTTCCGAGGTGGGGATGTAATTGAGCGCTTGAGCTGGCAGCAAATCGCAATGAGCATGTTGCTTAGGATTAAGATCCACGTCCTCCAGAACTTCGCAATTCGGTGCCGAAAGGAGAGTGAGAAGTGAGCCAAGGCCGGAGAGATGTGATGAATTCGTCGGTCATAGCCTCGTTGGAACTGTGCGTTTCAGGATCGAAGCTGCTTCTGTTGGAACTCCCCAGTAGCTTATCCAAAATGGGGAAGCTGATGGCTGAACGCCGTTGACAGGAGCGGAGAACTGGTCCGAGAGTGCGGTAAGCAGGAGGTTCAGCAATGACCAGCGCAAGTAGTTGCCTTGGTCGAGCAGTGGAGCAAGGAAGGTGTGGAAGCGACCATCTCGAATAGCACTGGTGAGATTTAGGCGCAGAGGGAAGTGGTTGTAGCGGGTGCAAGCCTGAAAGTAGGTCGCTTTTGATGAGCAGTGTCGCAGATTCAGCAGGTAAAAGATGTAGGGATCGTAGGTGAGGCGCTGCGTTCCGAAGTGGAAGGGGAGGGACAAGGTGGGGAGGAGGTACCCGAAGAGCCATTGGAGCAGGGAGGGGCTCGGTCCCGATCGTGAGGAGAGAAGGTTTAGAAGCCTCAGGCTAAGTACAGATGACAGCCTCAGGCTGTTGCTACAAGTGCACTCCTCAGGAGTCTTCCGCGCAGCAGGAGGAGGCCTCAGGCCAGGTGTAGAAGCCCGCTCCTTCGGAGTCTTCGCGAGAGCGAGGGACCTCAGAGCATAATCCGGCAGCGGCGGGCGCAGGAGGTTCGATCCAGGGCGTGGGAGGGGTGGAACCGGCGCTGAGATAGTGCCGGAGGGAGTGCGGGAGTTGTTGAAGTGCTGGATCAGCTGGGAGAGGTGCGGCGAGAGTGGGAAGGGAGACGATGCCGGCGGCAGAAGTTCGGGTGTGAGACTCGAGGTGGGGACTGGGTGGAGGATGGCGGCTGTGGAGGAGGAGAATCGAGGTGCGGATGATGCTGGATAGTGTGGGTTTGGGGCAGGCAGCGGTCCGAAGGAAGGGGGAGCGAAGCATGCTGAGCTGGGGGGAAAATCTCGTCAGCTGAGATTCAGGTGGCGGGAAGAGGCGAAGCAAGCGTACAGGAGAAAGGTGATAAGGAAGGGTACCAGGAGTGCCCAGAAGAGACGCCGGGGAGTCGCTGTTAAGGCGTGCTCTGCGCTTGAGATGGGCCGGATTGACACCGACAGCTTGCAATGAGGCGGGAGCTTGGCGCGCTGTTGACGATGGCGGCGGCGAGAGGGGGGTCTCTGGGGATGGTTACCTGTGGTAGAGCGCCTGTGACCTCCTGATCGCGATGGGATGGTGTTTGGATCGGGATAGGATGGAGTTCTCTGTTGCGAGAAGGCGCTGTTGAGGAGGGGAGAGGTGGTGGTATGTTGATGCCTCGTTCGCTTGTGTTCAGCTTAGCGGCGGCGAGTCATTCTAGAGCGAACTGCTGGGTAGAGCAGGACCTTAGACCGCAAGGGCGAGAGGAAGGGGGGAATTTACATAATTCAAAATTGGAATAGTTTTCTACGGGGACCTGCTGCTTTGGGGCCGGCATTTCGTTAGCAGAACGCTCCGAAGAAAATGCTTAGTAGTACTAAGCATAATCTGCAGTCGACGACGACGACAGCTTCGAAGGAATGGGAGCAGCAAGGAAGCAGTGGAAGACGAACAGGAAGAGGAAGAGGCTGAAGCAGAACGAGAAACGAAGCACAAAGTGATAGGATTGACCAAGATCATCCTCGCAACCGTCCCGCTCTCCAAACGACGACGACGCTTCGCTCCTGGTTGGCAAATCAAACCACATTGCGAGCCGAGAGAAAATTAAAGTAAGATCGCAGGGAAGACGAAGCGAGGACGACGAGAGATCCGCTCCGACTGAGACTGTCCCGAGTCGCTAGGCTAATTCCAGCCCGCGAAGGAGGACAAGAGAGGCCTTGGGGGACAGCTTCCGGTATCCTCTCTTCCCGAGTTTAATCTGGACCAGGAGGTAGCTCGAGGAGCGCCACTATTGGCAGCGCGAGTTGATGTTGTGCGCGCTTGGGGAGAATCGGGATGTAGACAATCTTGAGCTGTTGAAAGAGAGATAGGAGCTCGCAGAGGCCTGCTATGGCACCCGCGAGAGTGATAAGCTCGTTTCCTCGGCCGGAGCCGAGGTTGAATGGCAGGGAGTTTAGCACGACGAGCGGAGGGAGGAAGAGGTCAAGAAAGGACGAGACTGTGCCGCCGTGCGAATAGTCCAAGTCGTCGGTTGGTGCCGGAGGAGAGATAGGCGATAGGATGTGAGGTAGAAGCGTCGTTGGGCGACGGGGTCGAGGTAGGACGTGACCGCGTCGATGAGTTCGACGGGGAGGGAGAGGAAGGCAGAGGATTGCGAGCGTCGTAGAGCAGCAGGGTCAGCTGAAGGAGGGATCTTCAGGACAGACCGCAGATGCAATACCGCTGCTTCCTCTGCTTCTGAGTCCCCTCCACGTTCAGGCGTTCAGGACGCGACTGGCGAGCGAGACTCACCTGGCGTACCGGCTCTCCTCGAGGCCGCCGCGTTTTCCACCGGCGGACCCAAGCTGACCTGGTCACAGTGCGAGCTTTTCGCTTTGTCGAGAAGTTCCAGGCAGTGAGCAGTGGTAGGAGGAGAAGAGGCGAACACTTGGCTGTCTTTCAGTTCTGGTCTCCTTCCTCCCCTCTCCTCCCGCCACGTCCTTCGTTCTCTAGTTGCCAGCGCGACCAGCTTACAGCAACCCAGCGTATATCTCGTCCCCCCCTTCCTCCTCGTCGCTGCAAAGTCACCGGCTGAACGACACAAGACCCACGCGACCTTCTCCCTCCCCCTCACTCACGGACCATGGCAGGCGGCGCAGATGCTTTCGCGTTGGTTTGGAAGCTCGAGGAGGAGAGGATCAACGTGATGTACCGCGGGCGAGTGGGGGAGGAGTTGTTGGGTCAACTCAAGTCGCGTCTGAGGGAGGCGTTGGCCCAAACTGGAGTGGCAAAGGACCGACCGTTTGGGAGCAGCAGGGAGGGAGCTGCTATCGCTCCTCTGGACCACCAGGTGAGCTGCCACTGGACGCGCTTCGGTGGGAGAGCTAACGCCCTCCCCTCGCTGCAGCTCATCCCCCGCGCCTCCCTCTCCGCCCTTCCCGAAGAACTCCTCGCCGCCGTCGCCCGCGCCGTCGCCCCCTCCGACCTCTACGCGTTCGCCAGCGTCGCTCGAAGTTTTTACCGCCCTGGTCGGCAGAACACGTTCTGGGTGCTCGAGGGATGGCAGCACGCTAATGCCTTCCTCCAGCTCCTATTCGAATCACCCTCCCTCAAAGGGCAGGTCCGGGAGCTGGCACTCGAACGTCCGAGGATGACCTTGAAGGATCGCATTCGTCGCGACGAGACCTCGGACGGACCTTTCGCCCCGCTCGTCATGGTGCTGAACGCATGCAAGGACATTCGCAACCTCAGCATCCAGAACAGCCCTTGCGACGACTCGCTCCAGCGAGCTCTCGTTCAATCCTTCATCCACCTCCCCCATCTCACCTCCCTCCAACTCGGCGGCAAGGCGGACCCCAACGCCGACACGGATATGAACTACGACGAGTTCGTCAACCTCCTCTCCTCCTGCCGACACCTCACCCGCCTCGCCGTCGCAGTCGACCTCAACCCCTCGGAAACCTCCCGCGCAATCTCCTCCTCACACGCCCACCTCCGCCGCCTAACCGCCCACCTCGTCAACGCCTCCAACGAGTCGGCGCTCTCCTTCGCTCAAATCGCCTTCCCCTCGCTCGTCAAAATCGACCTCTCGTCCGCCGAGTCGTCCCTCACGCACGCGGGGCTCCTCGCAGCATGCTGTTGCCTTCCAATTACGCTCAAGACGCTCTTCCTCGTTTCACCCTTCGACCAGTCATCCCACCCCCTCCTATCCCTCTTCCCCCGCTTCCCAACTCTCACCAACACCGTCCTGCACCCAGATTCGAGCGTCCCAGCGCACCTCGACGCCCTCCCTTCCTCCCTGCGGACGCTGCATTTCGCTCCCCCGCTCGGGTGGAACGGGGTCAACTTGACGCGCGTCGTTGAGGCGTTTGCGGATAGGATCGAGAAAGGGAAATTGGTGTTCCTCGCTCAGGTCATCTTTCCGAGGGCGGAGGTTCGCCCGTTGGCGAAGAAACGGCTCGAGAAGGCGGTTGAGGGGCATGCGATCTCCTTGAGGTGGAAGTAGAAGTGCGTTTTCGCTGTTTTCTCGCTTGCTGGAAGGAGCTGACCGTTTGTGCAGAGGTGTGATGGCTGCGCGGAAGGGAGGAGGTACGTCTTTCGCAGGCCTCGCTTGGGCAACGCTGACCTGTTCATGTGCAGAGCTTGGACGTCGTAACTAGTAAAGCTATTCGTTTCGATTCGAGCGGCAACGAGCTCGTCGACGTGTGCTTTGCTCCAAATCAGCGTCGTCCGTCCGCAGAGCGATGCAGGTCTCGCTCTCCCATCCACCGCTCGACTGTTTGCTCCCCAACCGCCGTCTCTCTTCCACTACCCAGCTAACCTCCTACAACACTGCCAAACTTGCTCATCACAACCCTCACTGACCCGCCTCGACCCGCATCAACTGCACTCACTCGCCAGACTCCGTTCCCTCCCCTCCCCTCCGTCGTCACATCACTGTAAATCAATCTCAATCAGCTCCTGCACAAACCGCCACTCCGCTCGTCACTCACCTCCTCATCCCACAACAGCTCCACGCCCACCCTCTCGCACACTCCAACCAGCCTCGTACCCTCCGGCTCTACCTCCGAGCGACACAACAGCCCCCACCCAACCCTCTCCAGCTCCGCTAACTCTCCCGTCTCAATCCTCCCCGCCAGCTCCCCTTCGATTTCAGTCGAAACCTCCTCTTCCTGCAGCTCTAGTTCGAGCGTCTGAAGTGTCGCTGGGAGGAGGTGAATGAAGTCGGCACTGGTGGGCGAGCTGGAGGCGATTGATAAGCTGCGGAGCTGGGGGAAGTACGGGAGGATGGACGTGCAGAGCTCGTCGAGGGGGAAGGCGGTGGTTAAGGAGAGGTGGGAGAGCATCGGAGGTGCGAGGAGGATCGCGTTCGTGAGGTGGCTCGCAGCGAGATTTGGCGGAGGGTCGGTGAGCTCGAGAGTCAGGTTGCGGGCGCTACGGAAGAGGAATTGCGCGATGGCGAGGAGGGTGGGGGCTTGCGGGTTGGAGAGGAGGAGGGAGAGCGTCGGGATAGCGGGAATGGGGAGGAATTGAGGCGCGGTTGAGGTGGCGTCGCTGTGGAGCGACAGTTCTCGCAGCCTGATCTTCTTCAATCCTTTGAGCAGTTGGGCGAAAGCCGCCATCCCTAGCGGCGCCTCCCCTCCCATTCCAAGTGAGAGCACCTCGAGGTGCCGGAGACCGACGACCGAGTCGACGAGGAGACGCTGTTCGAAAGCCTCGGCGGGAAGACGCAGAACGACGAGCCTGCTGAGGTTCGAGTAGGTCTTGAAATTCGCCACCGAGGCTGGTCCAGTCGAGGAGCAGAGCCTTGCGCCTCGAGCCAGGGTCGTGCAGCACTTCGAACTCTTCGACGTCGGCGGCGATGTTGCGCTTGTTGAGGATCTCGAGGAACAATCGCGCGTCCTTCTTCGTGTCGAGCTTCCAGCTTCGGTACCGATCCATCGTGAGGGAGCAGTGGCGGTGCGTGGGAGGAGGAGAAGGTGGCCGACGAGCTCGACCGCTCTTGACTCTGCCCACAACACTCGCGAAGGCTGCTCACTGCTGCTTACCCCCTGGACAGCCGTGCGCTCAAGTGCTAGGACTCCGGTACGCCCAGCACGCACCGTTCCCTCGACTTGGGCTGATCCTTCCTTACCCAGTGCGAGTCGTCTACTGCTTCTCCCTTCTTCGTCCCTCCCCATCTCCTCTCCCAACTTCCCTCCTCAACACCAAGATGGACGCCCATCTAACAACACGCGCCGGCACCTTGACCGGCGAGGTCGGGGAGGAGGAGCTTGAACGAGAGCTTGCGCTCGCGAGGGAGGAGGAGGAGCAGTGGCTTGCTCAGGTCTACGACGGAGGACTCAGCTCCGAGGATTTGGCGACCCTGCGAGATTGCTTGCGTGGGGCGGTTCAGCGGAGGGGGGCGAGGGTGCTGGAGGCCGTCGAAAGGGACGGGAGCGCTGTTGCTGTCGAGGTACGTGCGAGTGCTTGAAGTGCTTAGGAAGGGACGGAGCTGACTGGGTTCAAACCTGTAGCCGTTATCCACCGTGCCCGTTACCATCTACTCCCTCCCCGACGAACTCCTTGACCTCGTCGCTGAACACGTCCCCGACCCCGACCTCCCCGCCCTCGCTGCCGTTGCCCGTCGATTCTACGCTCCAGCAAGGAAGTGCATGCCCTGGCGAAGCAGCAGCGCTACGCAACTCGTCGGATTTCCTCACCTCCTCGCCATCTTCCCCTCCTTGCGACCTCACATTCGGAACCTTCACTTCAGCTCGCCTGCGCCAACAGGGCTCTCTAGAGCTGAGACCAGGGCAATCGTGCTCGCTCTCGACCAGTGCCTGCACCTGGAAAGGCTGGTACTCGATCAACTGCCCGCCGACGCAAGCGATCAGGAGGATTTGATCCGCGCAGTCTCTCGACGGCATAGTCTGCGCTACTTCAATCCCCATGCTTACCAAGTAGGGGAGGGCGATGCGCTGAAGCCACGTCTCTCTCTCGAACACTCCATCTCTCTCCTCTCGCCTCTCTCGCTAATCGCGCAAGTCAGCATTGCCATCACCGCCCTCACTTGGACACCGCCGCCCACTCCCCCGTCCCGTACCTCAGCCTTCCCCTCTACCTACTTGACGAACTTGACCCTCCAACTCGAGTACTTCACGGATGCTTCGTTGCTTGAGCTAGCGCGGGCAGCGTTCGGCTCAGCAAAGCACGTCGATATTGTGCTGGCGGAAACCTGCGTCGCGACTTATCAAGGTCTCCTGGACGCCTTCTCCTACCTTCCCGCCGACCTCCTCACCCTGCTAATCACCTCAGCAAGCTACTCTTGCAACTTACACGCGCGTCGCCAGGCGCTTTCCCGCCTACGCCACTTAATCAAGCTTGCCGTCGATTCCACGGACGACAGCGTCGAGATTCTCGACAGCCTGCCTCCCACTTTGCGGGAGCTCATGATCATTTTCTCGGCTCCGGACGACGCGGGCGAAGAGAATGCGCGGGTGTTTTTTGCGGGCTTATTGCGGCGGCTCGAAGCGGGATCGCTGTCTTTCCTCGACACCATCAAAATCTGGAACCGCTCCAGTCTTCTAGAGGAGCGGCTGGATGCCTTTTTCGCCGTAGCAAAGCGAGCTGGCGTTCGTGCTGTCTGCAAATGAGAAAGCAGGTCCGTTTCGTCTCATCCCGGCCTTCGCAAGCTCTCGCTGATGCCTCGGTTGTACCAGATCCTCCCAACCACAACTCTCGTCTCACCACTCTCCCCCTTCGACCACTTCCTTTCGTCTCCCATACTCGCCATCCGAGCTCGTTCTCGTCATCACCATCGTGAGTTTTTCCGCTTCCCTCACGCGCTCGCTATCGCCGTGTTCCTTCTCGAGCTGAGCCTGACTGACGCCAGACTTCTCTCTACTCGCAGCATTCCTCGACCGACGGAGCGGAATCGAAGATGCTCAGCGGGACTCGTCGCGCTCGGAGCTTGGGAGGGAGGAGCTGGAGCTGCATTGGATTGCTTTGGGGGGTTTTAGCTAGTCGGTTCCGCCTGCTCTTGGGCTTTATCCTGCTCCGTAGTTCGTACTGCTCCCATGATCGCTGCGTTTCTTCACTTGAGAGTCAATCACCGCTTCACGCTTTCGACCTGCTCCGAAATGAGGCGAGTCGCTCTTCTCTCTCGACGAAGAGCGGCACTTCCAAATCCATCATTCCATGAATACGGTTTACGAGGAGAGGGAGTGCAGACTAGCGACGCGCCTCAACCTTTCTCAGGTCCGCCACCGCACGCGCGAGCGTCCTCAGCGCTCGAAGCAGCTCCGACATCGCAACGTCCTGGGCACAACTTTCAGTCCCTCTCCACTGATTCACGGAAAGACGCACCACCTCCGTCTCAAGGTACTGCTCCGCCGGATCTCCCAGCGCCGCACGAGGTTCCTGAAAGTGCTCGCAGACCGAGATGAGCGCGTCGTAGATGGCGAGCGTCGTGGGTGGTAGAAGAAGGTGGGTCGTGCTTGCGTCGTTGATAGCTTGCTCGGCGGCTGCGTTGATGGCTTGGATGAACTGCGAGAGAGCGTGAGCTGAGTGCTGGGCTGCGATGGGAGAGAGAGAGCTGCGTACTGTGGCGTTGATGGGGTGCGCGGGATCCATGCTGATTTCAAAGAAGGCGAGAAATCACAGCGGTGGTCGAGCCGAGAAGCTGGCGGTTCGACAGGAGCAGCGAGGAGGAAAGAGACGAGCGAGTCTTGGGCCGAGGAGCAGTTCGGCACCTCACCTCGCTTTGTTCTGGGAAAGCTTGCTGCTTCTTTCGCACGTTCTTGCCGACAGGCATGCCCACAACCGTCTCGCTACTCGAATTTCAACGCGCTCAACAAGCTACTCCATTCCTCCGTACTAAAAGCCTCCCCCCTCGCGAGTTCTCCCTCCCTCACTTCGCCGAGTGCTCCTTCAAGAGCTCCGCGATCGTGAGCAGACTCTCGGAGCTGTCGCGCAGCTGAAGCGCAGTATCCTGCTGCTGCTTGAGGTAGTACTGCTTGACGGCGAGAAGCTCCTGCGGAGAGAGGGAGGAATTTAGCGACAGTTCGGAATGAATCGGTGAAACCGAGGCTGGAGGAGCGTACTTCGTGCGTGAGGCTCGGAGTAGTCACTGAAGAGATCCCGCAGAAGATTAGCCAGGTTCCCAACAGCAGCAAATGGACCAAGGGCTCACCCTCCGTGTGAGTCCCCTGCCCCTCGACGCCCTCCTTCGCAGAATTCCTCCTCGCCTTCGCAAGCTCGTAATCACTGAACTTGACGACTAGGTCCAAAATCCGAGCGTGCTCGTGGAGAGCTTCCGACTTGGTTTGTAGTTCCTGGATCATAGCGAGCGAGGACGAATCAGCTGCGAGATTCGCCCGCCTCCTCGTTGGTTCCAGAGCCAGTCCTTCCGCGGAGTTGGGTCCGGTCACTCAGCGTGGAGATGGTCGGAGGGTATTAGCAGCTCAAGATCAAAGCATCAAAGCATGAGCTACACGAAAGAAGCTGATACGAAGGAGCCATCAACTCTCGAGAGCAAGCGCAGAAATGCCGTCGCAGCGACGGAGCCCCAGCGAAACGACAGGGTCAAGATTACACCCGTAGCCTCCGGGCGAAACCGAAATTGAAAATTCTAGCGAGCCCAACACGCTTAAAGAGACTTGATGAAGGCGAGGCTGCGTTCGAGCGTTCGTCAGTGATGAAGCTGAAGCAAAGCCCGCAAGCACGCACGTGTTCTTGGGGTCGTCAGCGGGCTTGACGCCAATCTTGGTCTTCTCGATGAGCCATCCTCCCTTCTCGATGACCCAGTGGCAGCGCCTATGGAGAGGCTGGTCAGCTTCAATCAGCGGACAGGGAGGTAGACGCACTTCTTTGCCTCGGTTGCGCCGAGCTGCTTGAGGAGGATGCGGCTGGGGTCGCTGAGGAGGGAGTACTGGAACTTCTTGCTCGTCTTCCAGTTCTGCGAAGCCGGGTCAGCTGGGGAGAGGAGGGGAGAACGTGGGGACGTACGAGCTGCGACTTGGGCGAGTCCTGGGAGAGGCCGTAGACGGCGTAGCCAGCGGAAGAGATCTCGTCGTAGATATCACGCTGGAGGAAGTCTGTCAGTTGGGCTTGGACAGTTGAACGAAGAGCAGATCAACGCACGAAGCCGCAAGCCTGAGTCGTGCAGCCCTTCAGACGTGTCGTCGCGTCAGTTCACGCTTCCCAAGGCTCCCTCCTAGCGAGAAACTCACAGGAGTGTTCGCCTTGGGGTACGAGAAGATAACAACGCTGCAGCAAGGAGCACGTTAGCTCCATGCGGTCCAAGAAGCTGGACACATGCAGATCCTCACCCGCTCTTCTCGTAGGCAGACGCGAGGGAGACGTCCTCTCCATCCTCTACGCGTGCCATTAGCCTGTCAGCTTTATACAGTCCTGCCACAGCACGGAGGGGACGCACCGTTCTTGAGAGTCACGTCCGGAACGACCTCCCCCTCCCCCACACCCTTGGGGACCTTCTCCTCGACGACCTTGGCCTTCTTCACTTTGGGCGCCTCCTCCTTCTCCTCCTCCTCCTCCTCCTCCTCCTCGTCCTTCTCTACGACGGCAGTCTTTGCCTTCTTCGCGGCGGGGACCTTCTGGACCCTGGTGACCGCCTTGGGAGCAGCAGCGGCGGGCTTATCGACGGCGGCGGTGCGAGTGGAGCGGCGTGTGGGCTCAACGGAGGGTTCCTTGCGCTTGGGAGCCATGGTTGTTGTTTGTTGGGGGAAGGAATGTAGGAGCGAAAGCGGCGAAACGCGAGGACGAACGCGCTTCGATCTCGTCGCTGCTCCGGATCGAACAACACAGCGACTGGCGCGTATTCCAGCATTCCTACTCAAGTCCTCTTCCCAAAGAACCCCGCTAAGCTCTGCTGCCCCTTCTGCATCGGCTTCGCAGAGCTCTTCGAACTCGCCTTCGAACTCGCCTTCGTTCCTCCCTTCTTCGCCACCGGTACCTCGTTCCGCTGCGCTTTCCGCTCCCCCTCCAGTAGATCCCTCGCGAAATGGTAGTCGGAATGTTCGCCCGTCTCCCGCTGAAGTGCCGCTTCGACGGCCTCTGCGACGAAATCGGGTCGAAGCGAGTCGATCGAGGTCGGGGGGATGCTGAGGACCTTGGAACAGCGAGGGCAGACGAACGTCGGCAAGTCGGGCGGCAAGTCGTCCTCCGCTTCCTCCTCGTCGTCGATCCTCCACCTCTTTGACCCTCTCACCCCCTCCTCCTTGACGCGCCGCTTGACTCCCGCCGTCGTTGCTCCTCCGAAGAAGCGCTCGATACCCTTCTGCCCCTCCTCGAGCTTCTCCAGCCCGCTCAATCCCAGCATCATGTTTCCATAAGGGCCGATCTTCGTATCGGCCTTCAGAGGACCGAGCTTCTCCCCGACCGCCGTGCGAAGGAGCTTCTCGGCGATGCGCAGGATGTAGGGGATGTCGAGGCGTTCGGTGAAAGGGAAGGCGGTTTGGTGCGACTTCATAACGTAGACGTACTCAGGGCGGTGGGAGAATGTGATAGTTTTGGGCTGCACGTGAGTTAGCGAGAGTGGGGACGAGGGAGTGAGAGACGAACCCAGAGGCCCGGAGAGATCTCGCGAGCTTCGCAGAGACGGAGATGAAGCTCGGTTGCTAAGATCGAAAGCCAGTGAGAGGCATCGCCGAACTTGGTGAGTCCGGGCTTGAAGTTCTGAAAGCGAGTGGGAGCGTCAGCCACAGCGACGCCACAAAGAACGGCTCAAGTCACCTTGCTGCTCAGCATGCTCTTGACTTGCGTCTTGGCGTCGACTGCAAAGGAAAGAAGTCAGTAAAGTCACGGGAGACGGCACGCGCAGACGTACCTTCGGAGAAGTCGACCCCCCGAATAATCTCCCAGACCCACATCCCACTCTCCGCCCCCATCGAGCTCTGCATCTCCTGAAGACTCACTCCGCTGGGCCCATTCCGCGTCAGCACTGTTTTCACCCGTCAACAAGGTGATCTCACAGTAGATCTCCCACTGTCTCGGCGTCGTGCGCGAGCTTGATAGCGTTTCCGAGCTTGCCACCGAGGTTTCGGATCTTCTGAAAGCGCATAGGTCGAAGGAATTCGGGAACAGCCGAAGCTCGGAGGATCGTCTGCGGCAGCAAGGTCGTTAGCTCTAACTCCACCCTCGAAGCCAGTCGAGAACGAACCTGGGCATTGGGCTTTTTCCAAGCACTGCAAAGCTTCGCGAGCATCTGCGTCGAAGTAGAATCAGCGTGAGACAACCGGCGCAAGCGAGCCGAACACACCTTGTTCTTCGCAATCCCCGCACTGCACGTGTACCCCAGCTGCTCATGCACCTGCGTCCGACACTTCGCCGCGATCTCCGCTCCAATCGACAGCGCAACGTCGGCCCAAGTAAGATCCAGCTCCTCCTGCAAATCCCTCTCCTCCTGCTCATCCGCCTCGCTCGTCCCAACCGCCCGACTGCTCTCCCCCACCTCCTCCACCACCTCCTCTCCCTCCTTCTTCTCCTCCTCGACAACCTCCCCATTGACCGGAATGACGTTCCCAACCTTCTCCCATGCGACCGTGACGCCCATCTCCCGCGGACTGGGAAGCGGCGTATCGAGGTTCGCCGAATCGGGGAGGGTGGCGAGGAATGGGTATCGCTCGAGAAGGAGTGCGCGGACGGGGAGAGTAACGTCGATGAATGATTCGTCGATCGAGGCTTTCTCTGTGTGAGATTTAGTGGGAGGAACGCGAGGGAGGGAGGGAAGGACGGACCGACGACAGGGCAGTGCTCGGAGAAGAGGCGAATGATCTTGAGGGATTCGCGGCGGTAGTGGTCCAGTGAGATCTAGTGAGATATTATTGCGTTATCTACTACGAGCGAAGGAGGGGACGTACCTTGTGCGTCTCGGGCTTCGCGTCAGGCCAATGTCCGGGCTGCTCGTCTCCTTGCCGGTACGTCGCGCAGTGCACCATGACCAGGTGAGGGCACTTGATGAGCGCGTCGGCTGGAGTCTCGTGCCGCGTGATTCCAAAGGCGCGAGCGGGGTAGTTGACTGCGATCTGCGAGGGCTTCAGCGGGGGAGAGAGAGGGAGCGAAGTGAGCTGAGACGCACGAGGCCGTTCCACTGCTGAACCGCGAGGGGCATAGAGGGATCGACACCTAGTCGGGCCATCTCCATAGCAGCGTAGGCAGCGTCAATATCGATGTGAGCGATACAGCGCAAGGGGTTCCTACAGCACCAAACAACAGTCAGCTCTGCTGCCCAGGGCGAACGCCATCTCTCTCCGGCCACAGCAGCGTAACGCGACTGACGAAGGTCCTCCATTCCCATTCCCCAGCAAGGTGCGATACGTAATCACCTCCTGCGCGACGCTCGACGCGTTCTCCTCGATGGCGCGCTCCTTCCCCTTGAGGCTCCCTCCCACGCGCCGTTTTGGGGGACTCCACTGGATAGCTGACGGGTTCGGTGGTGGACCTCGATCGGGCGACGGAGAGCGGTCGGGGATTGGGGGCGAGCCCATTGCTCAAGACGCCGCCGAGCTGAGGAGGTGATGGAGGGGACGCCGCGAGTGGAGGTTCAGGGAGAGGCGGCGCGGTTGAGGGTTGGCGATAGGTACGCGGTGAGATGTGCTTGGGCAGCACCAAGGGGAGGGTGAGGTGGTGGACGAGGGTGGGGGGTGGAGGGAGGAGAACCAACAACTCTCGATTCTCGCAGGCTCTTCCTTCGACCACACACTCGCTGGAGGCTTGCTCACTTGCTCACGATGAGTCCACCGGATCTGCTTGATACGCGGAAGGAAACGCGTCCTTTTTCGAGATCCTCAACGAGCGTGCCATCGCCGCCGACGCGGAGGAGCTGGCAGTACTGATCCTCGTCGCACCTCCGAAGCTCTCCCACCTCTCCTCGCCACCGCCTTTGCCCTCGAGAAGCTCCACGCGTCTATCTGGAATTTTCAAGGGGAGGATCAGTCGACTGGTCCGAGGGTCATTTGCACGCGGCGTACGCGCAATCTACCTCGTCGCACTGGCCATCTTCAAGACTCACTGTGCTGAGCGTGAAGAGTACATGCCGAGCGTGTCGTGTCGAAACGATGAAGTGAGAGACGAAGCAAGAGGTTGACGAAGCAGCTTGCGACAAAGGAGCCTGGACCCAGCAGATGGAGCGAGCGAGCGAGCGAGTCGGGGGAGTGCGAGGTTCCTGGGAGTCATTTGCACCATTCTCGCACGTCGTCGAGGCAAACAACGCCTTCGCTGTTCAATTCGATCGATATCGACCTCCCTTCAAGACTCCTCCTCCTGCGATCGAGAGAACGCATCAGCGCACTCAACACCAGAAACGACAGCAAGACAGCGTACCTCTGTGTAACTATCTCCCCCCATCCCACGTAGATACCTTTTGTAGCGCACGCCAATTCCAGCTCCTTCGCGACGGATTCCGCGACTCCATCCCTTTGCAACCCCCGCATGTACAGCATCGTCAGTTTGTCCATCGTCCCTTTGCGCAAGCGCTCCGCGATCGCCAACAGCATCGCTGACGTCTCCTGCCTCAAGCTGCGATCGAAATAGAGGTTGATGTAGCTGAGTGTCGAAGGGAGGAGTGAGATCGAGATGGGGAGTCGGAGAAGGGCCGGGTGGAGGCAGAGGAGATGGAGGCGAGGGAAGAGAGGTACGACGTGGGCGAGGAGCGAGTCAACAGGATGGCCGGTGTTGAGGATGAGGCCGACGAGGGTAGAGGGGCAGTGGGAGAGGGCGGCGCGGAGTGCTTCGGGTCGGGTTTGCGGGCGGAGGATACTGGAACTCGCTGGTGATCATCAAGGTGCTCAAATGCGCGCCTGTCGCGCGTAGGAGAGGCTTGAGGATCCACTCGTCTGCCCGTGGGAGGTTGATACGAATGGTGTGTAGCGTCGTATGCCGATAGGGGGAAAAGGAGGAGGGTCGGCTTTGGGAGTCGGACTTGATGTGTAGCTCTAGCTGCTTGATCCTCCCGTTCGATGCCAACCGGAGGAGGAGAGGGCCGAGTGCGCCGACGAGGAGGGGCCCGGAGTTGTCCCCGAGCGATAGGCGTTCGAGCGTCGGGAGCCCAGAGAGGGTGTCGACGAGCGAAAGCTGGTCCGTGACTTCCGTCGTAAGCCGATTGATCGAGAGGGATCGAAGCTGTTGGCACTGCTTGAGCGCGACGCACGCCAGGGATAAGCCGACGCGCGACAGCAGTCGCGGTGCCGATTCCGCATTCGGCAGTCCATGCAGCAGTACAGGTGCCGGCGGCGGTGCGAGCGTGGGATGGGGTTTCCTGAAGACGGTACTCTCGATAACGAGGTCGCGAACAGTCGGGGCGAGGGTGGGGTAGGAGAGGAGGAGGTCGAGAAAGGTGGAGGTGCGGAGTTCGTTCTTGAGCGTCCATTCCGTCAGTCTAGCCCGGTAGAGTGAGAGGTGGTAGGAAGTGGCAGTGAGTGATCGCTGGGTGAGGGCGTCCGAGTACGTGATGATCTCTCGAACGAGTTCGGCGGGAAGGGCGAGGAGGGGAGACTGCTGTGGTTGGCGAGAGGGATTCGACCTGCGCTTGCCCTGATGAGTCCAGAAAACAGATCAGCTTCCTGTCCACCTCCTACGCAGTTCGAAGCCCTGTCCGTCCTCGCCGTCAAAAAGATGAGCTCACCTCGACGCTGTCTCCGACCTCAGTCCCTCGCGACCCCGCCCCCAGTGTAGCCAATCCCTCGACCGCGCCTCCTTCATCTACGTCCGCTGCTGTCACCACGTTCCCCGTGTTCGTGTCGATGAAGTGTGTTCTGAGAAACGCCAGAACGTCGGGACGGAGGTCGGAGTAGACGCGACGCAGCCTCGCCTCCTCGAGCGTCCAAGCAGCGGATCTCTGTCCCCGCGTATTCATGCTGTGTGCGGCGTCCTTGTCGAGGTGTTTGGTAAGAGAGAAAGAGACGACACGCCTTCGTCGCCGCCTTTGGTCCCCGCGCTCGAGTTGACGACTCCGCTGGCTCGCCCTCCTCTCCTTCCTCCCGAGTGCTCGCTTCCAGCAGCCTCACCCACAGCATCAGCTTCTCGCCATTGAACCGCCGCAGGATCATTCACGCCGAGGTAGTCTCCTCTCGCCGACCCCTCTCGATAACAACCCCACCAGTCGATCGCTTGGGGCTCTCGCCCGAGTCAGGCATCACCTTCGCACTCCCCGCCTCAAAGGGCAGCTTCTCCACTCCTGGCTACACCGGGCGCACCACCTTTTGCACCTCCGGAACGCCCGATGTACTCGACCTCCTCATCCCTCCTAGAAGCGTCCCAACGATCCACCTCTCCTCCGCCTTCGCCCTACACGACCTCGAACCCATCGTTTCCCAGTCACAGCCGCAGTGTGGAGGTAGAGCCAGGAGTGCGCAGAGCGGTGCCTTCTTCTGGAGCTGGCGTGGCGAGCGGAGGTGGGGGCGGAGTACTCCGGAGAGCGTCAGAGGAGCCCAGGAGGGATGGCAAGGCGGATCAGATCGTTCAGGTGCGTATTCGCTGTACAAAGGGGAGCCAAGGGAGCTGACAGGGCGCTGTTGGCAGCACTTCTACGCGAAGGCGTGTGCCGTGGTTACCCAGGCGCGCCTCACCCACCTCGAGGACACGACCTCTCTTCCTCCCACCAGCGCTGCCAGCACCGCTGCTCGCCGAGGAGCACCACGCCGAACTCCCAGCACGACCTCTGGCTCGAAGCGCACCAATAAATGGGTCCGTTCGCTCTCGGTACTCTGAGGCCCTCCCCGAGCTACGACTCACCGAGCTCTCCACACGCAGTTCAACCTCGAGCTACCCGAAACAGACCTGTTTCGATCAGAGCTCAAGACCTGGCGCTCCGTCTCATCCCTCCCCTCGCCTTCCTCGATCCCTCCAATGGTCCTCGACATCGTCCTCGACACCGCCGACCTAACCCCCAACCAAGTCCTCGTCCTCTCCACCCCCGCCGACCAACGTATCCGCGTCGACGGTCACCCTTCCGGACTCGCCAGTCCTCGCCTCCAGCGCACAAACGTCGTCCTCGAGCGATGGACCCTCCAGCTCATCCCGCCCTTCCCAGCCGTCCCGCCCGAGCTGCCGAGCGTGTACAAGCAGGCAATCATTCTATTTCGCTCGCTATTCACGCTTGTGAGAGCTTTGCCGGCATGGGGGCTCTATCGGAGGTTGGCGCGACGGCGAGCGGGAGGGAACGGTGGGGGACTGCGAATTGTTGGGAGGATGGGGATGGGGGAGAGCAGGGAGGGGGAGATGGAAGTTGGCGCACGGATAGGGGAGAGCGAGGGAGAGAAGACGACGGAGACGGTCGTGTGGCCTGCGGTACAGACGCCGATTGGGTGAGTTCGCGCCGACTGCAACGTAGGACGGGCGCTGATTGAAAAACGCAGGTCGCTCCTCCTTCAGTGTACTTATCGCCTTAATGCCGACTTCTCGGTCGAGGATATCGAGACTCTTCTCAGCTCACGGTTCATCGACGAGGACTTCTTCAAGCCGACGATGGCGCGGTATCAGCACGAGCAAGACGTAGCGAGTGGTCGCGTGAGTCTTCCACCTCGTTTTTCCTTTCTGAAGCTGAAGCTGCGTCACAGCCTGGATCACTACCAACCAGCGCACGAAATCTCCGCACCACCTCCAGCACTCCTCCGACCGGTCGCCCCTCCTACGGTTCCCTCTCCTCCCGACATCATCTCTCTGTTCCCTTCCCCTCCATCTCCGCCACCGTAGACCCTACTCGGGTACCTCTTCCTCAAGGCATGGGCAAAAGTCCTCTCAGCAACGTCGGGCCCACTCCTCCGGATAGCGCTTCGAGTGGTGGGAGATACGGCAGCTATGGCGGAGGAGTGGAACCCGCGTTCGTCAGCCTCTCCCGCGCCCGAGGAGCCTCGTACTCTGGTGGTATTCAGCGGAATATCGTGCGTCGTTCGTCGTGCCTCCAGCGGATGATCTAACACCTCTCGCAGCCTCTCTCCTCCTCCCCATCATCCCAGCCCACCCGACCCGGCTTCGCCTCCGGTTCCCCTTCCTCCAGCTCCCCCATCTTCCGCGCGAGCTCCTACATCTCCGCCCCTCCCCAGCCCTCCTCCGGCCCCACCTCCAACATCAATCGCCTCTCGAGCTCCCGCCCTTCCATCTCTTCCTCAATATCTTTCGGCACGCGCTCGCCTCTCGCCCCTCCGCTCCCAAACGTCGCGAGCGGTATCGCCAGCGCCGCTCCGAGGCCGATCCCTTCGCCTTCGAGTGCTCAGCCCATGCGGCCGTATTCGAGCGGGAGCTATTCGCGCTCGTACGGGCGTGCGAGCTCTGGCGGCAGTATTTCGGGCGGAGAGGCTGCGGGGAACTGGGCGGGTCCAGAATCGCTCGGACGACGAGGAGGGAGACTGAGCTTTGATGGGAGGCAGAGGCCGACGTTTACGACGCTTGCGGAGGGGGTGGCGACGAGTGATGAACGCAAGGTCTTCCTTCCTCAAGCGGTGGACGACTCGGAGGATATCAACTCGTTCCTGGGGATGATCGATTCGCGACCCGAGCTGCAGAGGACGGAGGGGATGGGAGCGAGCATGATTGTCTCCAAGTTGCAGGCGGATCAGACGCTCAAGAAGCTCGCGGGATCGGTCTATGCGCCGCAAGGAGGATCACCGACGGAGTACAGTCCTCGCACCGCCAGCACCCTCCTTCGCGGACCCAGCCGTCTCTCGATCGAGGAAGAACCGCCCATGCGACGCAGCAGCTCCGAACCAGATCCTCCGTCTCCAGCACGCTTCCCACGACGCGCTTCGACACTAGGCGACCCGCCCTCCTCAGCGCCATACTTCATTCCTCCCCCTTCCTCCCCCGCCTCGAACCCCCTCTCCTTCCCCCGCTATATCCCTCGCAACCCCGGCACCATCACAACGGGCTTCGACCTCTCCCACTCCGCCCTTCCCTCCGCCACCGCCTCCGTCGCGAGCCTCAGCGGTGGCGAAGGGTCCGCTACTGAACCTTCGGGGAGTTATGGCGAGGAGGAGGCAGTGGGGGAATTGGAGCTCGGGGATGAGGAGGATGAGAGGGGAAGGGGGTGGGAGGAGAGGGAGAGGCGGAGTCGGGATGCGACGCCTGCGGCGAGGAGGTTCGGAGCCGGACAGGATTACTTTGGAGGGAGGTAGAGAGAAGAGCGTTTTAGAGCTGTTCGGTACGCGAACAGCAGTTGGTATTGTATTAATAATGAGGTTTTAAAAGTGCAGAGGCTGGAGAGAATCGGGAGGTGAGAAAGTGAGTTCAGAAGCAGTGCGGGGGTTCGCTGCGAAGCTCGCTCGGGGCGTCTTGCTGGTCGCTCCCTCTCTGCTTCGGAGCAGAAAAGACAGATTCAAATTCACGCAATCACATCCCAAGCGTCTCAATCCTCGTCCCCTTCGTCCCAAAGAGCTTGTCCCAGACCTGCGTGTGCTTGCCGTATGACTTGCCGCTCTTCCCATTCCGGTGATGAAGGTCGTGATCCTGCGTCTCGCTCCATCAGCTTCAGCTCTCTAGTAGTAGTTCCCGCGTCTCACCTCGATAATAAGCTCCATTCCGAGAGCGTGAAGAGGGTAGTGAAGAATGGGGTGACCTCCGTGCGTGCGAATACCGCTGTGGCCGCTGATCTCGGTGAACTGGTAGACAGGTCAGCGAAGCAGAGAAGAAAGAGGAGATTACGTACGACACAGTAACAGAGCGTAAGATAGAGTTCGTGGAAGGACATTGGCACGAGAGCGGTTGCGATGAAAGGGACCACCGCAATTTCCAGAATTTCCTGATAGTCATCGGCGCTGGGATAGAGGTCAGCTAGAGCAGTTGCGAGGGAAATGTGGGTACAAACATGATGGAGAGGATGGGGGAAGGATGTTTGGTCGTGTGGTGGCGTTGGTGAATGAACCAAAGGAAGTCGACTGTCGAGCGAGTGTCAGCGAGGAGGTCGTTCGTTTTTTCCTTCCGGAAACCCTACATTCGTGCGTAGATCGGTGGTAGGTGTACTGCGAAGTGCGTCGATCTTCAGCCGTGGTCCCCCTACTTGAAGCGAACAACGCACGAAAAAGTAGTCGACAGCGAGCATGTAAGCGCCCATCCTAAGAGGCAAAGTCCACCCAAATCCGTTGATCGGCGACTCCTCCTTCGCGTAATAAAACCAAAAAGCACCAGCCGTGCGAAGAACAGGTGTAACGAGGATCGCGCGAGCGAGCTGCACTACGGCATCATCTGGTGTCCTATCACGCCCGATGTTCTTTTCGTCGAAAGTTCCTAGCTTGACTGCTTGAGCTAGACGGGGGTAAGCAAACGTGGCTGAGAGGCAGTGGCGAAGTAGAAGCACCGTTGAGACGAGCGAGCTGCGAGAGTGGTCAGCGAGGAGCGAGCGAGGAATGGAAGGGAGTCCGCACAGTTGAAGTCATGAAGCGTGCGAAGAAGAACAAGTAGATGGGGTAGGCAACATGTATCGGCCATTGGTACTCTGCTTAGAAAACGTCAGCGAAGGCCTGTCGAGAGCGAAGAGGGAGCCGCACCTGGGAACAGCGTGTAGCTCGCGAGCTGGAGAGCCACAGGAATCAGAGCATGGGTCAAGATCCAGGCATTGTCCGCGAGCGCGTTAATTCCAGGAATGGGTCCGCGATCGAGGTCCTCGTCCTTGAGCTCTGCTTCATCGTCAGCTCGCAATACAACCGTGCGAAGCGAGAAAGAACGCGCCATGAATCGAATCCGGAGTCAGTGCGAGTGAACAGACCTTCTCTGCCAAGGTCTTCTGGCTATACGGCTTCAGGTGCAAAGTGGAGCGAGGGCGCCAATCCTTGGCCTGTCGCGTCGTGCGGACGACCTTGGGAGCGATGGGAGCGACGTCGGAGGACTGGGAGGAGACCGAGGACGTTTGTGCGTGCGATTGGGAGATGGTGTGCAGCATTGCTTGAGGTAGGAGGGCTATGGAGAGAGGAAAGAGCCGATTGCCTTCGTGAGACGAACTTTTGCTGGCTGCCCGGCGACCTTGGGAATATCTCTCCGAGATGGCAGCTGTGTTGAGAGCAAGCAATAACTGATGGGAGTGTGAAGAGACGCGATGGACTGAGAAAGACCGTATGTACTGTGCGCGACAACCGTCCTCGTCGAGCAGCAGGGTCAGCGAAATTTTGACTCGCTGGCCGACCGAATCCCCTTGTGAACTCGAGAGCGTTATATTTGCAAAAGTAGCACGCTGAGAGTAGATGCGCAAGAACGTTGAGCAGCAAACGCGTGTAGCCTTCGCGCATCGTGAGAGCACCAGGTGGGAGCTTGTTCGAGCGATAGTCGCGCAGTCCGCTTGTTCCTCGCAGGCGATCGCGAATGCGATGGAGCGGGAGCAGAGGTGATGGAGCGGAGAAGATGGAGAGGAGGCGATTGCGAAGGACTGTCGAGAGCGTGATCCGTCACTCGCGCTCCCCAGCGAAGTCCCCGCCGACGACCAGAAGCCAGCACCGTCACCAGACGCCCGTTCGAGCACGGCAGGCCTGAGTGTGCAAGGTGGAAGCGAAGCGCCATACAAACGATCCCCCGAGTCGAGATCGTCGTCTGGAAGCCAGCGACCGACTTGATGGACCCGCTGGAAGCTGAGCTGGAGAGCAGCGTGTTTGTTAGAAGCAGCACTCCCAGATTGTCATCTCCTGGCCAGTCGGTGAGAGGAAGCGCAGCGAAGCGAGCGTCAAGGAAGCAGAGAACAAAGCGAGCTCCCTCCACCGGCACCCACCACGTCCTCACATACGACTCCTCTCACATAGCCCAACAAGCAGCACCCAATGAGCAGCAATCACGTCGCCCAGCAGACTATCCCCTCCCTCATGACCCGCAAATGTACCGAGACGAAAACACCCCTCACGGCGTGGTTTGCACCAATCGAGGAACTGCTTCCTATCCCCTCTCCATCCCTCCAACTCCAGCGATCTAGTCGATTTATGCCGACTTCTTCGCCTTGGCCTCAGCGGCCTGCGTACGTATCGTCAGCTCTGATCTGGAGAGAGGTGGGAGAAAGAAGGAAGGGGGAAGAACGCACCTGCACGATCCTGCGCCTCTGCTTCTTCAACAGCATAATCTCAAACCTCTCGAAATCGCTCGTGCTCCTCCTCTTCTCAATCGCCTTGCGGCGGATGGCCCAGGCACTCTTCTCCCACTTGGCGAGAACGTCTGACGCGGCGAAGACCTTGGCGACCGTGGTGGTTCCGGCGGCGCGGGGGAGCTTGGAGAGGACGAAGGGGGTGAGCACGAGGCGGCGGTAGGTGAAGGATTGACGGGGGACGCCGGTGAGGGGGCCCTCGATGAGCGCCTGCAGGAGTCAAGGGTCAGTGCTTGTGCTTGTGAATCCGGACAGCTCGGGGAGGGGGGTAGGGTGGAGTGGTGTGGGACCGGTGTGGGAGCGCGCGGAGGGATGGCGGGAGGGGTCGCTGAATGAGGAGGGAGGCGAGGCGTTTGTTGAGTGTTTGGTGTCGGGTTGTTTCAAGCGGTAGGAAGGGCAGGCCCGGCGTAAGTCGAGGAGGCAAATGGAGTGGTCGCATGGAGTCGGGTGGAGAGTCGAGGAGAGGAGGGGGAGGAGCAAAGGAAAGCACACGCACGCGGTTGTGGTCGATGATCTCGACAATGGTCGCGAGCTTGCCCTCGAAAGGACCGTCCGAGATGAGGACGACGCGGCCGACTTCGACGTAGCGCTTGAAGGTAGACACGGTCGACTGGGGTGCGGCGGACATGGCTGTTGGAGGGAGGAGCGCATCGTCAGCTGGGGGTCCCTAGTTCCTCCTACGGACCTGGTCGAGCAGCCCGTTCCCCCTCCATCCTCTTCATCCGCATCTTCTCCACCTCTCCACCTACACAGTGCTGTCCTGTTGCTACCCCTCCTCTCCCTTCCCCGGCCCTCCACGGAACTCGACCAGTCCTTCGACCTCGATCAGTCCTTCGATGCGGAGCCGGTCCAGTTCGAGTTCCGGTGGAGAGTTGTCCGTCGGGGGAAGGAGTGGGTAGTCCTCGCAAGCAGCACGGCGCCTTACCTGAAGAGTGGATCAATCGTACGGGGAGAAAGCCTTCTTGGGGCCCAAAATCTCAAGTCCTTTCGTTGCGGCTTCGAATCTTGGGGCGTCCAACTTTGGATTCACCTTGAATCTGACTTTGTCCCCAAACTTTCGAATCCCCCCTCTTCTTCTTCTCTCCCTCCCTCCGGACCAACGCACTAAATGATCGAAAAATCACACGAAGAATCACACAAGCTAACTTCCCTCGCCCCTCAGCCCCACCAGTCCCAACTTAAATGACAAAACCGTACACGGGTTCGTCAACCTCCTCCGCTCCATCCTCTCTCCTCAGCTTCCCCACCCCCACCACCGCCCAATCCATCCGCGTACTTCCCACCCTGGCCTATCTGCGCACGCAATTTTAGTCCCAAACAAGCGCCTTTGACCCTCTCGTCCGACTTCTCCTCCCTCGTCGCCAGCGTCAAGGATGCCGGGACGAGCGTGCGACCAGCGCTTTCCGCCCGAGAGAAAAAATGGAGTGAAAATGGGGTGCTGACGGTAGCGCGGTTGAGTGGCTGCCCCTCGTAAACGTAGGGGAAGGGATCGTGCGTGCTGGAAGAGTCGTCCTGGTTTTGATCTTGGTTGCGGGTGTAGAAACGTGGAAAAGGCCAGTGAAAGAGAAGACTTCTAACAGGGCGACATCACGACGCATGGACTTGAGCAGAGATCGAGCGCAGAAGCAACGAGCGAAGGGAGGGAGTCCGGAGTCCGAGAGTTTCGTCTTTCTCAAGATGCGTTCCCCGCTCAGAATTGTCGCGTCGTCGAAAGAGGTCAATGGAATTTAAGCAGATCAAGTCAGCGAGCTCCTCAGGACCGAAGGCCAGGAGACGCCGAAGCGGAGGCAACGACGTGATCAGCGACCCGTCCTCAGATGAACGCAGTCTGCAGGGCAGAAGGCTGACCGCGAAGACGCCCAAAGCAAGTAGCTGAGTCTTTGGCGAGTGTTGATAGGTGAGAAGCGAGCTAGTAGACACCGCGCGACGCAGCATTCCTCGAAAGGGAGGCGTCGCATTCCGCGCGCGAGAAACAAGCTGGGGTCGTGGAATGTTGCGACCGCTCTTCCAGATCAAGATGAGAGCTGATAGAAATTACTGAGCGAGTGAGCATCGAGCAGGGAGCAACACTGGCACCACGAGAGCGCAAGGTCGGCAAGAAGCTGGCCGACGCCAGAAGAGCGAGCAGAGCAGAGGAGCCTCCACCCTCCCTGTTGCTCTTCCGTGTTATCCTTTCGAATCAACGGCACTCAGCTTCCTGCCCCACTTCTCTAGCGCCTTCGACCCGATTGCGTTTCGAGTCGAAGCCTACTGCGCGACTGGGAGAGGTCGAGAACAGCCGAGCAGATGCTTCTCAGCGCTGTCTCCTCACCTGCCACTTCCTCAGGAGTACTTCCCCGCCCTACTCGCAGGCGCAGAGCGTGGAGTGATCGAAATGAGGGTGAGGTGAGGAGGTCAAACTGCACCGCCCTGCTTTCGAGTTTCGGAGTTGCCGGCCAAATCCCTCTCTTCCTCCTACCACGCTCTCCTCAGCACTAGCTCCCGCAGCTCCTCTCCAACTCCTCAGGCCTCTCAGCAACCTCCGGCAACAACGATGGCGTTCTCGATCCACACGCTCGAGCGGCGCGCCTTCCCCGTCCTTAACGAGCCGTTCCTCGTCGACAAGTCGTACGAATACGTCAAGGAGCTTGGCCAGGGTACGTTTTACGTCTCCTCCCTACGCACAGCGCTAACACGGAACGACAGGCGCGTACGGCGTAGTCTGTAGCGCGAAGAACAGCATCACGGGCGAGTCGGTCGCGATCAAGAAGGCGTGTCCCCCTGCGCTCGTTTGGGGGGTGGGACGCTGATGAAGGAGCAGGTTACGAAAGTGTTCCAGAAGAAGATCCTCACCAAGAGGGCGCTCAGGGAGCTCAAGTGCGTTCCTTTGTACCTCCTCTTGCGGGGAGCGGTGCTGATGAACTGCGTAGGCTGTTGCACCATTTCCGGGGGCATAAGAATGTGTGTATGGAGCTGGGAGAGGAGGGGAGGAGCTGATACGATCGCAGATCACCTGCTTGTACGATATGGACCTCGTCGACCCCCTCACTTTCGACTCCGTGTACGTGCACTCTCCGCTCTCGCTTGGGGCACAGCTAATGCCCAGCGAAGGTACCTCTACGAAGAGCTCATGGAAGCGGACCTACACGCTATCGTGCGTCCCTCCTCACTCTCATACGACGGAGCTGACCCCGCCAGCCACCGTAGATCCGCTCGGGACAGCCACTCTCAGACGCTCATTTCCAGTCCTTCATTTACCAGACTCTGTGTGGGCTCAAGGTGCGTTCGTATTTGGTGGTAGGAGGGTGGAGCTGACGAGGACGCAGTACATCCACTCGGCGCGCGTCCTCCATCGCGACCTCAAGCCGGGGAACCTCCTCGTTCGTTCCTTCCTCCCACCGGCTTAAGAGACGCTGATCGAGTGGGAACAGGTAAATGCAGATTGTGAACTCAAGATCTGCGATTTCGGATTGGCGAGGGGGTTCGAGACGGATCCGGAGGCGGCGGCAGCCGGGGCGGCGGGGTTCATGACTGAGTGCGTTGAGTTCGAGCTTGGGAGGATGGGGAGCTGATGCGTGCGTTTAGGTACGTGGCGACCAGATGGTACCGCGCTCCTGAGGTGAGTGCGTTGGGACGGTGCGGAGGAGGGGAGCTGATGCGCGCGCAGATTATGCTCTCGTTCGCCAACTATACGACTGCTAGTGCGTCTTCACTGTATATGGAGGAGACGAGGAAGCTGATAAGTACGTGCAGTCGACGTCTGGTCGGTGGGATGCGTGCTGGCAGAGTTGCTGGGAGGTCGACCGATCTTCAAGGGAAAGGACTACATCGACCAGCTCAACATCGTCCTCAACTACGTCGGTACTCCCAGCGACCGAACTCTTCGACGCGTAGGCAGTCCCCGAGTGCGTCCTCTCGCTCATCCCGCAGGAACCGCACCTGATTCGTGAATCGTAGGCACAAGACTACATCCGTTCCCTCCCCTACAAATCCGGCATCCCCTTCCAAACCCTCTTCCCCACCGCCAATCCTCAAGCTCTCGACCTCCTCTCCCGCCTCCTCGCCTTCGACCCAACCGAACGCATCACCTGCGAAGCGGCGCTCGAACACCCGTACCTCGCCGTCTGGCACGAACCGGCCGACGAACCCGTTTGCGAAAAGAAGTTTGATTTCGGGTTCGAGAGGGAGGAGAGTGCGGAGGGGATGCGGAAACTGATCGTCGAGGAGGTGGAGAACTTTCGCAGGATGGTGAGCCCTTCTCCCTCTTCCCTTTCGGCCTCGCTGACGATACGAAGGTGCGAGGTGCGAGCGCGACAAAATTCGGGACCGAAGAGGCAGGAGACGCTGCCGCTGCCGGTTCCTTCCAGGGACGAGATCATGGCGTCCCCGGGTGGGAGTCGGGCAGAGGAGCGGGAACCGTATGCTGGAAGTCCGGAGGAGGAGGTGCCAGGAGATGAGCTGGAGAGGGAGTTGGGTGGGTATGGAGTGGCGAGGTAGTTTTTTCGGTTATTTTTGCAGTTGCAGTCGTTTGATCTCGGAGACGGTCCTCGGTGAGGAACAGGCTGAGAGTGCGGGGTAGCCGGTCGTCGTGCCGACTTCGAACCGACTTTGGGCTTGACTTCGTTCGTCGTCGTCGTTCACTTCAGCCAGATCCAGCAAGGCAAGTAGAGGAAGCTGCTGAGTCGACTAGAATGGCTCCCCTTTCCCAGGTAAGCCGCAAGAAACGCCCTCTCGAGCTCAAGCGACCAAACGCCAGCTGACGCCTCCTCTCTCTCCTCCCCAATCCCTGGCCGTACCTCCTCCCAGGCCGTCGAAACCAAACTCGCCTACATCCGGCACGACCACACGCACGTTTACAAAGGCTCCGTCGACCCCGCCTGGACCGTTCGTCCCTCCCTCCTCCCCCGGGCCTCTACCCCGCTCACCTTTCCGCCGTCTAACAGATCGGAGCAGTCCCACACGGCGGCTACATCGCCTCCCTCCTCATCTCCGCCTGCCTCACGCACCAATCCCCCGACAACCACCCTTCGCTCCACCCCGACCCGGCTCACTTGACCGCCCAGTTCCTCTCTCCTTCCACCGCTGGGCCATTCGAGATCCACGTCCGCACGTTCAGTACCAGCAAGAGATGGACCCGGCTGGATGTGGAGATGTTCCAGCCGAGCAAGGACCTCGCGAACCCGTTCCTGAGGGTGCGCGCGCATGTCCTATTCACGACTTTGGACGTGGCTGTGGAACCTAGCATGCCGGAGAGGGGGAAGATGACGGTGTTGCCTAGTACTCCATCACATTTCGCGAGGATCTGTCCGCTTAAGAAGCATCCGGCGGAGTGCGAGGCGACGAGCATGCTCCCGTTGTTCAATTTCAAGGATCATGTCAAGTGGAGTGAGGGGGCGGGAGTGGAGGGGGGGAAGGATGAGGATGGGCAAGTCAAGATGGAGTGGGGAGCTTGGTTCGAGCTGACGGACGAAGAGGAGGACGTGGGGACTTCAGCAGGTGCGATCTTCGTTCCCTCCCATCACTCTCGCTAATCCCTCCTCGCAGCTATCATCCCCTTCTTCGCCGACATGTTCCGTAACGGTCCCGAGCTTCTCCCACCCTCACAAGGTCCCGGATCCTCGTACGTCCCCTCTCCTCCTCTGAGAGCGAACTCACTAACGCTTCGCAGCTGGTACCCCACCATCGCTTTCTCTCTCGACATCCTCGCCAAATTCCCTCTCCGCCCTCTCCCCTCCCTCTCCACCCCCGTCGCGCGCCGCACGATTGGATTGTACAGCGTCACCAAGTTTGTGGCGAGTGGGAGACACGATAATGTCGTTGAAGGTGCCGTCCTTCTCCTCTCCTCCTTGTGCTAAACTGATGGGGAGTAGTGTGGAGCGCTCCGAGTGCGATTGGGGAGGACGTCAAGGTTGGGAGCGAGGAGTGGAGGAGGCATGCGCAGATTATCGCTGTTAGTACGCAGGTGAGTCCCTTTCGCTTTCTTCGCGTTGCGGGATGGTGGCTGATGGGAACGCAGATGGCGTTGGTCATTCCTTTCGCGGTTAATGCGAGGAACGGGAAGCTTTAGAGGGCTGAGAGGGGATTTAGAGGAGAAATATTGGGAATGGAATCGTCGGCTTCGGCTTCTCGACTTGACGCGAGACTGCTTTCCCCTCCTCACTAGATCACGAGAACGCTTGGAGCGGGTGCAGGACAGTCTCTTTGACAGCTGGTTCTTCTTGGGCGGAGGCGGGTTCAGGATGCCAGCCTCAGCTCAGCTCGCTCCTGCATCAATGAGAGCGGGGTCGGCGAACGGGAGAACTCAAACAGGAGGGCGGTAGCTTGTGCGCTCCGGGAAGGCTGTGATAAAGCAGTGGTGGAGAGCAGGTGAGGAAGCTGGCGTGGCGAGTTTCGTGGAGAGACGATGGATGCAGGTGGGTTGCTGGGTATCGAGGAGGGGTATAGCGTACGAACGGAGAGCTCAGGCTCCTGGGTCTTGGACCACGATCTGGCAGGAATAGCGTCAGCTTCGTCTCTACTGCCACCGCGCGAGAGCTCACCAGGATGTACAGCGGATCTGTCCATGACAACAAGGTCAGCGCCTCCTCAACCGCAAAGCAGCGCACAACGCACCAGGCGTGATCAAAAGCTCATGCTTCCTCGACCGAATCCTCAAGAACCGCAGCTCGTCCTACGCGGCGCATCAGCTCCCGTCCCCACCTGCGTCCGACGAGAACTCACCTCCTCGATTTCGCGCACCTCACTCCCTACACTCTCCACCAATCTCTGCGCCAGCTTTGCGTACTTCCTTGCCATCTCGCTGTGCACTGATACGAGCTCCTCCGATGCTGGTGCGGTGGGAGAGGGGGAGAGCGCGGCGGGAGAGGGGGAAGGCGCGGTGGTCAAGGGAGAGGGGGCGAAGAGGGGCCCGGCGGAGCGGAGGATGATGCCCGTTGGTCGAGCGAGGATGAGGACGCCCAGGACGTCTGTGCAGTGGTTAGCTCGTGTGAGAGGGGAGAGGAGGAGGGACGGACTCTTGTGAGCTGTTAGGCGCGTGAGTGTTGCGTCGACCTCGGGGGGAGCTTCGGTGGAGGAGGGAGGAGTAAACTGGGGTGAGGTTAGTAGAGAAGGCGGGGCGGGGGAGGGCGTACCATTGCTGCAGGGAGGTGATTGGGATTAGGGATAAAGGCACCGCCGCCGTCTCTTGCCTTTGGACCACCACCTCGCTCCAGTCAACTCTGCTCCCAGGGAAAGCCAGCTCGTCGTACATTGCTAAGCGGGGGATTCGAGCTGCAGCGCTGAGCTAGGACGACCGCCGACAGTACCTGCTTCGAACGCTCTTGCTCGCAGGGGTCGCGCCCGTCGACTCTCTCCCTCGCCTCTCAAAAGCTACCTTAGGACGCTTGAGTGGAAAGAACGACCACAGGGAATACAATTACACGGAGAGGTGAGTCCGAGCCACGAAAGCTCTCGTTCCTCCGGGGGAAGGAGCTCACCTCCTTGTCGTTCGCCAGGGCCTCACCACGATGCGGTCTTCTTCAGACGAACAGCAGCGAAGCAGCCAGGACGACACTGATTCTCCCATTGGGACGTCAACGTCTCACCGCTCTCCCTACAGCCGCATCCCCTCGACCTCCCGCCGTCAACCCAATCCCGCCTTCCTCGCCTCCCAAACCCTCCCTCGGCACTCGACGACGTCCGGAACGAGGAACGTAGCTCCGAATAACTCTACCTCGACCCACTCTCCCATCGCCGGCCCTTCGACCTCCCTTCCCCGAGCCATCGCCGCCCTTCCCAGCAGAGCTCGCAAGCCAGCGACCATTCCTCCTCGAACCGCCAGCCCTATCCTCCTCGACTCGAGTTCTGGCGACTCGTCCGACGTCGAAATCATCGTTCCCCCACCTCGTCCCCCCGCAGCGTCCAACAACGATCCTTTGCCCTCCAACGACCGGATCGTCGATCTCACCACCAGCCCGGCTCCCGAAGTTAGGAAAAGCAGCCCGGCTCGAAAGACGGCGGTGCGACCGCTTAACTCGATGGAGCGGGATAACCTCGCGAAGGCGAAGAAGGCGAACAAGCCTTCGCATCGCCGGTTTTTGGCGGAGAAGCGCGCGGAGGAGAACGCGCAGATGGCGGAGAGGGAGAAGAAGGAGCAGAGGTTGAGGATGAGGGAGAGCGAGAAGGCTGTGCTGGAGGGAGGCGAGAGGGAGAAGAGCCTGAAGACGACGTGAGCGCCGTGGTTTTCGTGCTTCGGGTTGACGCTTGCTGACTTTTGATGTTCGACGGCTACGACGATGCGGAAGACCGTTGTCGTGACCATCGACTCCTTTCGCATTCCCCGCCATCACCTCCCGGCGGCGCAAGACGTCGTCTGCCTCAACCTCTTCCTTTCCCTCAAAAGCCGGCGCTGCGTCGACTCCCTGCCTGTGACGCAAGACTGGGAAGAGCACGAGGTATTCTGCAACTTCAAGATCGTCGACTCCTCTCCTCCGACGTCGGCTACCGTCGAACTCCGTCCTCTCCGTCCTCTTTCGCTCGAACTCGGCATTCACTCCACTACGGACCTCGAGCTCCTTCGTCAACAGGACGACCTAGCTGGGTATCTCGGGGTCCAGATTCGGAACGAGCCATGGGTTGGCGAATGTTTCCTCCTTACTGGCGAAGATGGCGAGTACCTCGAGAAGGGAAGCGAGCGGGTAGACGGAGGGAGCGAAGCGCTAGGATTCTCCGTTGACTGGACGGTCTCGTCGCCTATTTCTTCGGATTGGCCTTTGCAAGCTCTTGTCAAGGAGGTTTTGAGGAGGGCGGAATCAGAGCTGAGGATGAAGGTCGCCGAGGAATTGCTGGCGAGTCAAATCCTTTTTCGCCTCGCTGAGACTGAGCTAATCTGTTTTCGCCACAGCAGAATACCGCGAGCCTCAACACCGACTCTACCGACACCATCATCACCATCCCATCTCCTACCTCGCCCAACAACCGCTGCGCCTCCCTCTCCCTCCCCCTCGTCCCCCCTTCGAAACGCCCCCTTCACTCCTCCGCCACTCCCGGCCCCGTCCCCACCTTCTCTTCCGCTCCGACCCCTTCCTACTCCTCCTGCGCCAACTTTCTCCCGCTCGCTCCGTACGAGCAAATGCGGTGCACTTCGCGCGCGATCGGGTACGAAGGACCGACGATGGATGGGCCGATCCTGCGCTCGTTTCCGGCGTTCCCGCGCTGGGACGCGAAGGGGTTCAAGGCGGCGAAATTTTTGGCGGACAAGCTGCGTCAGCTTACGCTTGGTGTGGGGGCGGACGTCGAGCTGGAGGACGTGGTGGATGTCGAGCTTCTGAGCGAGGTGGATGGGTCGTGCGAGTTCATTTCGCAGCGTGGGCGGGCAAGTAGCTGATACGCTGGTGCGCCGATGTTCGACGAGATTTTCGGGCGCTCAAGTACCTCGTTACGACGCTCGATGCGAAGCAGGCAGCGACGATCGACCGCATGTCGGACCCGGCTCGCAAGGTCGGCTCGCTGGAGGAGGAGAGGCCGTTGACGCTGATCGAGTTCGAGTTCGCGGTCGGGCGAAGCGCGCGCAAGATTAGGGAGCTGTACGTCGTCCTCGTCGTTGGGAGCTGGCGTATGCTGACACTGGCGCGGTCTGCAGGCACGAGCTCATTTCCGACGACACTTTTTTGCCGAGGTAGGTGCTCTTTCGCTCTCGATTTTAGGCTGAACGCTGACGTGAGATCGTTTAGACGAGCGGAAGACGGTTGGAAGGACAGTGTCGAGTTCGAGAGCTGTAGCTGGTGCGGAGCGACGGCGTGTGTCATTCACATGGACGGTGCGCTCCTTCACGAACCCTTCTTCGCCGCTCTCCCTGACGCCCAATCTGCAGGTGAGACCGCTTCGAACATTCGCACTGCTCTTTCGTGGCGAGCGAGGGATCTTGAACACCGGATTCCTTCGTGCGGGCGCGAGTGCTTCCTTGACGTCGGGCAGCCGCGAAAGGTTCGTTTGTC
This sequence comes from Glaciozyma antarctica PI12, assembly GCA_002917775.1. Classification (NCBI taxonomy): domain Eukaryota; kingdom Fungi; phylum Basidiomycota; class Microbotryomycetes; order Kriegeriales; family Camptobasidiaceae; genus Glaciozyma; species Glaciozyma antarctica. The sequence continues at coordinate 908,980 of KZ627148.1, read as the reverse complement.
GCCGCTTCTTCTTCCATATGATCGATCTGACCTACATGCTGCACTCAGGACCTTCGATTGACTCCCATGGAAGTCATCGAGCTCGAGAAGCTGAGAGCAAAGTGGCCAAGAGCGACCTCGTGCCACCTCGCGTACCTCCTCAAGAAGCCCTGCTATCTCGTACGTCCTCCTCCCAAGCTCGTTCCCTACTAACTCTCCCGCAGATCAACGAGCACCACCCACCTCCTCCCAGCCGCATCCCGCGACACGTCAAAGCCCCAGCGAAGCGCGCTCAAGACCATCTCGCTCAGAATTCGTACGGCCACCTCCCCTGCGCGCACGACGGACCCTGCGCGCCTTGCATTCCTGCCTGCGCGCCGAAGCACAACTGCCAGCTTCCAACGCACTGCATCTGCACCGGCAACAAGACCCTCTGCGATCACTACTGCGGCTGCTCGGATCTTTGTGAGTCGTTTTGCTTCTCGCTCATCTTGGACGCAGGGCTGAAGGTCTGATGCAGGCGATTCAAGGTGGAAAGGGTGTAACTGCTTGCCGGGGAAGGAAGACGCGTGTGTCGCGTGTCCTTGCGCGCAGGTGTATCGCGAGTGCGATCCCCTCGTCTGCAGGTGCCTCGCCGGTATGTCCTTTTCCCTCGTGTGTGAGCTCGTATGGATGATGGCTGGTCGAGCAGAGAAGTGCCATAACGGGAGAATTCGTCGCCAGGAATCGATCAAGACCTACCTCGCCAAATTCAAGGTCGAGAACGGCGGTTGGGGGTGCGTTTATCGGCTCTCTCGTTCGCCCAGCGAAGCTGATGAGCTCTGCTCTGCTTTCAGATTGTTCATTGGAGAGAACGCGGGTGCGAATGCGTTTGTTGGGCTGTACGGCGGAGAGTCGTTCGGCGGCAACGACTTTTATGGGCAGCTCAACGAGTGCGTCTCGCCTTTTAACACTTTACGAACCACACTGACATCTTGCTTTATCTAAAGTCTCTTTCTGGAGGCGGAGAGCAAGATTGTACGTTTCCCATCTATCGGTCTTCGCGCGAGTACTGATGTTGTTGCAGTCATACGTGTACATCACGGACCAACACCACGCCATTGATTCGCAAGTCTTTGGCAACTCTCAGCGGTACATCAACTCGGATCCAAATCCGAACTGCGTTGCTCGTCGTGCGTTCTCTCCTTTCTCGTCTTCTTCCTTTGCTGACGTGCCTCGGTCAGCGACGTACATCGATGGGACGCACCAGATGGCTTTGTGTAGGTCGCTCGAGGAGGTACTTACAGTGGAACTGACTGCTTCGCATCGCAGATACGTTGCGTGCGCTTCAGGCGGGAGACGAGCTCTACCTCGATTACGGGAAGGCGTACTTTTGAGAATGGGAAGCGGGTTTGCAGACGTCGCGATCTTTGCTGCTTGCACTGAATATGCTCTCGTGTGCGCTGGTTTTCGTCGGTCGTTCTTTTCTTTTTCCTGCTGAGTACACGACGAGATCTGTAAGATTGTGTTACTTTATCAGAACGAGCGCTGCCTTGGGCTGAGCGTGCTGCAGCTGAGATAGAGGCGAAGGAAAAGTACGCGCAGCAGTGAGCGCTATCACATGCCTCGAATCTCCTGACCTTTGAACTTCCTTGTCCTTCACCCGACACCGACGACGACGACAACGGATGCTGGATCAGCTCTGGGGTAAGCCCAGTAGCTCTTGGAGGAGGACTCAGGTACGTGGAGGCCTCACTTGCTGGCGAGGAGGGAATGACAGCTGACCACCCTCTCGACCAGGTCTTCCTCGTCCTCCTCTTCTGGACTTCCCGCATCGTAAAGGGAGACCGTCGTGGTCCCCCTCTCCCCCTCTTTCGCCGCCTGAACCGCCTACTCTCCCGCTTCACGCCATGGCAACTCGTGGTATCGAAACTCGTGGTACCTATATGGAGTCAAGCATGGCGACGCCATCCTCGGCCTTCAGGCACCTGAACCACTCGCACGGCTCTACTCGAGGAACTACTACCGCGCAACATGGATCGTAACGGCTCTCGACGCGGGCTTCGCGACCGCCATGAACATCCGCTACAAGTGGCTGCGCGACATCCTCTCGATCGCGTTCTCGGGCTACTACCTCCTCTTCCCCAGTGAAGCGGATGAGAAGGTGTGTTCTGGAGCGGTGGAGAGTGTCAGAGAGGGAAGGAGGAGTGGGAGCTGATGGTGCGTCTGTTGTTCTGCAGCTGCGTAAGTACCGTGCTGTCTGCACCGTAGAGATGCTCCGCGCGACGTGGGAGAAGACGAACAACCCGTACATCCGCTTTGCTACGCGCGGTGATCGTCCCAAGGTCGTCATCAAGCGGAGGTTCCTTCTGCCTCGCCCGAAAGGGTCTAGCTACCAGTGCGTCCTCCCTCAGCCCTCCCACGTTCTCCTGCGCCTTCTAAAGCTAACGCTATGGTGCAGAAAACCCATCACGGCGTGGATCTACTTTGACGGCACGGAGGAGGAACTCGCGCGACAGACGGACCTCGTATTCGACCTTCCTGGTGGCGGCTTCATTTGCATGAGTCCTGAGCATCACGAGGAGCGGAACCTGCGCTGGACCATTAGGACGAAGCGACCTGTCATCAGCTTCGACTACGGCAAGGTGCGTTCTTTCGTTCGAGTGGCGAGGGGCGATGAAGCTGATCGTGCTGTCGCAGGCTCCCGAATACCCCTTCCCGTTCGCCATCGACGAAGCCTACGACGCCTACAAGCTGCTGCACGAGACGAAGGGCCGTGCGATCGGAATGAGCGGTACAGCTCTCAACGTCGTTCTCACCGGCGACTCTGCGTTCGTCCCCTCCTCTCTGCCTCACTCTCTCGCTCTAAACGTTCACGTGCAGTGGCGCCAACATCGCTACCGCAATGGTCGTCAAGGTCCTCGAAACCCGTCCTCGCCTCCCCCTCCCCGTCTCCCTCGTCTTCGCCTACGCCGCCCTCTCGTTTCACTTTACCTCCTGGATGCCCGCCTCCGACCTCGCTGTCCTCCGCCAAGAGTCCTCCTCCAACATCGCTGGACTCCTCCGCGGGAAAGACCATCTCGAGCATCGCAGCCCGCTCTCTGTCGTCGAGGATGAGCGACCGAGGATGCGGAAGCGGAGAGGCAGTGCCTGGGGACGGTCGTTCGCTAGTCGGACCAGTCCGTTCAAGGCGATTATGGGAGGAGACGAGGGTGACGACGAGGAGGAGGTCGAGGAGAAGGACAAGAGCTTGAGCGAGAGGGTCTTGTTCTGGGATACGAGCAACGAGGTCGGGCAGGCGCATTTGCAGCAGAAGGCGGACCAAGTGGGCAAGAGGGTGCTCGAGAAGGCGGCGAAGGGACCGTTGGAGACGAGATTGGCGATGACGAGTCGCACGGCGTTTTTTAACGGTGCGTTCCGTCTTCTCGACATCTTGAAAGGAGAACTGATTTCGCGGCGCGCAGACCGAATCATCTCGCCACCGATGTGCCGTGCGATGGCTCTCCTCTACATCGGACCTCGCAACGCTCCCGATCTCCACTCCGACTACCACATTTCTCCTATCTTCACTCCCGCCAATCTCCTCGCCCAGTTCCCGCCTGTCTACCTCTCTTGCGGAGAGCGAGATCCTTTCGTCGACGACGTGCGTTTTCTTTTCGCTCGCTCTTTCCCCTCCCGCTCCTACCCTCTTCGACTCGGTACTTACCTCGCCCTCGCAGACCGTCATCTTCGCAGGCAAGATCCGCGAAGCCAAGGAGGCACGCAAGCTCGAGCTTCTCGGTCGCGAGAACAAGTTTGGCGAGACGCTTCGCATGTCGAGCGGCGGCTCGACCGTTCGCGACCCGATTCTCGACGAGGACGAGGACGACTGGGTGCAGATGAAGATCATCGAAGGCTGGTCGCATGGGTACCTCCAGATGCTCTCGCTTCTCCCCGAAGCGATTAACGCGATCAACATGATGGCTGACTGGATCGTTCAGTCGTTCGAGAAGAACGACGCGAAGGCTCGCAAGACGAAGGCACCGACGGGACTGGGCGTCGCGGGCTCGGCACCGGCGGTACGAGCGATCAAGGCCGTCACGAAGAACGACAAGCTCGAGACGTCGGAGAGCGACAAGGACGACGAAGTCCTCTCCTTCACGCCCAAGAAGCGTTCGAGCAGCAGTGCGTCGGCATCGCGGTCTGCCTCCCCCGCACCAGGCTTCGCAACGCCCTCGTCTTCTCCCCGCACCTTCTCTCGACGACCGACGAGCCTTTCCTCCTCCGATGAGAACCCTTCGCACCTTCGTACCCCGGACGTCAGATTTTCTCCTCCCGTTCTTCCCACCAAGGCGCACCCCGACTACCCTAGCCTCCTCTCCTCGCTCACCCTTCCTCTCCCCCTCTCCGTCCCTCCGTCTCTCCCCACCACTCCCGCACCTCCTTCCTCGACGCCCGCTTCTATCCCTCTCCCCCTCTCCATCCCTCCTACCCACCCCTCCTCGCCCGCACCTCCGTCCCACCCCTCCTCTCCCGCACCGCACCACCCCCACCCACACGAGCGTGCCCTCCGAGACGAACTCCTCGCCAGCAGCCTCAACAAATCCCTCAAATCCAGCACTCGGCGCCTCGAGCCCGCGTCCAGCCAATCCGTCAGCGACGACGAGGAGCACCTGTCGACGAGGCCGCCGGTTACCAAGACGGTTCGGTCGGGGAGTGCGGGGGAGACGGGGGGGTTCGTGGACGCGAAGGATCTGTTGAAGAGGAGGAGGGCGGATGCGGTTTGGGGGATTAGTGCGAGCTCGAGTGCGGTGCCGAGTGATGAGGATGAGGAGAAGAAGAAGAGGGCGGCGTGAGGTCGTTTTTTGTAGATTGTGCTGGTCAACGGTCGTACTTTGCATCTTCGGTACGAGAGGGAGAGAGGAGGAGGCCGGAAGTGAGATTTTGAACCAAGCCGGCGAGCGAGACGGGCTGAGCGGAGCGACGGGTGCGAGCTGAGCAGAGCAGAGCGTGTCGGCGGAGAATCGTTTCGAGCTGGGTGGAACGGGAGACACAGAGTGCCGTTCCCTCGTGCGAGCTCGAGCAGAAAAGCAAAGCAAAGCAAATCATATTCCAGCACTCGCTCCCCCACTACGCGCCAGCTACTCGCCGAGATCCACGATCCTACTCCTGCAAAAGGCGTTAGCTACGACTCGAGCCAGCGGAGATAGATAGCGCACCCATCCAGGAGCTCTGCGAAGCCTTCCCAGCCGACGAGAGGTCCTGCTCCCCACGTCCCGATGCTGAGGATGATCCCTCGCGACTTGCAGAGCCGGCACAGCTCTCCTTCGAACAGCGAGGTTTTCATCAATGGTAGAACGATACGTTCCAGCTGGGGGAGAGTTGGGAGGTCGCGCAGGAGGGAGTAATGGATGATCGGTGGCGACGCCTGAGGGCCCCACACCTCGCGGTGGATAACGAGGTGTTGAAGAGTTCCGGGCAGATGGGCGAGAGGTCGAAGAGGGCTGGTGATCACCTTGCCCGAGACCTGCAGCGTTGTGAGGGATTCGAGGTGAGGGAAGAGGTCGATTAGGAGCGACACCTCTGGCTCGAACTCGCCGCGGAGTCGGAGCAGCCGAAGGTTCTTGCCGGAATCTGGAAGCCACGAGGTGATTGGCTTCGTGGGCTTGCTCAAGAATGCGTGTAGGAGGTCGAGGGAGTCCAGAACGATCGTTGGGCGCCAGTTGGGGAGACAACGACCGATTATCGCGAGATGGCGAATGGGAGAGGTGACGGGCGTGGCGGTGTTCCATCCAGCGTCCCAAAGAACCTTCGTGTTTTCCGGCAAGCCAAAGGCGTTGTCAGTGATCCCGTCGAGCCATCGGAGGGGCAGCATACTAGGGAGCCGAACCTGCGCCGCCTCTTCGTCCACAAACTCCAACCGAACCGTCTCCGCCCGCACGCACAGCAGTAAGATCTCGCGCACATCGCTTTGATCGACGTAATCTGCAAACTCGACATCCATCGGGAGCAAGGCCTTCGCAGGGGTGTTCCTCAGCGACACGATAAAATCCCCAGAGCAACGCCTTGCGACCAAGGGACGGCGGTTGAGCTCTTGCTCGGCTAAGACCTTCCACAATCGGCAGGCCAGCGTGCAGCAGCGCAGCACTTCCTGTGGCGCCTTTCGCGTCTCCGTCCAGCATGGCCACGCGGAGCAGGTGAGGCACGGCTCGTTCGCGAGGCGGAAGATTCGGGCTTAGGCAGTTGGGCAGGGAGGGAGTGGATGGTGACCATAGGTTACGAGGTGGCAAAGGTTGGGGAAGGAAGCTGGCGAGGAGGGGGAGGGGAGGGAGAGGGATAGGGTCAAGCGTAGAGGGCTGGGATCCGGTTAGCTGTCCACTCCTGCAAGTTGGGTGCGGCTGGACTTACTCGTGTAGATTCAGCAGTGCTCGTTAAGCTGTACCAAAGCTCCTGCGTCCAGCGGTGCGAAGCGAAGGTGCGGAGAGAGAACAAGAGGCGAACGACGACGAACGCAGCTTGTCCTCCGCCACTTCGCTCGTCGACTCAGCTCCCCGCCTTTGGACGACTCAGGAAGCAGCTATGACCGCTCGTGCAGCAGCTCAACCACGTCAGCCAACCGCCGTGCCCTCCGCTCGAATCAAGGCCTCACCACCTCCCTGCGCTCCCACTCCAGCTTCGTTCCCCGACCAGGCACTTCAGACGTGAGCGCACTCGTAGCCTGGACGGAGCCTAATTTTTAACCCAAAGGAAGGGGAAGGGAGCCGAATCCGAAAGCCAAAGCTGG
>KZ627148.1:877932-893246 GCA_002917775.1 Glaciozyma antarctica PI12 | reverse complement strand
GCGGTAGAATCCTTGAGCCCCCTCTCCTCCACCTCCCGCGCGGCCTCCAACTCCTGTTCGAGGTCGACAGCTGCGTCGGAGGTGACCACTGCGCCGGCTTCTCCTTCGAGTTCGAGCTCCGTCGCCATCCTGTAGGCTAAAATATCAGCTCCGTCCACCTCCTGGCTACGAGTGCGCTCACGTCTGAAGTGCCTGGTCGGGGAAGGAGGAGCGAAGCTGGAGTGGGAGCGCAGGGAGGTGGTGAGGCCTTGATTCGAGCGGAGGGCACGGCGGTTGGCTGACGTGGTTGTGCACGAGCGGTCATAGCTGCTTCCTGAGTCGTCAAAAGGCGGGGAGCTGAGTCGACGAGCGAAGTGGCGGAGGACAAGCTGCGTTCGTCGTCGTTCGCCTCTTGTTCTCTCCCCGCACCTTCGCTTCGCACCGCTGGACGCAGGAGCTTTGGTACAGCGACTCTCCCTCAGCTAGAGCGTATCGTTATTCCGGCGACGGGGACCTCGGAGTTTGAGGGAGAGCTGTATCAGCTCTGCAAGTCGCGAGGTATCGTCCTCAGCATCGGGACGTGGGGAGCGGGACCTCTCGTCGGCTGGGAAGGCTTCGCAGAGCTCCTGGATGGGTGTGCTCTCTCTATTCTCCGTCGATTCGGAGCTGACTTTTCGCGTAGGAGTAAGATCGTGGATCTCGGCGAGTAGCGACGCTGGTGGGGCGGGAGCGGTTGCGTCTTGCTGGATAATCAAACGGGGTTGAACTAGAAATCGAAGCAGCAGTACCGAGGAAGCAGTCGAGTTGAGCAGATCGCGCGCGAGCCTGGTTCAAGGATAGATACGACGAACAGCGATCTACAAAGCTCTCAACTCCTCGCGCCTGCACGACCAGCATCAGCATCGTCTTCATCCCTTACCCTACGCCTACTCACCTTCTTACCGCCGATACCCACCCTGCGGATCCCTCCTCACTCCCGCTCCAGCAAGCGCATCCACCACCCTCCCCGCCAATTCCTCCAACCCCTCCCCCTCCATCCTCCCAACCTCCAACACGCCCTTGACCACCATGCGTCCCCTCAAATTCGCACTCGGGAACGGCAAGCACATCGTCGCTTTTCGAGGCGTGAGCGTGATGCTCAAGTCCTCCGCCCAGATGATCGCGTCGTCGTCTTGCAATTTCGCCTTCTCCCTCGTGCTTGCGCCGTCGGAGGGGATGGAGCGGTACCGTACGAGGCCGTCTTCGCGGGCATAGCGGATGACGAGATCCTCCGTCCGCGCGATGGGGTGTAGGCGCTGGAAAATGTCGAACGCGAATGAGTCGCCTGGGACGAGGTGGAGCTCGGATTCGCTCGAGAGGACCGAGGAGAGTGAGGTAGCGGCGATGAATGTATCGTACAGCGCTGTCTCCCGTACGAGCGGCAGTACCGTGGTTGACGGGTGGTGGGACGAGGCGGCGGGGTCGGCGAGGGGTTCGGACGAGTATCGTACGCGAGAGGTCCAAAGTTGAAGGTGGGCACGGCGGAGGAGGTGCGAGGCGGAGAGGTAGAGCGTTTGGGAGACGAGGCGGACGGAGAGGGATAGGGTGGAGAGGGGGAGGAAGGAGAGGATCTGGAGGAGGAGGTGCGGGGGGAGCGCGGCGAGTTGGGGCTTGTGGATCGCTGGGGCGGGGAGACGGTGGTAGGCTGGTGGAGCGTCGGCGCCGTCGGTTGTGGTGTTCATCCTGTTGCGGTCGTTGAGGAGTCGGCGATGGTGAGAGGAGCCAAGCTCTACCTGAGCGCCAGCAAGGGCCAAGTTCGAGTCCAACTCTCTCACGACGTGACGACGACGGCGAGAACGCTGTTTTCCGCGTCGTTCTTGACAGGAGCGGAGCAGGAAGTAGCTCGCATATAATTGGTACTAAAAGGGAGAGCCATGCCCGAAGGAAGAGAAAAACTATCCCTGTAGCAGTAAACGAAGGAAGGCTGAAGAGATTCCGTACGGAGGGTGCCAAACATGAAGCTCAGGCGAGCGGGACCGCAGTTCATTCGCTGCCGAGCCATCGTCTCGAATCTACCTTGCTCTCTAGGGGCGCCTGTTCCTTCACCATCATCCAAACTCTCTCGCACAAGTCTTCCCCCACCACAAGACAACTCGGCTATCGAAGCTCATTAATCGAGCTGACAAGCTCCACAGCTCAAGCGCGTCTGAACGCAGCTAGCTTCTCTCCCACTCTCGCACAGCCACTCGCAAGAGACCCAAAGTACGTTCATCGCCACGACGCCCCGTGTATAAGTTGCCAGCACGACCAACCCAAATCACTTCTACTCCCCCAAGCCCATAAAACCCTACACTACCAGACAAAAAAAAGGCCAATCCGAACCGAGAGAATCACGACCGAGAGATGAGGGGGGAGACTAGACGAGGGATTACGTGTTTTTGCTGCGAAGGGGGAGTACGAGTGGCGCCAGGCCACGAGCGAAAGGAGGGATTATGCGAGGACAGGTTGGATGATGCGAGGGTTCTTCTCTCGGTAGTCGAGCGCTTTGGCGATCCAGCCGACCATGTCGACGTCCCGTCCTACGTCGTCCTTGAGGAACTTGTGCTCCTGCGCGCGGGAGGATGAGGCATCAGCTTCCGGTCCTCCGTCCTCGATCCCCTCTCGAGGCGACGAAGAGCGAAAGAAACTCACCAGCAACTCCTTATAGCTCGGCCTCCTACTCGCTACCTTCCTCAAGCACTTGCCCACGAAATCCTGTGCCGTCTCACTGTACTGAGGCGGGAGGACTGGCGGGTCTCCATGAACGATGGCAGTGAGTTGGGCAAAGACGTTCGAGTACGTCTCGGGTGGATAGGGGTAGTGGCCGATGGCGAACTCGATGATGGAGAGGCCGAGGGACCAGACGTCGGAGGAGGCGGTGTACGAAGTGGGCGCGCCTTGAGATTCGCCCTTGATTCGTTCGGGCTGGTGGGGCGGAATAGAGTGGGGAGAGGTTCGAGAGGGAGAGCGGGGGATGAACGAGTCGAACGTGGCGTGAGTTGCGAGGGAATGGAGAGTCGGGATGTAGGTAGCGCGAGAAGGGTTGGGAGGAGAGGACGAGGAAGGACGGGAGGAAGAAGGTCTCGTCAGTGGCGTCCCTCTGCTTGTTCAAAAGAATTACTCACGGCCATGTAGCTCTGACAACCGATGTTCGTCTTTGCCAACGAGCGATCGAGCTGTCCCGAAACGCCAAAGTCACATAACTTGACGAATCCCTTGCGGTTGATGAGCACGTTCGTCGGCTTGACATCTGTTCGTTCACCAAGTTTCGTCAGCTGCCGTCCTCGTGACGATCCCACTGAGCCGTCCAACGTCTCCCAGCCACGACCCAGCTCCCATCCCGCCACCAGAGACCAGACTCCCGCAGCTCGCCTCCTTCGAGGTCCCTCCTCCGACACCGCACTCCCGTGAAACAAGCCCAGAACGCTCAACTCACCCCGATGCATAATTTTCAACTCGTCCTTCAAGAACCTCAGCCCCTCGACCATACTCCTCGTCACGCGGCTCAACACGTCCTCGGGGACGTCGCACCCCGCGACCTTCTCGAGGCTCCCGGCGTCCATGTACTCCATGCAATAGTAGACGCAGGATTCGATAAAGAAAGCGCCGTAGAAGTCGATGATGTAGGGAGAGGTGGCGCGGTGGAGGATGTCGAGTTCGGTGATGATGGTTTTGAGCTTGGAGTCGTCGAGCTCGAGGCGGATCTCCTGTGGGTTCGGAAGGAGTGTGGAGAGGCGGGAAAGGAAGTTGTGTGAGGTCGGAGAGAGAGTGGGAGAGTACGTGGTGCGGGAGGAGAAGGGGGTGGAAGGAGGTCGGTGGAGGAGAAGGGTGGGAGGGAGAGACGACGATCAGCACCGCTCCAACTCCTCGTAGCAGCTCAACAGAAGACGCCAAACGCACCTTGAGCGCCATCGTGACCTTGGTCGGCTTGTGCCAGACCTTCTGCACCGTGCCATAGTTGCCCTTGCCCAGCTCCTCATACAGCTCAAAGTCGTCCATCTTGATCTTGAACGACGCTCCGCTCGAGAAGTCGACTCCATCCGCATGCACGACGGCCTTGCCACCAAAGTTGAGTCGCCCCGAAGGATCCCTGGGCGGCATCATGCGTCAGCTCCTGGCCATCGATCCCTTCTCAACCCGCCCTTGAAGGTGGCAGCTACGCGCAAGAAAGAGGAGGACTTACACAATCTTGCGAAAGTTGCTAAAAGGCGTACCACCCTGCTCTCCCATCATCCCTACTCCCACAGGCATCCCCACCTCGCCCTTCTGCCCAGCACCCACGTCCTCCGTGCTCGCGCCCATCGCCGACAGGGTCAAGCCAGGTCTTTTCCGCACCATCTTCGGTGGCTCAACGGGTCTCCGGAGAGTGGGTACGGAGGAGGAGGAAGAAGCGGGTGATGCCGAGTTGGAAGGAGTCGACGAACGTGAGGCCATCTGCACCAGTCCACATTAGCGTCGTCCTCTCAACCAGGGCGCAGCAAGACGAAAAGAGCAGAACGTACAGCTGCCATCTTGGCCGCCAACGAAGGAGGGATCTTCATCCCTCCCTGCTGCATCGGCGCCCCCCTCACACCCGCCCTTAGGCCACCAACACCCACGCCAGGTCTTCTAGGTGGGACGACCCCACCTGCAGGAGACGTAGCTGCTCTTGGAAAGAGTGGAGGAGGGGCAGGAGGGGAGAGGGAGAGGGCCGCGAGGGAGGGGAGGGAGTCGGAGGGAGGGAGAGGAGGAGTCGAGTCGTCCATCGGCTGGCCGGGAGGAGGTCGTTCGAAGGCGGGACTGGGCGTCGTAGCTAAGTGTTGTCGTCGAGAGGAGTACGGAGGGGGCGGTAAGGACTGGGGGAGCGGAGGGAGGGAGAAGTGGTTCGACTTCGGGGTTGGAGAGAGGAGAAGGACGCTTGCGCCGGCGCGGCGGACATGGATCTACTCTTCTCCCTTTTCGAGGGTCGTTCCCCACGATGTCTTCGTTTTGACAAGCTTTATTGAGTTTCATTAGACCCCAACCGCACAGCAACACCCACGAAGAACCGCGCTTCGAGTCGCCTCTCGGGCAGCGACTGGCAGCGTCGTGCTCTCCTCGAGGACGTCGGGCAGCTTCGTTAAACCATCTAGGCCCCGACTCCTCGATAAAACATCGCAGAGCATCGCAGAGAGTCGTTTTAAGGCCTTCGGCATCCGGAACCCGTCGAGTCAGCCCTCGGAACACCGCTGCCGCGTACCTCCAGCTCATGTCGCTCCTTTTGTTCGCTGCTACTCATGGGTCGTCCTCTCTTCGCAGAGGGTTTCTGCTGAGCCAGAATCTCGCACGAACGAGACACTCCCCTCCTTCGCCACGAAACGTTTTCTCTCTGCAGTCCAAAGTCGCTCCCGCAACGAGTCTCCGAGCGTAGATGAGAAAAAGAGCAAGGCGCTAGTCCTTTGCACAACATACGCTCGCTCGCAGCCCTAGGCCAGCGAGCCAGCGTCCAGAATAAATACGGAGAGCGGCTACACACAGTGTTGGTCGTCCCTCCTCCCGTCCATCAAGGAATCGGGTCGTTAAGAAATAAGAGTCCCTCGTTACGATCACCACTCGCGAGCTCCTTGCCCCTTGAACTTGTACCTGCGAAGAGGCGTCAGAAAGGACGAGAGAGAGGAGGGGGGTGGGAACGTACCGATCGACGCGACGGCCGGTGAACTCCCAAGCGAGGTCGCGAACGACGTCGTTCTTGTTATCGGTCGTGCGTCCGAAGAGGCTCGCGAACTATGCGGAGAAAGCGTCAGTTCAGCTCCGTCGCGAACGAGAGAACGAGCGTACGTGTCCAATAACGATGTCGGTGCTGCCGGGGCTGAGAACCCACTTGTCGTCAAAGCCGTCGGCGATGACGAGAGTCGTCTTGCGGCCGTCGGGGGCAGTGAAGGTCGCCTCGAGTCCACAGTAGGCGGTAGCGGCCTTCTCGTAGTCTCCGCCAAAGTTGCGAAGCATGGTGCCGACCGAGGGAGCGAATCCGGGCGTCTGGTCGTTGTAGGGGTAGCCGCACCACGAGTTGCCTGTCGACGAAAGCGATTAGCACGAGCGCACGATGCTAGGATGGGAGTGAGAGGAACCCACCGTTGGTCGAATCGCCACCGTAGTTGGTGCGGAACCAACTTCCGATTCCAGAGTTCTTGCCGAGGAAGCCAGTGATGCCGACGGCGTTCGAGGAGCGACAAGCCAGAGCTCCTCCGCCAGAGCTCGCCGGGGGAGGAGTAGCCTGAGCGGCGGCAGCAGCCTTGGACGAAGCGGCGGCGGCGGCGGCGGCAGCGGCCTTGGACGACTCAGCAGCGGCAGCGGCCTTGGACGACTGGGCAGCGGCAGCAGCGTCAGCGGCGGCCTTGTTGGCGGCCTTAGCGGCGTCGGCGGCGGCGTTCTGGGAGACTTTAGCGGCCTTGACGCGGGTTGCGGCCTTGGCGAGAGTGGCTTCGGAGTGAGGTGCGGTGGGCGCCTTGGTGGGCTCCTCGACGTCGTCCGAGTCGCAAACTTCCTCCTCCTCGTCGGCGGTGGCGGTAGGAGTAGGAGTGGGAGTAGGAGTGGCGGCGGGGACGGTGGCGGAGGAAGAGGTCGAGCCTGAGTAGAAAAGGAATTAGCGGTCGTTTCGAGCGATGGAAACTGGGAGACGCACCCGAGGTCGAAACGCAGTAATCGTACGACGCCCAGAGGTTGGTGCAGTCGCTGTCGACCTGGGGGTTCAAGGTGAAGAACTCCTCGAGAGCTGTTGGAAGAAACAAAGGGAGATTCGATCATCAGCTTCAGCTCCGCCTCCCGTTCGAAAGCAAACGCACTCAGGTCAAACTTCTCCGCGACCTTGTAGCAGTACTCGCCGGCCTCGACGTTGTGGAACTGCGTGCATCCCTCGGACGAACTGAGGGATCCCTTGGAGAGGGTAGCGGGATCGGCCGCGCGGCGCCCAAAGCGACCGAAGCGCTTCGTGTACTTGCTGTGGCGGGCGGGGAGAGAGTCGACGTGCGAAGCGAGGATGGGGGAAGCTAGGAGGAGGGAGACGAAGAGGGAGGTAGGGGTGATCATTTTTTCAAAGGATCTGTTCGAGGGGGGGAAGGTCGTCGAACACGAGTCAGGCACCGATCAAAGGGCCAAGGGTGCGAGTCGCGTTCGCGTTCGTACTCACAAGTTGGTGTGTTGGTTAAGAGAAGGGACAGGACTTGCTGTGTGGAACTGAAGGGACTGGCCGGATTCAGAGGGGGTGCGTGTGATGCGGGAAGGAAGGCGGGGCGTTTGACGTCGAGTCGTTGGCGCTGGTGAGTCTGGCGGTGGTGGAGAAGGAAGGGAAGGGGGGTCGGCTGTCGAAGGCGAGTGGTGGCAGACGGCGGAAGAAGTGAAGTGAAGGGGAAGAGAGAGAGAGAGGCTGGCGGGAAGAAGAAAGGACTTGGCGAGTTTCGACCGTTGGACCTTCTTCCTTTGTCCCGGGGCCAGGCGTCTTCACTTGCAGTCTCTCCCAGTTCGGTAGAAGACACGATCACACCGTTTCCAGACGTATCCACAGCACTCGCTCAGTCCCAGTTAGATGCCAGCAGGACCAGGTCCAGTGAGGAGCGAGCGAGGTGACCGAGGAACGCGTTTAAAATGAGTGATCGATCCAAACTGGGTTCCAAATGACTCCTCGTCGCGTCTACTTGCCCTTCTTCCCCTTCGCCCTCTTCCTCCCCATCGCCGCTCCGACGCTAAAGCTCTTCTGCGGCGCATCCTTCTCCCCCTCCTCGGCCTTGAGAACGGCGCCCTTCTTCTCGTTCGCGACCTTGATCTTCTTCTTGAGGTCCCCGCCGTCGTCGCCACCGTTCTTGCGCTTCTTGCTGTCGGTCTTCGCAGCGCCGAGTCCGTCGGATTCGTCGCCAGATTCGTCGTCCGACGCGTCGCGGGCCTGGAGGACGGAGAGAGGTCAGAAACGACGACGACGACGACGCGCGAGAGGTAAGCGACGTACCCTAGTCCTGTTTGCGCGCTCCCTCGCTCGGTCAGCCTTGTCAGCCCTGCGCTTGGTCGTCGTGGCGTTCTCAATCGAGACTGCGCACGCAAACACTCATCAGCTCCCACCCTCGAACCCTCAAACGAAAACGAAACGACGACTCACACTCGATGATGAGCAGCTTTTGGTTCCTCCCTCCCTCGCCCGCGACACCTCCCTTGGCCTCCTTCTTCGCCGCCTTGCCCTTGGCCAACTCCTCCTCCTCGACGAGCTCCGACATCTTCTCCTTGAGCCGCTTGAGACGCTCCTCCTTGTCCTTGACGGTAACGCCCTTGCCGACTCCTCCCTCGCCGGTCTCGACCTTTGCAATCATCCTGCGCGAAAACCGAATCAGCTTTGCTCGAACGAGAACGAGCGTGCGAACGTACCCCTCGAGCGCCTCGCGCCACCACATCCTGAACAACGCTCCGACGTCCTTGTTCGCGTTCGCCCAACGCAAGACCCTCAGCGCATCAGCATGGCATCCGAGCTCCAAGAACCCGTATCCCTTGCTCCTCCCCAACCCCGTAAGCGGGTCAACACGATCCGCCTGACGCAAGATCTTGCTCTGCCTAACGCGACTCGGAGGAACGCCTCGAATGCGCTCGGCCTTGGTAGGAGGGAGAGGAACGTTGGAAGCGTCGAGGATGAAGGTGCTCTTCTCCTCGTTCGTCAGCGCGCGCTGGTGCCCGTTCTTGACGTCCTTCTCAAACTCCTTCATCGCGTAGTTGGCGAGACGCTTCATCATCCCGTCGCTGACGTAGAGGGGGATCTGGCGGACGGAGAGACGCGTGCGAGAGATGTAGAGGGAGGGGTTGGAGCGGAGGAGGGCCTTGCGAGCGTCGAACGAGGATTGGCGAGCGGCGAGATCGGTCGGGTGGAGCGTTTGTGCGATCGCCCATGAGGGGAAGATGACTGCGAGTGGGAGTGGGTTAACGTGTGTTCGGGTTGCGTGGGAGAAGGAAAGGACGAACCTCCCTCGCGCATGAGGTACAAGTTCCTGCGATCCGTCTTGGCGGCGCCCTTCTTGTCGCGATCCTCACGAAGCTTGTCGGCGTCGTCCTTGGAAACGGCAGAGACGGCAGCGAGGACTCGACCGTGAAGAGTGAGCTTAGCGGCCTTGGACGATCCAGCGTCGGCCATGAGGAGCGAGGGAGCCGACTTGTCCTTCTTGTTCGCCGTCTGTTCGCGCACGGGGTCAGCGCCGACGAAAGACCGAGGCAAAACAAACGCACCTCGCCGAAGAGACCGGCGTTGAGGCTCTCAGACTCGTAGAGGACCTTCTGCGCATCCTCGTCGTTCCAGAAGCAGACGAACGCCGTTCCGCGCGAGCGCTTCGTCGTAGGGTCGTAGACAATTCGGGCGTAGCGAACGGGGCCGAAGACCTTGAAGCTGTGGTCGAGGCATCAGTCGTCGCACGACGAGGGAGAGGGAGAAAAGGGACGCACAGATCGTAGAGCTCCGATTCGGTCGCCTCGAACGACATGTTGCGCACGAAGAGGGTCGTTCCCTTGGGAGGTTCGGGTCCCTTGGGCTCCTCGTCGAGCTCGTCGTCGTCGTCGTCCGCATGGCGAGCCTCCTCAACCTCCTCCTCCTCCTCGGCTCCCTCGGGCACAGGCGACATATCGCTATCCTCATCCTCCTCATTCTCCTCCTCATCGCTCTCCTCCTCACTCCCACTCTCCTCCTCCCCACTCGCACTCTCCTTAGCCTTCTCCTCCTCCTGCGCCCTCTTCCACTCATCCTTCCCAAGCGCCCAATCGACCGCAACAACACGTCCCTTCTCCCCACCTCCTCCACCACCAGCCGCTTCCTCCCTCTTCTTCTTCTCCCTAACCTCCTTCTTCTTCCCGCCCTTGCCGCCCTCACTCTCAACGCGCTCCTTGGCGAGTCCACCGTAGATCCGCGTACCGTTGATAGCGGTGAGAGCGGCGGTGGCGGAGGACTTGGAGAGGTAGTAGATGAAGGCGAAAAGGCGAAGGAGCTACCGGTCGCGTCGAGGGGTTGGTTGATCGAGTGGAGGGAGCCGAAGCGCGAGAAGACGGTGCGGAGGTCGGGGATCGAGACCTGCGTTTTCGTGCGAAGGTTAGTTTGGCTCGTTGGAAAGGCGAGATGAGAACGCACGTCGAAACCGAGGTTGCGAACGACGAGACGTCCTCCACCCTTGCCGCGACCGAGGTGCTGAACGAGGTCCCACGAACTCTTGACGCAGGCGCTGATGACGAGACCCTTGAAGACGTGGTTGTTGAGCTTCTTCATGAGTTCGTGTGCGATGCGAGGAGTGGGAAGGAGGACGGTAGCTGCGTCGTCGAGATGAATCAGTCCCAGTCGCTGCGAAGGAGGAGCGAAGAAAACGCACCGACGACTTCGCCGGACGAGAGCGTGACGGGCCATTGGACCTCCTCGACATCGCCAGTCTTCTTGGCCTTCTGCTTGAGGACCTTCTTCCAGTCGATCGGCTTGCCCTCCTCCTCTCCCTCCTCATCCTCCTCGTCGGCCTTCTCGGCACCCTCCTCCTCATCGACGTCCATCGCTCCCTCGGCCTCCTTCTTCGCCTTCTTCGCCGCGCGCTCCTCCTCCGTCAACGGAATCGAAAGGCCTTGAACAATGACGGTCCTCGACGCTGCACGGTCGAACGCTCCGGCAGGACGAGGCGGAGCGTCCTCGGCGTCGTAGTCGATCCATTCGCGGCGTTCCCGCTCCTCCTTGACCTCGACAACAGGACGCTCCTTTTTCTCCTTGACGACCTTGATCGTCTTCTCCTTGACGCCACCCTCGGGCTCCTCACCCTCACGCAGCTTCTTCTTCGCCCAAGCCATCTTGACCCCTCCTCGCCCGCAGACCTTGTCCCACTCGACGTCCTCCATCCCCTCCACATCCTCGAGCTCTTTGCACGCGCTCCTCGGGATTCCTCCGCTCGCACCCCACTCCTCCAAACACTTCTCCGCGTCCGTTCGCAGCACGAATCGCACGTAACCGAATCCGCGAGAGGTCGTCTTTCCCGTACGCTCTCGTCCAGGTCCGGTGGAGATGGCATTGGCGCCTTCTCCGGCTGCGGAAGCACCGGTGGAAGAGTGGGAAGAGGTGGAGACGACGAAGGCAGATCGGAGAGGGGCGTAGGAGGAGCAAAGAAGGGAGAGTTGGGGAGAGGTGAGAGTGGAAGGGAGGTGGGTGAGATGGAGAGTCGTTTGGGTCGTCGTCTTGTCGGTCCAGCCTTCCGAGATGGTCGCCTTCTTTGCGAGCGCGGCGGCGTCGGCAGAGTCGGCGCTGCGAGGGAGGTCAGCTTCTGCGATGCGAGCGAAGAATGCGTCGAGGTGCTGCCGCTGCTCCCTCGCCCCAAAGCCCACGCCAGCAGAATGAAACCTTCTCCTTCTGAGCAACAGTCCTTCCTACTGAATCCAGACCACGACCGTCTGCTCCAGCTCCTCCACCACCTCCAAAGTCTGCCTCCCTCCTCTTCCAATCCCAGCAGCAACCGAACGTCGACTCACTAGGCCTTCAATCCCGCTGCAATGAATCCCTCCTTGGGCTTGAACGCTTCCTTCTTGGGCCTGTCGTCCCTCTCCGGTCGTCCTCCTCCTCGGTCCACGTCGTCCCTCTCCCCACGATCTTCCTCCCCTCGATGCTCCTCGACCGCGGCCACCTCGAGGGGAGTTGTTGTCCCTATCGTTGTCAAAGTATCGTTTAGGTGCTCCTGACATTGCTGTAGCAGGCTTGACGAGCTGAGCGTCGTTGGAAGGAAGCAAACGACCTTCTCGCCGAAACTTCGCCCTGGGCCAAAGTTTTGATCTCCCACGGTCCCACAGGCTCCCCCGCCTTTCTTCGTACTCGACGTCCACACCAACACACCGAAATGGCGTCGACGACGACGACGACGCCGACGACCAGCTTAACGTCCTACACCACCTTCTCCTCCACCCCGCAAGCCTCCCCGACCCGTTCTCGCAATCCCGCCCCCTCCTCGACCGCCTCCTTCGGACCCTCCAACGTCCCCGGCAGCGCAATCAAGTCCGGTACCATCAGTCCCGTCTCCACGGCCACCGATATGAATGGAGGAGTAGGGCTTGGGACGAGCAAGACGGGAGAAGGAGGAGGGAAGGGCGTGAATGGGCTGGCGGTCGGGCTGGGAGTGGGGTTGGGCCTTCTCGTGCTGTTGACCTTGGTACGCTCTCGTTGGGTCTCTCGCTGGGACGAGGAGCTGATGATTGAGTGGGATAGATTGGGTGCTGGGTTTTTAGGCAGCGACGAACGACGAGGAGCGCGTTCGAAAGGAGGACGCAGCACCTCGCGATGAAGCACCGAGGCCAGGTCGGGGCCTGACGGGATAATGTGCGTTTGCCCCGCTTTTGACAATGCTGTATACGACGATTGGAGCTGATGGACCTGATCTTGCGCGCAGACCGTGATGGAGCTTTCCTCGAGGGTCACTTGCGTCGTCTTCGTGCGGCTTCCCTCGATCCGGATGAGGCAAGACTCATCTACCCGTTCGAGATGGCGTCCAGTCCAGCGCCATTCCACCACTTCAGCTCTCCTTTGACATTACCCCCTCCCACCTCGCCCCCGTCCCCTCACACCACCTTCGCGCACCTTCATCATCTCCCCCACTTGTTGCTCGCAGTACCCCTTCATTCATTCACTGTACTGTAACTCGCTTATTCATTACGTCGACATTTGTGCCGGCCCCTCCCCTGGCTCCCAGTTCCTGGCTCCCAGTCGTTCGAGGCCAATTTCGCTCCCACTTCTGCGTCGAGAGAGGCGAAGGACAATCTGCGCTCGAGCATCAGTCGCTCCCGAAGTGAATTCAATCTCAACCTCGTCCTTTGCACCAGGATCAGTCCGTCAATACATTCCGGCGGATTTTCGCCCAGCGACTGAGCTGGCAAATCGAGTCGCGAGAGAGAGAAGAGATCCCACACCGAAGCCGCCGCGCAGGCAATGGGTTGTTTCAGCTCGCTTTCGCCAGACCTCCCGACTGCTTGACGAGGAGAGGCTGAGCGAGGGTAGTAGCCAAATAAGCTTCGCGTCAATAGTAGAAATATGCTGCGTGGGAGAGAGCGGAGATCTGGAGCAGGGACGACGAGCGAGGCGAGCGAGATGAGCGCAAATCCCTTGTTCCATCTCCGCACATTCCCCATCTACACAGCCTCCGCCATAACTCCCACGCGACGACGCCTTGCTACTCCTACCGCGAAAGCTGTCAGCTTCTGGAAACACGATGAGAAGGACGTTTGACGCACCTGCGAAGCTCGCCTACTCCGAGTCCGTCTCGTCCCCGGACACGATCCGAATGCTCCTGGACGCCGCTGCACGCTCCAGGTTGACCTGCTCTACTTCCTCCATATCCCAACTGAACTTGATGAGGATCGATTTGACAGACCCGAGTTGGTTTTGCTCGACGCGACGGAGGAGGTCGGCGAAGAAGACGGCTCGCCGGTCCCGAAGCTCGTTCGACCGCTGGACGAGAACGAGGAGGGGTAGTGCGACTGAGAGTGTCCGGAGATCGGGAGATAGGAAGTCCAAGATGTCGACGGGATCGCGGTGCGCGATGAAGAGGAAGTGGGAGAGGTGAGGGAAGCGAGGTAGGAGTCGGTGCCGAGGTCGCAAAGCGTGATCGGAGGCGATTTCGAGGAAGGAGAGGGTAGAAGGAAGGTTGTCCAAGGCGCGATCGACTCCTGCCTCTGTAATGGCGCTCGAAGCCTCGAGATTGATGTTCACGTGGACGAGATCTGGGCCGAAGGTTGCCTCCGCCAGGGCCAGGAACGAGACGTCGTTGGAGAATCCCAGTGACAGGGTGAGGAAGGTAAGATGCTCGAGTCGAGGAAGGGGCGTGGCTCCCATCCGTAGGCAGTGAGGTCGATCCGCAACCCGCGCAGTTGGGTAAGACTGAAGAGGGGCGAAGCGGAGCGGATGTGGAGGGAAGGGGCGGTGGGTGTTCTCTTATCGTCGTCGTCCATGCTGGGCTCCGTCATTGTTCGGCAGAGGCTCAGCTCTCGTAGCCATCTGCATCGGCAGATAGCTTGCACAAAAGCGTCTTGTCTCGCAACGCCTGGGGTAGCGACTCGATGGTGAGATCCGTTAGGTTAGAGCAGAGCTCAAGAGCCTGTCGGATGTAGCCACATTGAGCTGCGTCCAGCCCGAAGTGCCCCTTCAACGACCACTCCTCGAATGCGATCTCCAAAGTGTCGATTCCTGCTCCGAATAACGGATGAGCCTTGAAGAGTTCTACGAAGTTGACGGCCATCGTCCAGCTGTGGATTACCCAGTTGACGGCGTTGCGCAACGGAATATAGAATCGGCGGGAGACGGCGGAAAGGGAGGCGAGGGCGTCGAACTCGAGATCCTCCATGATGAGGAAGATGAGCTCGTTTGGAAGGTCGTAGAGGGATTTCGAATGAGCGGAGGCGTGCTGCTGCCAGGTGGGGATTCGTATCAGCCCTGGTTTCCCTTAAACTGTCATCTGCATCGACCGCTGCTCACCTCAACCTCGTGTCGCTGCGCCGCCAGCACCGCGAGCTCCCGTTCGACCGTACGCCCGACCCTGAAGCGCTCCTTGAGGTACGCCAGCGTTCCCGCGTCCAGTCCAGCACGATGCACCTCTCCTAGCCGCTGCACCTCGACGTTCCACGCCAGCTCCAGCTCCAGCTCTCGTTCGAGGTCGACAGCTCCGTGCGCCGTGGCGGCCCCGTCGGCTTTGACATCGATATCCATTCGCTGGGTTGCTGACTGATGACTTTGGGTCACTCATTATCTGGCCGCCTGTCTGGTCGTGAAGGAACTTACTGCTGAAGAGGGAGCCTGGTTGTAGAGAGGTCGCGAGATGCGAGGGTGGAGGGGGTGGCGCCTGGGTTCGAGCGAGGGGCGATCCACGTAGCTGAGCTGCTGTACGAGCGTTCTTAGCTGCTTGCTGAACCCCGAAAGCGAGAAGCTGCGTCGAGGGAAAAGGCGGAGGACAAGGGGCGAACGACGACGAACGCTGCTTGTCCTCCGCCACTTCGCTCGTCGACTCAGCTCCCCACCGCTGGACGACTCAGGAAGCAGCTACAACCGGTCGTGCAGCAGCTCAGCCACATCGGCGAACCGTCGCGCCCTCTCGCTCGAACCAAAGCCCCACCTGCCTGCGCTCCTGCTCCAGCTTCGCTCCTCTCCCCACGACCAAGCACTTCAGACGTGAGCTCACTCGTAGCGGGGAAGGTGGACGGAGCTGACGTTTCAACCTACAGGATGGCGACGGAGCTCGATCTCGAAGCCCAAGCTGGCACTCTGGTCACCTCCGACGCAGCTGTCGCCCTCGAACAGGAGTTGGAGGCCGCGCGGGAGGTAGGGGGGCCAAAGGATTCTA
>KZ627148.1:827679-875998 GCA_002917775.1 Glaciozyma antarctica PI12 | reverse complement strand
TCGCGACTCACTTGACGCCGTCGACGCTCTTCCGTCGAGGCTTCGCAGCCTCGTCCTCATCCTTAACACCGCCAAAAGACACGCCGGCTTCCTACGATTGCCTGTTGGTGTTCCTCGAAGCGCTGGTGCGCAAGATTGAGCGAGGAGAGCTGGGATTCATCATGACCATGCACGTGCTGGCGAGCGATAAGGAGTGGTATATGGAAGGGATGGGCAAGGTGCTGGCCGAGCTGGCCGAGGCGCAAGGGTTCGAGATTGTCGAGATGCCGTAGACTCAGGTGTGTTGGTATCGCTCGTCCGACGGAACGATAGCTGACTTGGCCTGCAGTGTGCGCGCGAAGCAGTTGTCCTAATCGGGACCGAATCGATTGAGTCTGTCGAATTGGCGTCGCGACGCTCGCAAAGACTGGTTAGCTCGACCTCTCTCGTCTGCTCGACCTCTCTGCTCGACTCTGCTCTTTCTCGCTCGAGCTGCTCCGTCTTCTCTCTAGCCCCAGCTCGTGGACCGACCCGCACCTACTTCTCAAACCGAAGCTCGCTGCCCCTCTCCCTCCCACTCCCACCTCCCTCTCGAACTCCTCGCCAAACAGGCTCTCCTCCCCTCTCCCGCGCCCAACAACCCACTCCACGAATGACATCACCAACAAAATCCTCCCCTTCCTCGCTCGCTCTTCCTCTCCCGCTTCTTTCCTCGCTCGCTCCTCCTCCACCTCCTGCCTCACTCACTCCTCTCCCGCTCACTCCTCCCCCGCTCCCTCCTTTTGCAGCAATCTCCACATCCTCGGCGCCTACGAGGCACGGAACTACGAGACGAAAGCAGCGCGTCGACCTCACAAATCGCAAACAGCGAGAGGGGAAGCTCTCCTCGGTTGTCTCTCCCGTCTACCAGCGTATCTTCCTCGCCGCGTCAAGCACAGCTCCCCTACGCAACGTTACGCAAACGCCTCGTCGCGCTTCAGCCCACCAGATCTCTCCTCGCGCGCAGCGCGCAGCTCAAGAAATCCAACACAATCTACATTTCCCAACCTCTATGCTCCCTCCCAAGCCTTCTGGTACCAAGTGAGCTTCTTCTTCCCCTCCTCCTCGATGAACTCCGCCTCATCCTCGTCGATCTCGCGCTTCCCGCTGAAGAGGTCAACCTCGTGCGAAGGGATCATCTTCGTCTTGTAGACTACTTTCCAGGTGATGAGCACTGCAAGGAGCGTTAGTCTGTGTTGTGCAGAGGTGAGGAGGGAGGAGGGAAAGGAGGGAGAGCGTACTGATGGTGAAGACGGGGATACCGAGGTAGCTGGTGATGAAGGACTTGTAGTTGAATGCAGCCTGGGTGATAGGCGCCGAAGCGGGGCGGATGAACGTGTCGAATCCCTTGAAGAACGTAACGACACCAGTGACGATGAATGCGGTCCAAGCAGCGTCTGCGAAGCGCGTTAGCGAGAGCGAAAGCGAGAGCGAGAGGGAACGTACAAGGCTGGCCCGGGGCTTTGTAGGGGAGCGTCTCGCGCGAGATTCCCTGCGCTTCGAGAGCTTTCATGAAGCGGATGTGAGAGTAGAGGATACTCATCCAGGTGATCGCTCCGAAGACGGTGACGAGGGAGACGAAGTAGGAGAAGACGAGCTTCGATCCGGCTGATACGCTCAGGTACCTGCGTTTCAAGCTTTCGTCAGCGGTGCAGCTACGCAATAGCGAGGGAGAGGACGTACGCCAATCCACAGAAAACCGAACAGAAAGCGAGGGACATGTAGGGGAGACCGTTCTTGGAGCACCGCGCAAACATCTTAGGAGCCTTGCCCTCCGCCGCAAGCGCATAAAGCGTTCGCGAGCCAATGTAGAGATCCGAGTTGGCGGCACTCATGACGAAGACGAGGAGAGAGGCGTTGATGATGGAGGGGAGGACTTTGATGCCTGCGATGGAGATGGCGACGACGAAGGGGGAAGCGGCAGCGGAGGTGGAACGACGGTTGGCGTCGAGGAGGGCGGGGGAGGAGGCGGGGACGATGAGACCGATCACGAAGACCGAGCCCTGCGCGCGTCGTTAGTTTCTGTTGTGGAGGGAGGAGGGACGAGGGACGAGGACGTGCGATATAGAAAATGAGAATGCGCCAAAAGGTTCGCTTGATGGCCTTGGGGACGTTCTTGCGAGGGTTCTGGCACTCTCCGACGGTGACTCCAATGAGCTCAGTACCCATGTACGCGAATCTGCGTTCCCCCAACTCCAGATCAGCCCACATTCCTCTCCTCCCATTATCCAGTACTCACAGTGCGTTAACCATGACAGCCCAGACTCCGAGGAACTTTCCGAGGTCCCGATCATTGAAGAGGTAGTACGCGAAAGGCTCGGACTTCCAGTAGCGGAACCCGATACGGTCCTTGTTGGGCGCTCCTCCGAGGTCGATAACGAGCGCCATGATGATGAGGCCAGTGAGGACGACGACTTTGAATAGCGACATCCAGAACTCGACCTGCTAAAGCGTGGTTAGTATCGCATTCCTCGCTGCTGAGTTTCGCATCGCACCTCTCCGAAAATCTTGACGCCCATCGAGTTGGAGATGACGATGAGCGAGATGAAGATGGTTACCCAGGCCTGTATCTCAAGTCAGCGAACGTCTTTTGAAGGGGGGAGGAAACCAGCGTACGCCGACAGGCACGGCGTCAGTCCAGTATTGCACGATGAGAACGCCGGCGGTGATGTTGTTGGGAGTGACGATGAGGTACTTGAAGAGGTAGTTCCAGCCGAGAGCGAATCCCATGGCGGGGTCGACGAAACGAGATGCGTAGCCGGAGAATCCCTTGCCTGCAAAACGGAAGGGGGTTGGCTCGAGGTTCCTGCGTTGTTGTGTCGCCTGGAGCGTGGAGGTGGATGCGAGGAAGGTGGGAAGGGGTAGGCGTGTAGGGAGGATGTACGTAGGGAGGTAGGTAGGTAAACGTACGATGGGGTAGGTAGGTCGCCATCTCACCGAGAGAAATCATGACACTGAAACAAACGGCACCCATCACGCTGTAGCCGATGAGGAGACCGACGGGACCAGCACTGTCGCGAGGAAGGTCAGCGAGGACTCGAGCAGCCAAACAACGCGTCGAGGACGCACCGAGAGAGGCCCGTTCCACTTCCAATGACAAGACCAGTTCCGATAGCTGCGAAGGAGTCGTTAGCTGCGTGTACAGCATCCTGCGACGCGTAGAGAGGAGGACGCACCACCACCGACTGAAGCGAGGATTCAAGAAGTTTCGTCAGTATGGCTGCTGGAGATCGATGGTCTCCATCGAGGAAGGCGAAGAAAAACGCACTCGCAATCATGCTGATCCTGCACCGCGAGCGTTCCAGGTCAGCAGGTAGCTCGGGTGGCGTCGAAAGAGTGTTAAAGGGACTCACTGCCGAGCCTTGAGACCACGGTGAAGGACATTCTCTGCGTTCGCCTCGGGGGCGACCTCCGCACCGCTGATGACAATGTCCTTCTCCTTGAGCTCGTCGCTGTCGCCTGAAGTGGAGGTCTTGCGCTCTTCGATGTCGGCCATGTCTTGTCGAGCGTAGAGTACGGGGCCAAAGACGGTAGTAGCGCGAAAAGTCGATAAGCAAAAATGGCGGGCCGTCGGGCGACACCTTGTGGAGGGAGTCCCGCCAAGGAGCGAGCTAGAAAAGACTTGCCCCGAATTAGCGCTGTTGACGTCGTGATAATGTGGGGCAAAGCGATCGAGAACCAGCTGACTGGGAGCTGACCGAGAATCCCTCGCTTGTGAGTTGTGGAAGCTTGTGTGCTGGCGTGCGAGATGCAGGGACTCGGGTAAAACTCGCGAGCTGGAGCAGTGACAGTGGCTCGAGTCGACGAGCAGCTGGGCGCGAAAGCTGCGAAACGGTGGAGTCTTGAGAGGATAGCGGGGCCTCGTTCGTGCCGCAGTTTGTATCGCAGCGCCCAGGAAGAGCTCGGCGGCGGGGGTGACCTCGCGGGCGGTTTGGGCCAGAACGAGGGCGCCTTTTGTCGAGCAGTGCGAAGTCGAAAACGAGCGTCGAGCTGAGCGTTCAGGGGCGGCGATTGAGAGCAGGAGTTGGAGCAGAACTTGCGTCAACGTTCGTCGTCGAGCGCGATCCTATTCGCCGCTGAGGTATAACCTAAGCGTGATTCATTTTAGACTACGAAAAGCAACTGGGCCTGCGCAAGGTATCCACCGCTCTAGCGGAATGGCCCTGGTTTCCTGCCCACGCCTTGTTTCGGAGTCTGCCAGCACCCCCAGTCAGCGCAATCCCCGGGCTACACGCCGCTCGAACACTCACCCGTATAGAACCAAAAGTTCGAGCTCGATGGGAGGGTCCGAGATGAGTTTGCGTTTCCGTGAGCGTCCGAGCCTGTTGCCCGCGAAGCTGTTGGGGGGAAGGAGAAACAAGTCAGCTCTCGCCCTCCCTCTCGCTCCCCAGACGGTCGCGCACCCGAGCTTGCCACTCCCAGTCCGGCTTAAGGACCACAGTAACGTTGTGATGTAGATCTCTGCGAGTGCGAGGTCAGCGAGCTGCCTCCTGCACGAGGAAGCAAGACCCACTCGAGCCACCGACGTCTG
This sequence comes from Glaciozyma antarctica PI12, assembly GCA_002917775.1. Lineage (NCBI taxonomy): Eukaryota > Fungi > Basidiomycota > Microbotryomycetes > Kriegeriales > Camptobasidiaceae > Glaciozyma > Glaciozyma antarctica. The sequence goes on along the minus strand of KZ627148.1, from coordinate 871,449 downwards.
CGAGAGAAGAAAGTCAGTGAGGCCTTCTTGCGGAGCTCAGGTTCAATCACTCACTGGGCGGCTCCTCAAATTCAGATCGACGTTGCTGTGTAGCTAGACGAGAGAAGCCTCCAGGAGCAGAGACTGCGCGAGTCATCAGCTAGCACCTCGCCCCGTGTGGCGCCGGACGTACCAGACAAACCCTGCGGCGAGGGGACTCGGAACGTCAGGGGGCACGCGTGTCGAGAAACGGGAAAGTGAAGAAGTGTGGGCTGAACGAAGAGAGCGAAGATGAAAGCGGCGGGCTGCAGGCGAGCTTGGGCGGGGTGCAGCCCAGCGAGATTATTTTTTAATTCCTTCAGCCAGGTACTTACAGGTACTTACTTCCAAATAAATGAATCTAACGGCTTCCCTCCCTCGTTTTAGGTCAGCAGACTCCCTCGCGCACTTTTTTCTCTTCAACTCGAACTCGGACTCTAACTCAGCCAAACTCGACGATGGCAGCTTCTCAGATCAACTCAGCAATCGCAGCTACCAAGGCAAAGGCGAACGGAGCAGAGGAAGTTCACCTCAGCTCGATCGAGTGCATCGCTCTCGAGCAAGAGTACGGAGCTCACAAGTGAGTCGTCACTTCCTCGGTGGTTGAAGAGGGAGCTGGGAGGTGTTAGGAGGGAGGGAAGAGTCCGAGTGGGTGGCACCGTAGGACCTGGCAGCGACGGCGTCGTCCTCTTCGGCGAGAGGAGCCTCTCCGAGACCAGCTGCTGGTCGGATCGATATCTCCCCCATCGACGATTGTTCTGCCGCTCAAGCGCACCAGCGCTTCTGCTCTTCCCAGGTAGAGGCTGCTGTGGCGTGGTTGGCCCAGGGCCCCATCCTCACGAAGCATGCGGAAGGATGGATGTAGCACGCGCTCCTACTTCCGAGGCGAGCTTTTTTCGACGGCGGCGCCGGTCAAGCTGGGCGATAGCTACGCTGCGTTGAACTGCTGGTGACCCTGCTCGAGCTACGAACTCAGCTGCAGGAAAGCGTTCACATCGACAGCGTTTCGCTCGCCTGGGCCCCCGCAGATCTTCCACCTCGCGATCTCGTACACTTTGAGCTGACGTTCTCCTTCTCCCCTTTCGCAGCTACCACCCTCTACCCGTCGTCTTTGAGAAGGCACTCGGCGCACATGTCTGGGACCCCGAGGGAAACCAGTACATCGACTGCCTCTCCGCCTACTCGTGCGTCCTCTCCCTACGCGAGTCCACGCAGAACCGAAGCTGACCCGCTCCACACAGCGCCACGAACCAAGGCCACTGCCACCCCTACATCGTCAAGGCTCTCACGACCCAAGCCTCCCGCCTCACCCTCTCCTCCCGCGCATTCCACACCACCTCCCTCGGCCCCTTCTCCAAGCTCCTCTGCGACCTCACCGGCTTCGAGATGCTCCTCCCCATGAACACCGGTGCCGAGGCGGTCGAGACGGCGCTCAAGGTTGCGCGCAAGTGGGCTTACAAGGTCAAGGGCGTCGAGGAGGGCAAGGCGATCATTCTCAGCGTCGAGGACAACTTCCACGGCCGAACGTGCGTTCCTTCCCCTCTCTTCTTCGTACCTCGCTGACGCACGCATATCACAGGATCGGAATCATCTCCATGTCGACTGACGAGGACTCTCGCCGCGGTTTCGGCCCCTTCCTCGAGCGCGTCGGCCCTCGGTGCCCCAAGTCTGGCGAGGCAGGACGCATCAGGTACAACGACGTTGATGCTCTCGAGCGCGCATTGGAGGCGCACGGAAAGGACGTCGCTGCTTTCCTCGTCGAGCCGATTCAGGGAGAGGCGGGGTGAGTTCGTTTCTCTTCGCGCGAATGGGAGAGAGCTGATTCGTTGATTTCGTGCGCAGTATCGTCGTGCCCGATGAGGACTACCTCGAGCGATGCCAGGCGCTTTGCAAGAAGCACAACGTGCTCCTCATCTGCGACGAGGTTCAGACCGTTCGTTCCTTCTCCCTCCGCCTCGGTCGTTGCGTTCGCTAAGTCGTTTTGGTAGGGACTCGCTCGCACGGGCAAGATGCTCTGCTTCCAGCACAACCCCGCCGTCAAGCCCGACATTGTCGTGCGTCCCTCCTCGCTTCCTTCGCGACATCGCTGACAAGACCGTGGTGCGCAGCTCCTCGGAAAGGCCCTCTCCGGTGGTGTCTACCCCGTCTCTGCCGTCCTTTCCTCCAAGGAGATTCTCCTCACCATCCTCCCCGGAGAGCACGGATCCACCTACGGAGGCGTACGTATCCTCTTACTCCCTCCTACCTTCTCTATCGCCACCGCTCCAGCGCATCAGCTAACCCCGCACGCTCGCAGAACCCCCTCGGCTGCGCCGTCGCCACCGCCTCTCTCGAAGTCATCATCAACGAAGACCTCTGCGCGCGCGCCGAGCGACTTGGAAACGTCATGCGCGCTGGGTTGAACGAGCTAAAGAGCGTCGGACCGGCTGGAGGATGGATCCAGGAAGTTCGCGGAAAGGGACTGCTGAACGCTATCGTTATTGATGAGAAGAAGAGTACGAAGGGAAGGGGAGCTTGGGATCTTTGCTTGCTGTTTAAGAGCAAGGGGCTGTTGGCGAAGGTGCGTTCGCTTCCTCTTTCCTTCAGTGCGGTTGCTGATGAGAAGCAGCCGACGCACGTCAACATCATTCGCCTCGCGCCCCCGCTTGTCATCTCGGATGAGGACCTCGCCAAGACGATTGAGATCATCAGGCAGTGCCATACGAGGAGCTCGATACCGTACGTCCCCCTCCAACATCCTGACCCTCCCTGCAAGATGCTGACCCTCCCCGACACAGATCGAGAGCATCCCCGGCGCCGAAGCCGCGCACTAGATCGCGTTTCAGCATCTGTATACCCCCCCCTACCCCCTTCTTCTTCCGCCCGCTAAGGCGGACGTCGCGTGGAGCCTGTTTTTCGCATCGTGTTGAGACAGAAAGAATCCTAGTCGTTCGTCATCATATTTCATTGGGCGAGTAGGTTGCTGCCCACTACACGCTGCTTGAAGAGCTGTCCGGAGAGGGGAGATCGAGAGCGAAGTCTAACAGGGCGAAGTCACGTCTTCCTCCTCCTCTCCCTCCTCCCCTCTCCTCGCGCTCCAAATGCCGCCCAAACGCCCTCTCGAACTCCCCGCCTCTCCGCCTCCCACCACAGGGAAGAAAGCGAAGCTTACCAAAGTCTACTGCCACCAAGGTACGCCCTGCCTCGCGCGCGACGCGACTCGACTAACGCGTTTCGTAGACCATCAACCGCATGACCCTGCAACCAGTACGATTCTCCGGTGTACAGCGCTTAAATCTGGTGCGAAGGGGAACGTGCCGTGTGGACGAGCGTACTGCGGGAAGTGTCTGTTGAGGAAGTACGAGGTGGTCGTGGAGGAGGTGGTACGCGAGGGGTGGAGGTGCCCGAGTTGCTGTGGGACTTGTGAGTTCTCTTCCTGTGAGTGAAGGGAGGGAAGCTGATGTGGCGTGTAGGTACTTGCAGTGCTTGTAGGAGGTACGTGACGGTGGTCTGGGGAGGAGGAACGCGCTGATGTTTTTTTGCGGGAGCAGGAAGTCGAATCAGGGACCGGCCACCGGCCTTGACGGCTCTTATTAAGAGTAGGGGACTGTCGAACGCCGCTGAGCTGCTTGCGCAAGACGGGGTGGCTGTCGCGTCCACGTCGGTGCGTTCCTCCCTCTCTCTCTAGATTCTGGTGGGCGTGCTGAAGCTCCTCCAGGCTGTCGCAGCTACGCCGAAGGTTGGAGACAAGAGCCCCAAGCAGCGCACAACGTTCTACATCGGTCCCTTCCCCTCCATCTCGCCGAAGCATCCCAGCCCTCGCTCGCGTCCCCAGCTATCCTCGCCTCAAGCCTCCAAACCCCCGCCTTCACCCCTCGTACCGCCCAAAGCTTCCTCATCTACACTCCCCTTCGCCTCTCCCTCAAAAGCACCCACCGCATCCACTGCTCCCTCCCCCCTCCCTCGCTCCATCTCCCACCCGCGCAAAGCCACCGCTCCCCTCCCACCTCCTCTCCCCGCTCCTCCCCCTCCAAAGCGTCGTGGTCGTGCCCCTCCTCCTGTTCGACCTCCTCGTTCCCACCTCCTCCGCGAGGAGGACATGCCGGATTTCCTCCTCCTCGCGCGGTTGAACGTTCGTTCGTTCATCATTCGGTTCGCGGGACTTATTCCGTCGTTGAGGGAGGTGGTGGGGGAGGGAAAATTGGCAAGGAGGTTGGAGGGGACGTTGAGGTGGCTTGACGGGCTTGAAGGGGGGTTGTTGGACAGCGAGGGAGCTTGGGGAGTAGAAGGGGAGGATGGGCAGAGAGGAGTTGTGGAGGGGTTATTGGGGTTGCTCGGCGGGGAGAGCGAGGATGTCGAACGCGTCCTGGAGGAAGTGAGGAAGGCGGGAAAAGTGGGATCTCTCAAGGCCAAGAGGAGGTACTGGGCTGAGGTCGGGGACTTTGTAGGCGTCGGGACGGATCAAGAGGAGGTGGAGGAGTGGCGCGAGTGGAGTGGGGAGGTGGAGAGGCAGGATGAGGTTGATGGTGCGGAGAGGATGAGGTGCCTGGCGGGGTTGGTCGAGCTGGCGTGTGAGAGCGAAGAGGTGCGCGAGGCGATGGCGGAGGTGAGTTGTCGCTCGCAGGTTGTGCGAGGACGGAGCTGATGTCGGCGCGCAGGGTAACCTCGAGGAGAGGACCAAGAAGGTCGAGCTCAACAGGCGAAAGTACAAGACGCGCAACGAGCTCGCGGAGAAGAAGAAGGAGCATCTCGCGACTAGACCGCTCGAGCCGATTGCTTCTCCGGGCAAGCGACGTCTCGCTGAGAAGGAGCTTGCGCAAACGACCTGGAGGAAGGCGGCTTGGAAGGTGGATGCGAAGGTGGCCTGTCTCTCTGGCTTCGTGACTTGCGCCACGCTGATCATGAATGGCAGATTGCGAAAGCGGTCAAGGAAGAGCACCTTGTCCAGGTCCAGATCCGTGCGTCCTTCCTGCACTCCTTAATCCTTCGCTCACCGTTCGCGCAGAGCACGAATTCCACCTCGCCACCATCTCGAACCGCGTCCGTTTTTCGGCCGGCCTCGACACCCTCGGCAACACCTACTACATCCTCCCCAACACTCCCCGCTCCCCCCACCCAACCTTCGACGACAACGCCCCCCGACCTCTCAGTTGGAGCGTCCTCATCCACGGCACTCCCTTCCCCAGATCTCCCAAGCCCGCTCCGACAGAGCGCGCAGAGCCGAGATGGTTCCTCGTCGACAAAGTGGGGCAGCTGGCGGATTATGTCGAGTGGGGTCGCAAGATGGCGGTGTACGGTGTACAGGGGGGGCGAGGTCGCTGAGGTGGCGGAACTAGTTGGGGCGCTGAGGGCTTTCGAGGGGTATTGCGAGGTGGAGAGGGAGAGGGCGGAGAAGGGGGAGAAGTAGGGTGTAGGGTGGGCTGGTGCGAAGTACGCTTTAGATTCGCAGTCGCCGTTCTGTTCGCTTCTCTCGCTTGCCAGAATCCGCTTTCCGCTTTCACGCTCCAGTTCTCGGAGGGCTGTGAAGGGACGTAACGGAGCTTCAGCAGCACCGCAGCCCCTAGAATGCGTGCGGAGAGCACGGCGTTCCCAGACGATTCACGCTGTGAGCTTGGAAGAATCATGCTATGTTAGCTCGTTAATGACTCACGACCGTGGCCTATACGGCAGCAGGGGCGGGGAGGCGACGGCTGACGACAGCTGAAGAAGGCGGAGCTTCGCAGTGCGAGATTTGAGTTTTTTTGGAGGCGAGGCCGCTGTGTGCTTCCTGTCACTTGGCTTCGTTCCTGATGCTGTTTGGGAAGCCTACGTTTCTAGTATGTTCATGCGTCTTTCTACGCTGGTCACTCTCAGATCCCATCTCCGTCCAGCCGCCGACGAGTTCGCTGGCCGATTTCGCAGACCTCTCTTTCAAGTTCGCTCTCGCACGTAGTTGCGACTCGCTCTACGCCTCTCTTTCACTCTGACGACCCAGGCTAGCTTGATCAAGTGCGCCTTCTCTCGAACACGATCAGAGATTTGAATTTGCGGAGGTCGGAACTCGCGCACGCACCTCGCTGGCCGTTCTTGGGGTGTGTTGAGTGCTCTTCTCCTGTGCCTCGCCCACGACATCTCAGCCTCAGCAAAGGTGGCACAGCAGTTCAACTCGGCCTCCGACTACTCCGCAAGGTTCAGCCGTAGCCAGCAAACGCAGCCGCAGCTTGAACTGGACCCTTGCCCGCCTGCTCCCCGACGCTTCAGCAGCTCCCGACCATGAACGCTCAAGGCCCGTACTGGACGACACCTCCTCTGAAAAGCTCAGTTTTCCCTCGCCGGCCGCACGGAGGCGCCGGAGCTGAGCGGAAGCACTGGACGGACGCGATCGGGCAGGGCGTGCGGGATTCGGGCTTGGGGGTGCGATACGAGGGAGAGGGAGTCGCGATGGAGTGGAGCGGGCGAGAGATTTATCCTACGGTGGAGACGTACGCGATCCTGCCTGGTGGGTCAGCAGCAGGGCTGTATCCGCACTCCTACGACGCGACGACGTTCTACCCCAGCTCGAACGATTACGCGACCTTTCCGATGGACTACGCGCCAGAACAACCGCCTTACTACCCGTATTACGAGCCCCCAGTATCCACTTACGCGCCTCTCGAAGCAGAAATCGTCTTCGTCCCCTTCATTCCCGACGCAGCACCGACGCCAGCGACGGAAACGACAACTTTCTCCGCGCCTCCTCCGCCCATTCCACGGATCTACCCCGACCCTATTCCCGTTTTCGACTATCTACCAGCTCGGCCAGCCTACAACCCCCTCCCTCCGCCCAACCCCCCGTCGCCAGCACGCCAGCGATACCGCACTTCCCCCTCGACCTTCCCTGCGGCTTTCCCTTCCCCTCCTCCCAGAACCATTTATTCCACTCAAAAATCTCCATCTATCTCTCCTCGCTTTGCACCTCCAGCTCCCTCCGCCGCGCCGGAGCCCCCCTTCGACCCTCCCCACAGCGCCAATCCAAGCTCTCGTCCACCCTCTCCCATCAACTTCACCTCGATGTACCAACCGATCTTCCCAGCTTTCACCCGCCGCCACTCTCGACCCACCTCGTCGCACGCCACAACCTCGACCATTTCGCCGTTGGCCACCTCCCCCCTCACCCCTTCCTTCCCCACTTCCTCCGTCCCAATCACCGAACTTCGACGCTCGCTCAGCCCTACCGAGCCCTTTCATCGACACCTTCCGCTCCAGGCGTGTCGCGCCGAGAGCCCTACTCCTATGGCCGCGCTCGAGTACGTCGAGTGGGAGGCTCAGCTCGCGCCCAAGGTCGAAGAGGAATACGACATCATCGTGAAGGGTTTATCGCCGGGAGAGCTCAAGTAGGTCTTTTTTCGAAGAGTAAGGAGGAATGGTCGCTGATCTTTCGCGCAGGGAGGAGGTTAGGAGGTATTTGGTCGCTGAGGACAGGCTTGCGATCGGTCAGCGAAGCGTCTTGGTTCTCAACCCGCGACTGGCACAGCGAAGCTTCGGGAACGAGCAACGGTTCGTCTTTATTCTTCACTCGCACCTTTGCAACACTAAATGCGACGACGCAGATTCCTCTGCCCTCCCCCGATGGCGCTCCTGCTCGGCACGTCCTGGTGGACCAACCTCCCTTCGTCCCCACCCACTTCGCGCGCCAACGTTCCTCCCGAAGTCTTCTTCTCTATCGCAACCGACACTCCCACCTTCACACCTCAGCACCCAGTCCTTCCGCCATTCCAACAGACCTTCGCAACAGCTCCTCACATCCTCGAGCCCGCTCCGATCGAGTGGCTCGAGCCGTCGGGAAAGCTATGCAGTGCTCGGAAGGACAAAGAACGCGTCTTGTGCGGGAGGGCGGTCTCGAGGAAGGATCTCTTCGTGCGTGCGCCGGAGGAAGCGGAGGGGGGAGCGATTCTGCAGGCGCGAGTCGAGGTCGAGGTCGTCATTCCTGGCAGAAATAGTCGGGAGAACCGGCTGCTGGGGAAGTTCGTTGGAAAGCCTTTGACGGTTCTTTCGAGGCCGTCGAAGCAAAGGCAGGGACCTCTCAGCTGCAGTATGTTCATTTTTCGCATCGTGCGAGCGTCGCAGCTGACGATTTTACGCAGTGAGTCTCCAGCACGGCACTCTCGTCTCCCTCTTCAACCGCACTCGCTCCGTCGGCAGCAAGAACCGCTACCTCGCCGTCTCAGGCCACCAAGCTTCGTTCCCAACGATGGACTGGCGCGCGATGACAACTACCGCGCGAACGTTCGCCCCTGCCGACTCGGGTACAACCCAGTTTGTCACTCGCACAGATGGATGGGACGCCTTCATCATTTATGCCGTCGACCTCTCCCTCCCCATCACCGACCCCGATATCGCAGGCGCACCCCCGCCTCATCCGGGGTACCCTCGCCCGCCCGACAACGTTATTCCGTTCGATGTTCTCAACCCGAAAGGAATTTACTACAACATGCCGATCGTACTTCAGTGCCTCTCCACCGCCGTCGTTTCCGTGAGTTCCTCTTTCCCACCTCGCTCGCGCAACGAGAACTGACCTTCGCACGACGATAGCCTATCCTCATCATCCGCGCCCTCGACCACAACTTGCACGCCGTCGGAGGCGCTTCCATCTCCCCTACCTCTCCCGTCGATCCTTCCCTCCCCTGCGCGCCGAACGAAATCCTCGGAGAACCCGTCTCGCAACTCCACCTCGCGGCACTCGAGCTCTTCTCCGACTACAATTTCCAAAAAGACCCGTTCCGCCCTCCGCCACCCAATACGTTCCTGGCGTGCTACGGAAATGACGTGGTAACTGCGGAGGGGAGGGGAGAAAGGCACTTTATTGAGCCTGAGGAGGTGGTGGCGAGGGGCGAGTCGAGCGAGGGGAGGAAGGTCGTCAAGAGACGGACGTCGGTGCCAGGGTTTGCGAGTCCGTATGGCGCGAGTTCGGATTTGAGGAAGAGGGGGAAGTCTGTGTCGAATCTGAGCTTGGGGCAGACGAGGGAGAAGGAGAAGCCGAGGGCTTGGACGATCGAGTGCGGAGGTGCGTCTTTCTTCCGAGATGAGTGGGAGGGAGCTGATTGAGTTGATGATGCAGAACAGAGCTTGTGGTCGGTTGTGGCTGTAGACGTGACGAGGACGACGTTCTACATTCCTCCCAGCGTTCGCGACGGCATCTACACTGGGGGAGCTCTTCCTCCGTGCGTCGCATCCTTTCTTTGTGGCTCGCCGGGGCTAACAAACGACATTCTCGCAGTCCGCCATCGTCGGTACCACTCTACTCGACGCTTATTCCGGCTCTCTCAATCCAGGACAGCCCAATCGTCTTCGAATACGAACTCACGCGTCCTTTGAACGGAGCTCCGCCGATGATCAGTGCGTTCGCTTCCTCTCTCCCTCCAGCTCCCGCTAATCCTAAAAAATGACCAGGTATTCTCGGAGAGAACTTCTCGCCCGCGTATCACGTCTGGCTCGGCTCGACGCCTTGCACAACGTGCATCTTCAAGAACTCGCGCCGCTTCCTCGTCGGCCGGCCGCCGAGCTACGCGCTGAGCTTGTCGAGGACGCCCACTACGCTGCCGAAGGGCCTGAGGATTACGTTGGTGCGGACGGATGGAGTCGTCTTCCCCTCCAACACGATTTATTGCGAGTGAGGGTTCGGCAGCGAGGTCGCGTATTTTGTCCCTTTTTTTCATTGCGACCTGCTGTGCTAGTTAGTTCTCCCCCTCTTGTGTTGGCTCGATTAGATCTTTGCAGCGATACGGTACTTGGATTCGTGCTCTCGTCGTCCGAGAGAAGAGCCTTGCCTCGAACTGAGGCGATCGAACTTGTTGCGCTCGCGCTCGAGTTGGCTCAGCGCTCCTACCCTCAACCCTCAACACACCCACTCTTGGCCACGCCTCCACCACAGGATGTCAGCCGACCTCCCATCCCAACGCCGCGTGACGAAGACGTACGGCCGCCGCTCCCTCAGCTCAGCAGCTCGCCTCGCCTCCATCCCTCTCGCCACTGCCGACTCCTCCTCAGACGGCGACAGCTCAGATGGACAAGTCGAAGCCGCTCTTCTGGGAAGTCCTAGTGGTGGAGCTGTGCCTGGACGCGCGAAGAGTGGGGCAAAGCCGGTCGTCACGCGGATCAAGTCAGCTCCTTCTCGGGGCGGGAGCGCGGTGAGAGGGACGAGGAGGGCGACGGGCAAGGCGAAGGAGGGTACTAAGGGGGCAGAGGCGACGGGGACTATCGTGGGCGCGAGTACGGTGGAGTGGGACGAGGACGTCGCGCGGAGAGCTGTCGGGACGGGGAAGGGAGTGGTGGCTGCTACGAAGGGCAGGACTCCTAGGACAGCATCACCTCTTCCCTCTCCCTCACCTCCGAAACGTCTTCGCGTAGCGATGGAGCCTTCCTCGTCGGCCCCGCCTCCCAAGCCTTCTCCTCGACGCGCAGCCACCGCTGCTTCCCCCTCCTCCTCGACTACCTCTCCCGCCGTCACCAAGAAGCGCGTCGATCCTCCCACTGCTCAGCGTGCAGTGTCGGCGCGGAGGACAGCTATGAATGGGAAGGAGAAGGAGAAGGAGGTCGTTCAAGATCCCGTGCAGGACGACAGCTCGACAGCGGTCGAGGACAACTCCCCTCCGCGTCGGAAGCGCCCCAGGACCAAGATTACCAGCGCAAAGGCCAGCCCAGAAATCTCCGACATTCTGCCTGCACGTCCCTCAGCCCTTTCTCCCATCCCCGCGTCCTCTCAGTCTCAACCCCCTGCACCAGTCAAGCCGACCCCGCCGACCAAGCCTCGCGCTGCTGTCCCTCCATCGATCCCTCCGAATCCCGAACCCATCACAACTACATCTGCCGCCCCTCTAACTCCCAACCGGTTTCCCGCCCCCTCCTCAGCCATTCAGGCCACCTCGTCTCGCCCTCCGACACCCCTTCGCAGCCCCGTCAAGAACCTCGCGAGCGTCTTTTCCTCCTTCGTGAAACCTGCCGACGAGATTGCTACCAAAGGGAAGAAGATAGGTCGAACAGCGAGTGGCGTTGTCGCTAGCATGGGCGTTCGCACCGCTCCCTCCGGTGCGTTCTCCCTCTCCACTGCCTCCGTTCGCTAATTTCTCGCCACAGAACCTTTCGCACGCGCCAATTCGTTCCCTCTCCTCTCATCTCCGAATTCCTCCCCTTCTCGCACCCTCCGTCCCTCTCCCTCCCTCCCCTCCGCCCTCCCATCCCAATCCCACCTCTCCCGACCCGCATCTCCCACCAAACGCCCTCTCAGCCGCAACACTTCCCTCGTCGACTCATCACGGAGCGTCGTAGGTGGTCCAAAGACGTACGGCGGCGCACGGAGCTTCAAGCGCGATGTCGAGGAGGATCGACTGTTCGGTCCTGGACCCTCGGACGAAGGACGGAAGAGCTCTCCTGTGGGAGGTGGTGGGAGGAAGCTTCTGAGGCCTAAGTTGGAGATGCCGGTGCAGAGGAGGGAGAGGGAGACATATGCTGCGTTGAGGAGGGAGTGGGGGGTCGACGAGGAGGAGGAGGGGCTGGGGGAGAGCGAGCTGAAGAGCGTGACGCAGTTGAGGGCTAAGGGGGAGAATGCGAGGTTTGTGGACGAGTTTGATTATTTGGTTGAGGGGTTGGTGCCGAGTATGGGGTTGGGAGTGAGGAGGGCGAGGTGTGTTAGTCTTGCGGAGCGGCGGGATGGAGCTGACGAGTCGTGCAGTGCGCTCGAGGTTTTGCGAAAGGTCCTGGAGGTCGACTTTGTGCGCAAGCTGAAGGCGTCGGGATTCGTCGAGCGGGTGTACGTCGAGTTTAGGAAGGCCGAAGCAGGGGATGGGGATCGGGTTCGTCTCTTCGCACCTCCGCTCTCGCACCTGCTAATCTTCGTCGACGCAGGCACTCGATCCAGCACTCGCCTTTCTCGTCGCGACTCTCGCTCGAGACCAGCGTATCGCCGAGCCGCTCCTACGCGTGACCACTTCGACGTTCTCGAAAGGCGCCCAGGACGAGGACGCCATTTTCCAGGACTTGACTTGCGATGTTCTTGTCGTGCTGACTCGACTGCTGGCGCTTCCTTGGGCGGGGGAGGAGATTGGAGGGGTGACACCGGCGAAAGGTTTCTCGAAGCAGGACGTGCGGGTCGTGAGTCGCTCGCTGGTGGCGAAGTGAGAGCTGGTGCTGATGCTTCCTTCGCAGCTTGGCAACGTCCGACAAGTCATCGACTCGTCCAAGATCGCCGAGGAGGGCTCGCTTGCCGTACGCCCCACACTCTCGAAGACGAGCGCAAACTGACGGGCTGCGCAATCCAGGTCACTCTTCGATCCCTCTGCCTTATCGCACTCTCCATCATGGCTTCCTTCCCTCCTCGAGCCCTCTTCCGCCCGCAGCACCTCATCTGCTCCTCTGGAGCTCTCGACGCAGTCATTCTCGCACTCGTCAACGAGACGCGCGGCCTCGAAGTTCGAATGTCGCGGTACGCGAACGGATTGGTCGAGTCGTGCCTTGTCCCGAGTTCCGACAAGCTGATCATTCAATCGCAGGACCTCCTCCCCGCCGATGGCTCAATCAACCTCCGACTCATCGACATGTGCCTGCACATCTTCGAAGCCTGCTCGTCTGCCACAGAGGACACGCACTACTTCCTCGTCTCCCATCTCTCCACTCTCGCCCCTTCCCTCGCTCACCTCGTCCTCGCCTGCCACATCCTCGCCTGCGGCTCTGACGCTCCTCTCGCCTCGACCGCGATGGACGTCCTTCTCAGCACTCTTCGCCTCCTCATCGACTTGACGACGCACAACCCCGAGTGGTCTATCGCGCTCGCGCAATTGCCGCTGGTGGTGTCGACACTCATCAAGCTTATCGTCGCGACGAGGACGAAGGCGGCGAGAGCGGGGCAGGGGAGGTTTCGTTCGATGTCGAGTGGGGAGGGGCTGCCGGCGAGCGATGGTGTTGAGGGGGAGGACAAGCCGGCGGTCGTCAGCGTCAAGTTTGACGTGCTGTGCTTGACGCTGGGAGTGTTGACGAACATGGTTGAGAGCGTTGAGGGGGTCAAGGATGTCATTCGGACAACTCGTGAGTTCGTTCGCTTTCGCCGTGCGGAGGAGAGCTGATTTCTTTGGAGGTAGTGATCGACCCTGACTGCAAGGAGCAGAGGAAGTGCGCTCAGCAGTGCCAGTGCGTCGACCGCAAGTCGGCCGTCCTTCGCCTCACGGACCTGTACCTCGATCCACTGGAGGACAGCGAGAACGAGGTGCGCTCGCTCCCTCTCGTTTTTCGAGCTTGACTAACCCTCCTCACCGTAGCTCAACTCGTCGTTCATCAACGGCTACTCGGGAATCCTCGTCGGCCTCTTCATGATCGACGTTCCCCTCAACCAAGACCTCGTCGTCTCCGCCCTTCGCTCCCACCCGACCGCGATGAAGAACCTCGTCGAAGCGATGGAGGAGTTTTCGACGATTCACGAGACGAGCGAGCGAGTGGAACGGCTCGACGCGATGGAGGGGGTCGAGGAGAGCCAGGAGTCGAATGCGACCGAGGTGGAGGAGAGCGTCGTGACGAGCGGGATTGCTGTTTCGATTCGGGGGATGCTCGAGGGGTTGAGAAGGAGGGGAGCTGGTATTTAGCAAGCATCGTTTTTATCTGTCTTCGAGAAGTTCTGCGGAGAGGAACAGAGCAGCTCAGCCTCAGGCCGGAGCCAGCGCGGCTGGAAGGTGACGACGGCGGGCGAAGCTCTCTCTCCCTTCTCCACATCCGCCACCACTCAAAGTACAGCCAACCAAGCCCCCAAAGCATGTCCCAGAACCAGAAGAACTACGACGTCACCTCCCAGGGAATCAACTCGCAAGGTCCGTCGCACCTTCCCCTGTCGCCTTGATCGCCTTGAGTGCCACACCTCACACACCTACACAGGGAACCACTACGACTCGAGGGACTACGGACCTTCCGCTCCCAACTAGAACTCGTACCACTGTGCGTGTCCTCGCTTTAATCCAGGCGCTGAGAGCTCGGGACCTGATGCCGACTCCGTTCCCCCGCAGACTCGAACCAGGACGGAAGCTATGCCTACTCGAACCCCAACAGCTCCAGTTGTACGTGTCTATCCTGAGCGCGAATTCCGCAGAACTGGAGAGGGGAGACTCGGAGGAGGAGGGTGCGCAACTGACCTCGCTCTCTTGAGCAGACTACAACAGTGGCGACGGATACAGGCAGTACAAGAGCTCGGATGGGAGTAGACGGTCTTAGACTGGGAACGGGGATAGGGTCGCCAAGTGAGGTGGAGCTTCGGTGAGCTTGATCCTTTCTAGCGGTGGGAGTGCGAGGAGCTGATGCGATGAGCAGGCTGGCCTTTGCGTGCTTTTCTTTCTCGTGCGCTGGTGTGGAGCGTCACTTGTGAATACGTGCTTTGATCTGTGACAGCGAGCGAGGTCGGGATCCTGCTTGTGCTTCGTGCTCTCCTGCTCCAACCACTGCCGGCGACACAACCAGCTCCCAACACGGCGCCGCAGGATGGTGGTCACCCGGTGGCTCTGGCTTCTCAGCTTCCACCGCTGTTCTTCCAGCGGAGAGGAGCTGAGCGGAGGAGAACGTCTTCGCGACCTCGCTCGAGCTCTTCTCCTCACCGCGCCGCACCTCTCCGTTTCTTTCCCATCTTTGCGCTGCTCCAAGCCTACAGCATCCTGCTCTCCCCTCTCTCAGACCCAAACTCGCACAAACGCTTCCTAAAGTGCGATATCTACAGTGCCAATCCTCGTCTACCTCAAACGTCGTCGGGAAACATCCTCGTCAACTTCGCTCCCATCACCAACCTCCCCCTATCCACCGTATCACGCCTAAGTAAGTGCCTCCCAATCTCACCACTCTCGAGGAGGTTCTCCCAGTCCTCCTCTTCGATCTGAGGGAGGGCAGCGATCGCTTCGGCGGGAGGCTCGCCGTTTAGGGTCGCAGTATCGCCGAGCTGGTTGAGCTGGAGAGGAGTGAGCGGGGGATCGGGAAGGAGGACCGGGGGACAGGGGGAGGAGGGAGAGAACGTACGTAGGTATAGGAAATCTTGGAGGGGCCAAAGAAGCCGTCGACGCCTTCGGATTCTGCGAAGCTGATCAGCGAGCGAGCGAGAGGTGGAGCGAAGGAAGTCACGCGCCCATTTCCACCCAGTTATGACATTCGTCGTCCTCGTCCCTTGCGCATCGCTACTAATAAACACCGATCCGACCCTCAGCCCGACGGTCCCATGCTCCGACACCCTCCTCCTCGGCTCCTCAACCCTCGCGTCCCTGTCCCTAAACTTCGCACACATCTCCAACTTGTCCGCAAACCTCCTTCCGTCCGTCCTGAAGATCCTCCGCTCGAGCATCGGCGCGTCGGAGGCGCAGAATTGCATGACACCGACGCTAAGAGGCACCGCGGGGATAAAGCCAGCAGCGTCTAGGTCCGGGATGTTGAAGGAGATTCGAATGACGGAAGCGGCGTAGAAGACTAGCATAACTTGACGAGGGGTCGAGCCGTGCATCGCTGCGTACGGGATAGAGGCGTTTTTGGCGAACTGCTCGATCTGTTCAAATTGTGTGAGGGTCAGTATTCGAAAAGTGGAGGAGGAGGAGGAGGGACGTACGAGCTTGCGAACGGGGGTCACGCGAAGGAAGCGATCGACGTCCGTGATGCCAGCTGCCAGGAGATCCGGTGCGAAACGAGCTGCAGTTGTCGCAGCGTCTATCGAGACGCTCCTCCTCGTCGGAGGCGCAAGGATGTAGTGCCATTCCTCGGCGCCTTTCGGGTCGGAGAGCTTCGCAATGGCGATTCCAGGCTTGCCGAGGAAGACGGGTCGAGCTTGGATGTTGCAGGCGGCCGGAAGGCGACGAACGAGCTCGCAGAAGATGCAGATGACGGCGATTGAGTTGAATGGCTTGTCGGGGTCGGCGGTGAGGATACCGGGGTCGGGGGCCGTCGGTGGCGCAGGCGAGGATGTCGGTGATGAAGCTCTGCGGGATCTTGTCAGCTGCGAGTACGGCTAGAAAGGGAGGGAGTGTGCACTCTGCCAGAAGGCTGCATGTGGAACTCGCTCATAAAGTCCCAGACGAGAAGCGCCATAGCGTCGAGATCCGGAATCGGCGTTCCTGCGAAGAGCTAATCTCGCATCTCTGCGACGCTCTCCAGCTGCGCCGAGACCTGCGAAGGACGATCAGCGAACCCGCTGTTGACTGGCGAGTCAACCACTCGCTTGCAACTGAGAATACCCCAGGAATGCAGGCAGGGCTGCAACGCCCGCGAAGAAATCGTCGAGCGCGCCCTCCGTGTTGTCCGCCGGGCCGTCCGCCTTCCCAGCGATCCCAATCCACGTATCGACCGCCGCAGCGCGCACAATAGCGTGGTAAACTTTGCCAGCCCAGTGACTCTTCGCCAGCCAGTCCTGGTGAGTCTCCTCCGACGCCAACAGCTCCCCACGCATACAATCCAGCGCCTCGACTCCCAGCTCCGCCGCCTGCGCAACCTTCTCCTCCTCCCCACTCGTCGCGTTCAAAACGGCTTCGAGTCTCCCGAGCGCCTCGCGGTCGATGAGATCGCGACGTGCATAGTTCGCTTTGGCAGAGAGACCGGGCGGATGGGTCCCTTCGGTCCAGCGCTCGAGGAAGGGCGTCCAAATGTGATCGGAGGTGGCGCAGCTGTACGCCTCGCGGGACGCGGCGGAGAAGGCGATGAGGATGGGTACGGAGTCAAGATCGTCGGGATCGAGGAAGGATAGGGCGCGGAGGATGAGCTCGGGAGGGAAGCGGTAGGTTGGGGAGGCGCGGCCGTCGTTCATCCTTGCGAGGAGAGCTGGCGTTGTGCACGAGGGTGGTCGACTTGTGAGCTGGAGGTGGGTCGAGAGGAAGAAGGTGGCTGGACAGGAACACACAAAGGGAAGGCGCTAGACAAAAAGGAGTCTTATCGTGGGGCTGAGCTAGCCGGACTCCGCCTAGCTCCGCATTCCGCAGTTCGCCCAGCCTCAGCTTGCCCTGAGAGAAGAGAACGTTCCTGGATTGCTTTGCTGTAGGTGCGTAGTATGAGGAGCTTTCCATCGCAGAGAGACGAGTTGGCCGTCCTCTCTCGAAGCACCTCACTGAGAAAGCGAGTCCTCGCACGAAGAGCTCGTCGTCCTGCTGTTCGCGCTTCGTTCACTCGCTGTTGGGGCCGCTTCACATCTTCCCGAGCGAGCTGTGAGAGCGCAACCTCCTTCACACCGTCGATATCTCCTCCTCTGCGCTCTTGACCGGAGCAGAGAGTGTTTCAGGCCAGTCTCCACGCGAAGGACCGTTGGAAAGATGGCACACGGCGTTTGCAATAGAGACCTCGTACATACACTGGTAGAGCAGGTTGAGGAACAAGCACGCTTGGAGCTGAGGAAGGTCCACCCATGATCTTCCTCGCCAGATCCTTCTTCGAGTTCCGCGACCCTCGAGCTTCGTTCGCACCGTGAGCGCAGAAAACCCATAGCAGAGGGTCAAGGCGGTCAAGCTACGCTTCCACCGCAGGAGAGAGCGCCGACAGGTCTCCAGCAGTGGGCGAGCAGATCTCGTTGGCAGCCAGCTCCTCGGCGCAGGGAACCATGGCTCGCTCTCCCAGCTAAGCGGGTGTCAGGGAAGCAGTGCAAGCAAGCAGTACTACACCTTCGCACGCCCTTCCGCCGCAGAGAGCAGCACAGTCAGCTTCTTCAGCAGCCCAAGCCCCCCGGCCTCCCGGCTGGCCTTCACACGTCCTGGATTCTACCAGCGAACGCGCGCAGACGGTGAATAGCAAGTCCAAGGCGTTTGGAGCAGTTCGTCGGTGCGCTGAAAGCGGGAGCGAGTGGGAGGCTGTGGGAGGAAGGCAAGGAGCCGGCGCGTCCGACTCAACTGAGCTCTCCCTCCCACACCTCCCAGCACCTCCCATGCCGCCCCTTTCCAATACCGACCCCACTCTCCTCCCCAGCGACGACGAAGACGACGACTTTGTAGCCTCAGCCTCTGGCGACAGCTCCTCTGACTCGGAGGACGACCGGCCTTCGAAGCGCACGAAGGTGGAGGAGAAGGTCGTTGAGCCTACGTGCGCTCGTTTCTCTCTCTCTGTGAGGTGGATGGGAGCTAACGGGGATGCAGGCTGAGCAAGGGCGACGTAGAGGACCTCTGGGCGAGCTTCAACGCGCCTGAGGCGGCCGTGGCGAGTACCTCGAAAGCTGCTGCTCCCAAGGCGAAGAAGATCACGATCACGGTTAGCTACGAGTTTGTGGGCGAGAAAATCACGTACGTCGTCTCTCGCTTGAGGATGGGAGGGGAGGGGAGCTGATGAGAGCGCAGGACGGAGAAGGAGGTGTTGGAGAATTCGGAGGAGGCGAGGGTGTGGCGCGAAGCGCAGGCTTTCAAGGAGGTACCAGCTGTGGTACCTCCAAAGGCGGGGGGTAGCAAAGGGAAGGGACCCGCTGCTCTCTCTGCCGAGGACGCGCTCTTTGGAGCTGCCGACTCCGAAGCAGCACCACCACCTCCGAAGGCGGCGACGCTTCCTCCACCTAAACAGGCGCCTCCGAAACGTGCAAAGGGAGGACTCTCGGCGCTGTCGGCGAGTCTGTCGAAGCCGCCGAAGCTCAATACGCTCGAGAAGTCGAAGCTCGATTGGAACAAGTGCGTCCTCTCTCTCGTCTTCCCCTCTCTCTCGTTGTTTCGTGGAGTATACGGAGCTGATGCGATTACGCAGGTTCGTGACGAAAGAGGAGCTGTCGGACGATCTCACCAAGGCGAGGAAGGACGGGTACCTCGAGAAGCAGGACTTTTTGCAGAGGACCGAGGATAGGAGGGACCGAGGATTACGATATTAGCGATAGGGGCAGGAGGTGATTCATGGAGCGTTTGATGTGTCGAGTGGGTATCGGAGAGCCGGGAGGAAGGTCTGCTGGATACCAGCTCGCTGCGATCGTTTCGCGTCTTGGTCTTCTGAACGCGCTGTCTTCCAGGCTTCTGCTTCGCTGTGGAGATAACTTCTCTTCTGCTCTTTGCTCGCCCTCTTCCTCAAAAGCTCGTCCTGCTCCGGCACTGCTTCGCACGTCGCCTCGCTTACTCTCTCGCCTCTCGACGAGCTCCCGGCAGTGACCTCTTGAATGGATACACGTCCACTGTTGCTGAGCCATTTTCTACGTCGTCGCTTCCCCGTCGTCCCCCTTCCACCCTTCTCCCCTTCGCAGGGAGTCGCCGGAATTCAAAGACACACTTCGCCGAAGTTGCTGCCCAAGCTTACGCGTCCTTCAGGCCATCAACCCACCGTCTCCGGGTCCTTGTTAGCAGCCAGTATACGTGCAATAGAAGCATAATTTGACAACCCCGCTCGAACCGATCCAATCGGTCTGTTCCTGCGCCCACCAGCCGCGAAAAGATGAATCGAACGTCTTCGAGCCATCGGCCTTTAATTCGGCTCTTGCTTCCTCACCATCACCCACCCATCGCCAACTCACCGCCAAGTCAGCACATGGCGACACACCCACCACCCGTACTCACGCCCAACACCACTGGAGCGTTCCCCTCGATCGACTCGTTCCTTAACCTCGACCTCGTCGGCCAGTCGGACGCTTTCGCCACCAACGCCGCCGCCAACGGGCCTGTCATGGTAGAGGGAGAGGCGGATACGACGGGGATGAGCTTTGCGGACATGTTTCGGTGAGTGGCGAGGTTGTTGCTGGGGTTGGGGCGAGGTGTTGTGCTCGAGGACTCGGGGTTCGGGCTCGGAGACGGATCGGGGGGAGGGAGGCAGCGGTGAGAGTGAGGTCTGAAGAGTGTCGCTCGTGTCGGTGTTGCTGGCATTGGCATCGCAGGAGACGGTGGCTCTAGGGACCGATCTCCTGGGAAGGCGCGAGCGGGGACCTCGAGCTGAAAGGGAAGGAGGCGAGGTCCTCCCTCGCTTGGACAGCCCTTTCGCCAGGGACGATGGGATCACGATCCTGTCGGTTTGGTGATGGGTTACTCCAAGTAGGCAGAGGAACCGCCGCGCCTCGTGTTGACCGTCTCGCGGCGAGTGGCGATACCGGGGGCCTGAAGAGTCGTCCTGCCTTGGAACGATCGCGCATCCGCTCGTTCTGTGCTGGAACCAATGTTTTGGCTGGTACGTCGATTAGGTTGTCGTATTGAATCGGTGGGACGCTTTCCGTGGCCCACTGGAGCAGCCCTCCAGGGAATCGGTCTCGATGGACAGCGCTGGGGAAGAGATTGTCGTGGTGGAACCTGCCAGGGATCTGCTGCGTACGATTTCTGGCTTTCCACGGTCCCCGAGACCTCCTCTTAAGCGACCAGGAGGGGAACGCTCGCTCGCTCTCCGTTCTGCCACAGCTTCCTCCGAAGCCAAAGCGCCATTTGTTCCTTACGAACCTCACTAATCGCCTCCTCCGCTCCATAGCCACTACCTCGCCCCCGAAGTCGCCAAGCTCCCCTCATCCTTCACCCTCCCTCCTCCCCCCACCTCGGACGACCCTTTCGCCGCCGACGCGCTCGAGAACACCTTCTCCTCGACCTTCTCCCCCTCCGCCTTCCTCCCCACTCTCCCCGGCTCTCCCATCGGCGGCTTCAGCCCCGTCTCGGACAACTCGGGCAGCATGAGGAGTCCCCTCAGCTTCGATCTCGACCTCCCCGGCGATTCGGACATGGGCGACAACTGGTCTATCGACCCGTCCTTCTTCGGAGCCGCCCCTGGAGCCTTGGCCGAGCCTGAGCTCCCTGCCGTCGTTGAGGAGCCCGAGGTAGAGCTCCAAGTCAAGCAGGAGATCGAGCTCCCCGCCTTCATCCCTCCCGCCCTGGCGTCGGCGTCGGCTTCGATCGCGGGGCAGGACGAGGACGACGAGATGGGCGATTCGGACGACTCGCAAGCGTCTTCTGCTATCGCGGGGACGAAGAGGAAGGCCAAGGTGCCCAAGACGTCCGTCGCGGGGTTCGCGAGCGCTACGCTGCACCAGACGTCGACGAGGAGCACTCTCCCGCCTGTCCCCGAGTGGACCGACAAGCCCGATCCCGAGACGTACAAGAACCTCAATTCGAAGGAGAAGCGTCAAATGAGGAACAAGATCAGCGCGAGGAACTTCAGGCACCGCAGGAAGGGTGCGTCCTTTCCCAACGTGTTCGAGAGACGTCCGTTAACGAAGCCTTCGCACGCAGAGTACATCACCACGCTCGAGGAGGAGATCTCGTCCCGCGACACGATCATCGCTCAGCTCCGCGACGAGGTCGGCACGATGCGAGGCGAGAACAAGGAGCTCAAGTCCGAGGTCGGTCTCCTCAAGGCCAAGTGGGACGAGATGATGGAGAAGATGGCGAGCTTCCCCGTCCCCACTGCTGCCGCCGTCGGACTCGGCGTCAACCCCGTCAATGCGGTTGCTGCGTCCGACGAGTGGGCACTGGACGACAAGGCTCCGGTCGCGTCGACGAGCGCGAGGAGGACGGGAACGAGGGGAGCGAACGGGATCACGAAGCCCAACCTTCAGAAGGACGTCGCTCCGAGTTTGAAGCGAGGAACGGGGAGCTGGACGACGCAGGGGATGGGAGGAGGATATATGCCGGTCCATACGACGTGCGTTCCTGTTTCGCTCGTATCGCATCGCAGCTTTTGACCCTACGATCGCAGTCTCCTTCCCGACTTCAACGTCCTCAATCCGAAACCCAGCCCGTTCTCGACGCAGAACTTCAACCCCGCTCTCAACAACCTCTCCCCCTCGCAACTCTCGCAACTTCCCTCCCTCACCGCCCACCTCCGCACCGGCTTCAACGCCCCCGCCGAAGCGCCGTCCTCGAAGGGGACTTTCGACGACTTCTTCGCCTCGAACCCGTACTGGCTTCGACCCGAGAACGTCGAGCGACGTCTACCGCGGTCAGCTCTACGGCAAGATGGCGCACAACATGGCTGGTGCCGCCTCGCAAAAGTCGAACCCTTCCCCCGTCCCGAACGGCTTCCGACCCGCCTTCTTCGCCCCCTCGACCTCGCCCAAATCACTCTTCAACCCCTCCCTCTCCGCCAAGGAATCTCGCGACACCTACACCTCTCCCTCTGAGCTCCTCGCGTTCCAATCCCCTCGCGCGTCGGAGCAGCAAGAGGCGTTCGTCGCGGGCCTCGCGGCGCAGACGCTCTTCTCGAGGATGACGGGAGCGTTCATCGATGCGTTCGCGGGGACGGCGGAGGAAAAGAAGAGTGGGAGGATGAGTGGGGATAAGGTCGCTAGCGTGCTCGAGGGCCGCGCGACGCTCCAGGTCGTCATGAACCCGCAGGTTGATGTTGGGAGCTTGGGGATGCAGATGGGCGGGTTGGCTTTGGGAGATAAGGCGCCGTGCTCGTTTGAGAACGTTTGCAAGAGGTGGACGGCGAGGAAGGGCGAGGAGAGGCCTGCGTCGCCGTCGGCTTAGACTTCGCTTTTCTTACTCGCACCATTTTCCCGTCTTTCGTTCTCTTGTAGATCCCCGTTCATCGACACCTCGTTACCCCGTCCACTCATTCCCCCTCGTTCTCGTAGTCTCCCTCCTTCCCCAGCCCGTTCGTACCAGGGCTCGCTTGATCTTAATTGTAATCACCTTCTCGCGAATCGGTGCAGTCGAGAGCACGAAAAAGAGCAGGGCCTTCGAGCAGGATGAGAAGAACAGCGAGCAGGACGACAGCGAGGAGTCAGCAGGACTAACACCTTCCTCCCTCACGCACAAATTCGCATTTGCACCCTTTAAGCCTTCCCCCCCTCCATCAACCCCATCTTCCACCCCACCTCCACCTTCTCACCCTTCGTAATCCCCTCCCGCGCCATCTCCTCCTCGAGACGCGCGACGAACTCAGCTACGACGTCCCTGCCGTGCTTCTCGTCGTACGTCAGTGCGGCGCTCCAGGTACGGAGATAGGCTTCAAGTTCGGTCCAGGGTCCAGTGATGCGAGAGGAGGAGAGGGAAGTGGGAGGTTTTGGTACCGCTGGCTGGATCTGGGGTTGGTGAGGGAGAGGAGGGGAGGAGGTCGAAGTAGGTTCGTGCGAAGGTCGTTGGATTCCAGGTGCCGAATTCGGAAGAAGAGGGGGTGGGGAAGGGGAGAGGGGTGAGGAGCTCTTCGACGTAGGAGCGGCCGGGTTGTTGCCAGTACGGACCTGGGGAGAGAGTGGTTGGTGCGGAATTGCGAGGAGAAGAGGGGAGCGTACCCAGAGTTCCGGCGGAGTATGGCGGGATCAAGGCTGAGAGCTTTGGGTAGCGAGGGAAAAAGAACTCGCCGTAGCCCTACTCGGAGCGCGTTAGCGAGTCTTCGCACGAGCAGAGCGGGGAGGACGCACCCAGAACGCGAATCCTCCTCCAGGCTTGAGAACTCGCAGCAGTTCGCGATACACCGCCGGGCAGTTGAACCAGTGCGCCGCTTGCCCTACGCAATCATAAGCTCCGCCACAGCCACGCCGAGGGAGAGACGCACCTGCCACCGCCAGATCCACCGACCCCGTCTCGAGCGTACTGAGATCCTCCCCCTTCCCCACCTCGAACCGTAAATCTCCCTGCATACTCCCTTCTGCTACCAGCTCTCGCGCAGCTCTCATCATCCCCTCGCTGGGGTCCAGCCCTATCACGCGAGAGAAGGACGGGACGAACGCAAAGGTCGAGAGGCCAGGTCCGCAGCCAAGGTCGAGGAGAGTGCGCGGTGAAGAGGGGGTGGAGGGGAGAGTGGAGGGAAGGGAAGAGAGGATATGGGAGTAGAGCTGCGGTGGGTAGGAGCTGTGTGCGGGGTCAGGAGGTGCGAGCGGAGGAAGGAGGGGGAACGCACGGGCGAGAGGCGGCGTAGGCTGCTGCGTTGAACGACGCTTTGGAGAAAGCTGACATCGAGGCGGCAGAGTCGTTTGGCGAGGAGGCAGTGCGGGGAGTCGGAGGTTGAGCCAGCTGGACGACGCGAGGACGAGGTCAGCACCAGCCCGCTAGCTGCTCGGTTTAGGCACGAACGGGATGAATGGAGCAGTATCAAGGAGAGCAGAACGAGCAGTCCAGTCTTCGCAGGAGTCACAGCGGACGGTACGAAGTCAACCCGCCGAGCTCAGCGCGCCGAGTTTTGCGGGCGCGAAAAACATCAGCTCTCTTTCTTCGTGACCTTCTCCCTCCGTCGCCGACTCTCCTCCAGCGGCGCCGTAGCATCCAGGCCACAACAGGACGACCACCGACAGCCCCTCCGCTCGGACGACTCCAGTCGCAGCTCTTGAACAGGTAGCACAACCGCCAGGTGGGTGAGCTTCCATCGCGGCTCGGTCACAGCCTGTTGAGGGGAGGATCGCAGCGCCGGAGACAGCTGATGGCCTGCTAGAAGAGGGTACGAGGCTGCTCTGCTGTCCGGGTAACTCCTACACCTGGCGCGCCTGCTCCTTCCTCTGCCATCACAGAGCTCCTCAGCTCGCGTCCTCTCCTCCTCAACCCTCAGCAGTTCACGAACCAGTTTGCTAACTCTTTCTGGTCCCACAGTGCACAGCCAGCTCACATCTTTCCTTGGCCGCAAATCTATCGCGTCGATCCCTCTCAGCTCCACTCAGCTCATCGACCAGCCGACGCGACCTCTTTCCAGCCCACCCCAACAACGCGTTACACCTTTATCCCTCCCCAGCCAGCATCCAAAGTGTTTCCCCGCCCTTCCTCAACCCTCCTTCGCGACCTTTCAAAGCGCGTCGAACCAATGTCCGGAATCACGCCCGACTGGGCTGCGATCCTCAAGAAAGCCGGAGACGCGATCCGGGAGAAGCACAAGACGGAGGAAAGAGGGAACGCGCCTGTAGTCGCTCCCGCCGTCGCTGCTGCTGCGCCGAAGAAGTCCAAGGCGAAGAAGGCCAAGGCTAAGGTCGTCGAGGTGGAGCTGCCGGTGGAGAAGGAGGCGCCGGCGGAGGTGGAGAAGAAGGAGAAGAAGAGGAAGGAGAAGAAGAAGGAGAGCGAGGAGTTCGTCCCGAAGGAGAAGAAGGACAAGAAGGGCAAGGGCAAGGCGAAGGAGGTCGCGCCGCCCGTCGTTGAGGAGGAGTCCACTGCCGACGCCGAGAAGCTCGCGAGGAGGACGGAACGCAAGGCGGAGAAGAAGCGCGTTAAGGCCGAGGCGAAGGCGAAGAAGCTGGCGAAGGGATCGGCCATGGATACGAGCGACGAGGTGAGATTTTCGAGCTGCGCGCTTGTTGGGACGAGAGCTGAGCTTTCGTGCGCAGGCATCGCCGCCTCCTGCGACCGCCAGCAAGAAGAAGCGCAAGCGCGTCGAGGAGGACGAACCTGCTCCCATCGCCTCGACGTCGAAGCTCCCGCCTCCCTCCCCCGCCGTCGTCGACTCGCCCAAGCCCAAGAAGCGAAAGCGCGACAAGAAGGCCGCCTCTTCCTCCCCTTCAGTCCCAGCCCCTCTTCCTGCACCTTCGACTGCCCCCATCGACTCTCCTCAGAAGGAGAAGAAGAGGAAGCACGAGCCGAAGGAACCCTCGCCCGTCGCCATTCCCTCTCCCTCTCCCGCATCTCCTGCAAAGCTCAAATCGACTCGCACGCGGAAGACGAAGGCTGCCAAAGTCGTCCCCACTCCCATCGTTCCCTCTATCGACGTCGCCGCCGAGCGCCAACGCATTCTCGACCGAGTCGTCCCCAACATCCTTCGCGACCTCCGCGCCGCGAACCCCGGCGCTGCGCCTGCGCCTGCACCCGCACCAGTGGCGATAGAGGAGGAGGAGATCGACGAGCTCGAGAGCGAGGTCGAGAGGCCTATCGCGCCGTTGCCGAAGAGGGCGCGCAGGCTTGCTGAGGAGGATCCCAAGTTTGCGAAATGGGCCAAGAGGTTCCCGGCGGCGTGGAAGGCGCTCGTGGAGCAGGGGTTGTTGGTTGAGGTTGAGGAGAAGTCGGAGTTGGGGGCGGAGGAGGAGGAGGAGAGGAAGCGAGCGGCGAAGAGGGTGAAGAAGGAGAAGAAGAGGAAGGCGAAGAAGGAGGCCGCTTCTGCCGTCGAGGAAGGCGCCATCGAGGAGCCCGTCGTAGAGGAACCCGCCATCGAGGAGGTTGCCGTCCAGGAAGCCGCACCCGCCGTCGTCGTCGAGGAGAAGAAGCGCAAGGCCGTCGAATCCGAAGACGAAGCACCCTCGACAAGCGGAAGCGCCATCGCGGAATTCAGCACGCCCGTCCTTCGCGCCAAGCCCCGTCGTCGACCCTCGCAGCGCGAGAAGGAGATTCGCGCGCAAGGATCTCAGGACGAATCGGCGTCGCCGTCGCTCGCTTCAGGCGCGCCATCCCTCTCCCCCGTCCTCGCCTCTCCCGCCCCCGTCGCTTCTCCAGCTCTCCCTATTGTCGCTGAGGCCTCTGCGCCGCCTGTCGAGGAGGATGTCGAGATGGCGGATGCCAAGGTCGTAGGAGGAGAAGTGTCGGAGCCGGAGACGCTCGAGGAAGAGGTCGAGTCGGTCAAGGAGCCGAGCGTCGAACTCGAGGAGGAGCAGGCTGTCGCCGAGCTTCCTGCTGGACAGACTCTCGTCGACGAGGAGGTTAACAAGGATAGCGAGATCGAGGAGACCAACGCCGAGGAGAAGGCCAAGATCAGCGCGAGCGAGGCGGGCGATATCGAGGACGATGGGGAGGAGGAGGAGGACCAGCTCGAGACGACGCCGTCGCAGCTTCTACCAGCGCGCCAGAGACTCATGTCGAGGGAGCAGTCGATCGCCTCCTCGGACGATGATCCAGACGAAGTCGCCCTCTCCCTCTCTCAGCACGTCTCCAAGCACGCGACGCCTTACCGCCCTTCGCCTCTCGTCAACTCGTCCCAGGTCGGATCCGACTCGGGCGACGAGCCGCCTCAGCGCGAGGAGGACGATTCGGAAGGCGAGCAGCAGCAGCAGAAGTCTTCCCCGACGGGCAGTCGCCAGTCGACTCCCACTCGCCAAGACGTTCCCTCCCACTCTCAACCTCAGCCCAGCCCTCTCAAGAACGCCCTCACCCCCGCCCTCTCTCCCGACCTCGTCGGCCCCATCCCCGCCTCACAGTTCCCTACGCCCGCTCAACCTCGCCTCCAGACTATCGGCGGAGCAGACAGCGACTCCGATTCGAGCTCGTCGGACGATTCGGATTCGGACGATACCGACTCGGACGAGGAGGATCGACCAGTCGTTGCGAAGCGCTCCCGGCCTTCGATCGGAGCTCTCGCAGCTGAAGCGTTCGGCAAGGCGCCCAAGTCTCGCGCCTCGCTCTTCGCTAGCCCTGCGAAGGTCGTTTCGCAGGCGGTCGAGGTCGACGAGGACTTCGACCAGCTCCTCTCGCAGTCGCTGCCGCAGGGCGTGCCGCTCAGCGCGTTCATCCTGGCGGAGGACAAGGAGGAGGCGGACGGCGCGTCGTCGCACTCAAGTCGATTCAGCTCCGTTGCTACCGAGTCGCGCGAGACGACGCCAGCGAGGGAAATGCGCAAGCTCGCGGCGAGGGAGGTGACGCCGGAGGACGACGCGAGCGACGGGGACGTCCCTGCCGCTGCGCCTGAGCGCATCGAAGCGCATTTGGTTCCCCTCCCTCCCTCCTCGCCCACTCCGGAACTCGACGCACCTCTCTCCAACGGCGACGCGATGGACGTCGACCCTCTCCCCGTCGCCTCCACCTCCAACGGCATTCCTCACCCCGCGCCATCCTCTCCCGTCCTCGAAGCCGCCGGACCAGCTCCCATGTCGTCCCCCGCCAAACTCGCACCCTCGTCTCCTCTAACGAGTCAACAAGCCGCTGTCAACGGCCTCTCAGCGATCGCAGACTACCCCGCGAGCGATGCTGGACCGATGGGAACTTTCGATCTCGGGTCGACGCAGGGAGACTCTTCGGGAGACGAGGAGGTCCCGCTGCCGGAGGAGAGCCAGTTCGTCCCGCTTGTAAAGGAGAAAGAGCTCTTCTTTCCAGAGACGCCGATGGAGTCGCTATCTCAGCCCACGCCGAAGGCGGTTTCGTTCGCTGCGTCGCCGAGGAAGGTCGTCTCGTCTCCAGGTCCGTTTCTCTTTCTGTACGGGTGTCGCCGATGCTAACTTTCTTCTCTCCAGGACCGGCTGCCCCTTCCAGGTCTGCTTCGCCTCCCGCAAAGAGCGCACCTCAGCAAGTTGAGGTTCGTCTTTCGCTGCGTGTCGAGCTGAGCTTCGCTAACTCGTGTTCTCCCGAAAGGCATCACCCGTCTTGGATACGGCGGCGCTTCTCCCCGAGCTAGAGGCTGCGGTTGCCAAAGCTCCCAGCGTGCGTCTTCCCTCCTCGCAGCTCTCCGTTAGGAACTCGCTGACCGTTTTCCCTCCAGCTCAATGTCCACGCTGTTCCCCTTCCTCCCGTCGTCCCCGTCATCGCTGCCCTCCCTCCTACTCCCTCCCGCGTCACGCGGTCCTCCTCCGCCCAAAGCACGAGTCGCTCGCCTTCACCCGCACCGAGCAAGACGAACGGCGTCGAAGTGGACATCGAATCGAAGCTCGCCGCCGCCAACCAGCGAGCTCTCGACGCGCGAGAGCACGGTCCCAGCGTCGCGCGTCGTCAACCCGCTCGACTCGCGGCAACGCCTTCCAAGCCCTCCGCCGCTAGTCGCCAAACCCCTTCTCAAACCCGCTCGACTCGACTCTCCTCCGCCCCCCTCTCTTCTCAACTTCCTCCCGCCAGCCCAGGACCTTCGCGAGGAGGACGCGCGTCGAGCATGCGCGGTCTGTCGGCGCTGCCCGACCTTCCTTCGCCTGGAGAAGGCTCGCCCCGCCGCTCGGCGAGGAATGAGAGTACGAATGGGAGGTCGCAGTTGTCGCAGGCTTCGCAGCCGATGACGTGGACGGGGAAGGGAGACGACGATGACGAGGGTGAGGGTGAGGAGGAGGAGGGCGAGATTCGTCAGAAGAAGGTCGGGATTTGGGGATGAGGGGGTCGCGGTTGTTTGATAGTGTTTTCTGGAATGCTGTACTCGGCGTAGTTAGGCAAGGAATAAATGGCAAGGAGGTCGAAGGAAGCGCGCCGCCGCGTCGTCCTCGATCCTCTCCCTCTTCCCCTCCGTCTTCCTTGCTCAAGAACCACCTAATCCGCGAGCTGACTGCGTCGTGTAGGCTAGCCATTTGCTGGAGAATCATGCGATGGAGGAGGGGGAGGTGTTCCCTGAAGCCTCGAGGTGCGAAGCTGGGCTGCTCGGATGAGTGTAATGCGCAAAGAGGGTACGAAGAGCGAGAATCCCGAGCAAACTCGACGAGCAGACCGGTCGCGAGGAACCTCCCACGGAACGCACTTGCTCGTTCCCTACTCCTCCCCAAGTCGCTGCCCACTCCCCCACCTATAAGTCCCTCCAGCTCTCGCCTCCCTCGCCGTCCCTCCCTCCCCTCCACCCGCCATCGCCTCAGGCGCCGCTCCCCGAATCCCTCCCGCCGCACCAGGTCTCCCTCCGAGCGTATTCCCACCTCGGAAGGCCCAGCCACCGGGTCGGGCGCCACCGGCGGCAGCGGTGCCGGGAGGAGGGGTACCGTTGCCGAGGAGGTTGATGAGGAAAGCTGGAGGGGCAAAGAAGGGGAGTGGACGACCGTTGTTCTGGCTGGGGTAGATCTGAGAGGAGGTGTAAGTAGGGATGAGGGGGAGAGAAGGGGGACGTACGACGGAGAGGAAGTAGTAGAGGTGCGCACTGGCGATGCCGGTGAAGGACTGGATCGCCGAGGGAGGACCTTTCGTGAGGAGGTCGATGGCGACTAGTGCGAAGGGGAAGTAGGGAGCGGACATGTTGATGAGTCCGAAGAGGGAGACTCTGCTTTATGGATTAGCTGCGTTCGGGCGCGGGGGCGGAGGACGCACTTGGAGGTCGGGTTCGTTTGAGCCCACTGCACGCGTAGGTCAGTAAGATCCGAATTCGACACGCGACGACGTACGAGATGGGTGAGCCCGACAAGAAAGGCGCGGAAGAAGATGGGAGAGCCGAGAGGGATATTCGTGGCCTGCGAAGAGCAGCTCGCTCAGCTCAACGATTCGTTGAAGACAGCAAGAAACGTACGATAATTCCAGTGCAGAAGATGAACAACGCCCATGCTGCAGGAGTCACTGTTAGCGTCTCCTGCGAGTTCGCGACCGCAACGCAACGCACCATACTCTGCTGTTCTCCCACCAAAGTGCCGCTCCTCGAGATCGCTCGAATTCCGAAAGATCAGAAACACATCAAACAGGAAAGCGATCCCTCCTCCTCCGTACAGGAACGGTGTGACGATCCTCCAGAGCTCGAAGTTGGTGGTGATTCGGCGAGGGACAAAGACGATGGGGTAGGCGGAGGTGAGGTGGAGGAGAATGGGGATGGTGACGAGGAGGACGCCGCCGATGATGGAGCGCGTTACGGGAGGGATCTTGCGGATCTCGTCCATGTTGCGTGCGGAGGGGAGGTGCGTGTCGAAAGGGAGATGGGGTCGGTGTCCGGTTGGTGCTGTGTGAGGAGCTGTTGCAACGAAGTTAGCTCAGACGCTCCGTATCACTTCGTTCCACTTTCCCAGTAAGCGCGGGCTCTGGAGCAGACCTCTGAGGTCCTGAGGAGGGCCACCTGAGCTCGCCTCAGATCCAGCAGCACAGCCAGCTCCACGGCTCCCGCAGCGTCGATCCCAGTGGAACAAGAGCTTCCTCCTACAATCCACTCAGAGGCACTGAGAGCTCGTAGGCAGTCCAGGCGGCACCCCACTCATCCCCGAGCGACAGTGACACGCACCCCCGGCGTTGAGCTCTTGTGTGTCCCTCCAAAGGACTGAGGACCGGCACTGCATGCGGCTTGACTCACCTGCTGCTGAGTGGCCTGTAATAGGCGAAGGAGGAGAGTCCAGTCGAAGTACGGCGTGGCAAGAGCGAGAGAGGCCCTTCGATGAAGCCGCAACGTTCTCGTTCGCTCCTTGTTCCTCCACCACTTCCTCGGCCCTCTTCAAGCGACAGCCCTGGCTCTCAAGCAACTCAGTAACCACCCCCCATCTCCCACTCACGCACCGCACCATGCTCCGCCGCCCACCAACGGCAATCTCTCTCCGCCCCTCTGACGTGACAGAGATGGCCGACCTCCTCGCTTCAAAGAAGGCGGCTGCGGCGGAGAAGGGGAAGGGCAAGGAGATGCGGGATGCGCTGCTGGAGAAGGAGGGGAGGGAGAGGAGGGAGAAGGAGGAGAAGGGTCAGGGAGGTAGGGTCGGGGTTTGAGGTGAGTAGGGAGGTGGGTGGTGCTGTGGGCTGGGGAGCTGATTGCTGTGCATGCGTTAAGGCTACGGGAGCTACCCGCGACGACCACGAACTGCCTGGGGAGGATCGCGACGGTCGATCAGGCGGACCACCCGCTCCTCACAGCAACAACGCCTCTCCTCGAACACTCTCCTCAACTCCATTCTCCTACGACCTACTACGATGGTACATCCCTTTGAAACCCCTTCTCGCCTATTCCCACGCCGTTACTCCCTTCCTCCCGAGCCGCTGTTCCGCACCCTCCCTCGTCAAACCTCTCACTCGTCGTTCTCCCCCAATCGCACCGGCGACCGAAGTGGAACTCGTGTCGTACACGACGACTCTATCAGCGAGGATCCGGTCGAGAACGAGGGTGGAACACGCGAGCGAGGGTCGATGGGAGGAGACCGTTCGGAGTTGCGAGGGGAATCAGTCGGTATCGAGTGGTAGCAGCGGGAGGTGTTACGGTGGGAATAAGAAGCTGTTACTCGAGTAGCCCGTCCACTGTCCGAGGTCGTCGAGGAGCTCGCACGTTCGCAAGGCAGTCTCTCGTGAATCAACAACGGCTGCAACCTGCTCCGTCGTTTCAAGGCTGAGTGAGCGCGCTATCGTGCTCTGGATCAACCGCGTATTCCTCAGAGCTCCCTTCGCTCTATTTGCTGCGAAACAAAGTCTTTGACGCCGACGTCGACAGCGCTCGCAGGCCGGCCAGTCGAGACATCGGCCGGGAGCGACGCCTGCCAGATTTGCTGCTGTCGACGTCTTCCTCTTCCCCACCTCAAGCCGACAGCTACGCCACCGCCACGCCCAGTCTCAGCCACCGCGCCCACACGAAGAGAACGCAAGGCAACGCAAGGCAGTCCCCTCCGATCCAAGTGTCAGCTCCAAGCAGTCAAGCCCGCCGTCCCTCTCCTCTCCTCTCACCGACACGCCGCGTACGCACTGGAGGAGCAGAAAGTAGAGTGACAGCGCGGCTCCTCTCCCTTTCCTCCCTCGTCAAGCTACCGCCCAAACTCGAGCCGACTCAGCTCCAACGCGCCAGCGGCAGACAAGGCGCCCTCGGCCTTCCCTCTTCGGCGCTCATCCAACCCACTCGTCGCCCGACACAGGAATGCCGAGCCACTACGCCAGACCAACGCCGGCGCCGCTCACCCTCGACACGTCGGCCCTTCGTCCCCTTCCTTTTGCCCCTCTCTCACCGCCCCTACCTCCCCCTCCCGTCGCTCCCTCGCCCTACTTCTCCTCCGACCGCCCCCGACCTTCCTTTACGCCTCATGGATTGAGTGGGACGATCGTACCGCTTCCAACAAGCACGGAGAGTGCGTTGAGCGGGAGGGAGAAGAATGGGAGCCTGCCCAGCCCGCCTGTGTCCGAGCCCAGAGGGAGTGCGGAGGGTTCAGAGGGGGAGCAGATACGGAGCAACAAGGTGGAGAAGAAGGCCAACCCGCTTGAAGACCTCATTCGCACCGAGACGCTGTATGTCGAGGACTTGGGAGCCATCATCAAGGTGCGTTCGTGTCCTTTGAAATGGGGCTCAATGGGAGCTGACGATGTGGCGGCGTACTGCAGCGAGTCGCAGGAGCATGGTCTCGAGCCAACCTTCCTCCAGCAGCTCTCGACAGCATGTTCCGCGCCGTCGAAGCCGTCTACCGCATCAACAAGTCTCTCCTCAGCGTATGCTCCCCCTTCGTGCCCCCGCCGAGCTCGTTCTGACCACCCATACGCCTCGCAGCAACTCCTCGAGATCGGCCCAGCCCCCGCCTCTCCCAAAGCTCTCGGCGACCTCCTCATGCGGTGGATCTCCGACATCGAACCCGCCTACACCCGCTATACGACCACCTTCCTCACCTCCTTCGACGACTTCGCTCCCGTCCAATCCAACCCCCGTTTGCACGAGATCCTCGCCACCCTTTCCTGGCCCAGCACCCTCCCTCTCCCCCTCCCGCCTCTCCCAGTCGACGTCGACTTCCCTCTCCCACCTTCGGCCCGCACGCCGAGCTTGGACGACTTCTTCCAGCTGCCGATCGTGCGACTCAAGTACTACAAGAAGCTGTATGCCAAGCTGCTCAAGAGCACGCAGGAGGGGAGGAGCGATCATGTGCTGCTCGTTGGGGCGAACGAGCGGTTGGACGCCCTGTTGGTCAAGTGCGAGCAGGCGATGGAGAGGAGCGTGGTGAAGGAGAATGCGCCGGTGAAAATCGAGGAGGTCAAAGATCGGAAGAGCGATGAGAGTGGTCAGGGACCCGGTTTGTCGAGTGCGAGGTGAGTAGCTTGGGCGCGACGGAGGAGAGGGCAGAAGCTGACGAGCTACGGCGCACACAGTCATAGCTCTACGTCGCAGACTGGCACCTCTTTCACGTCTGGCAAGCTTCGCAGCGGTCCGCCCAAGATTGAGGATCTCGAACGACGACTCTGCACCGATCGAGCTCTCGACATCTTCACCATGCTGCCCAAGGTCCGTCCTTCCCGCCCCCCTGTCCTGACCACACTGACCGGTCACTCTCGCAGAAATGCAAGCTTCAAATGGCGCCTCCCAACCTTCCCTTCGTTCGCACCCTCCGCCGCTCAGCCGACGTCGTACTCTCCTTCACTCCCCGCTCCGACCCCGCCCAACGAGAAGTCGTCGTTCGCCGCGCCTATATCTTCCTCCTCACCGACCTCTTCCTCATCTGCGAGCGCATGACGTCGGACGAGCGGGCGCAGATGGTCGGATCGAATGGGGAGGGACCAGATATGTGGCTGCTGTATCCCCCGCTGGCGGGGAAGCATCTGAAGGCCAGGGAGGGGAGGGAGGGAGAGGTCGAGGTGACGGTTATGGGGAAGGAGAAGCTGGTGATTAGGACGGAGGGGAGGGATGCTGCGCTCGAGTGGCGCAGGACGTTTGACGTTTCGATCGCGTTTGGCGTCTCCCGTGAGTTTGTTCCCCCTTCAACGCTGTAGAAGGCGAACGGGAGGCTAATCTACGTCGACTCTGCAGAAGGCCTCACCATTCGAAGCGACTCAGCCGCCTCTCGACGAACCGACCCTCGCACCGACTCCGAACCCTCCAACTCCCCTACTTTCCTCCCCCATATCAACACGAGCGGCGCTCTATTCCGCAACGGTCCCCTCTCTCCCCTCTCCGCCGACTCTCGCTCGCGCCCTTCGCCAGAGATCATGTCGCCACGCTTCGACCACCCGCCCGCCGACTTTGGGATCGGCTACGGACGACCGCCGAGGGAGCAGGGATACGAGCAGCGCCAGCAGGAGCAGCAGTGGGATCGACCTCAGGACGCGCCGGCGTCGAGGGAGCAGTGGGATCGGCAGCGCGACGGGCAGCGGAGAGCAGCTTCGGCTGGTCCCCCTGCTCCTCTGCCGCCAAGGAAGCAGAGCATGTTTAACGGCCAGGGTCACCAGTCGTTGTCGGCGACGACGGTGCCTGCGTCGTACGCGCAGCCGGGCGACGACTTTGGACGGTTTCCTCCTTCGCCTTCGAACGCCCACTTTCCGACCAACGCCTACCCTCCTCAGAACGGCAACTACCCTCCTTTTCCGTCATCTTCGAACGGCCAATACCCCCTCCCTCCGCCGCCATCGAACGCCAACTACGCCTACGCGAACGGCGGGTACGCTCAGCAACCTTCGCCCGTCAACTCCAACTTCCCCTCCCGATCTCAATCCTCCTCCTCCCAACACGCCTACCCAACTCCCTCCTTCTCAGGCCCTCATAGCCAACCCCTCCAAAAGTCCAACTCGTCCCGCTCAAACGGCTCGAACGGCTCCGCCTCAGGCCGCACCGACCGTTCCTCCGCCTACCCTCTCCCTCCCTTCCACCCCAGCCAACAGTACCCTCCTCGCGGCAGCGGAAGCCTCCTCACGCCCGGCGGGTCGATCCACCGCTCGCGTTCCGCCGACGGGCTCAGCGATAACCACTACCGCGCGCCGTCAGTCGCGATGGGGGACGATCGGTCGACCTCTGCGCCTGGGAGCACGTACGGCGGACGATATGGCGCGAGCGACGAGAGTCCTCCGCCGAGTCCGCTGGACAAGGCGCCCGAGGTGACGACGATCGTCGCGCAGATGAGGTGCAAGGCGTTCTTGCAGCAGAACCATGCGCAGTGGAAGAGCCTCGGGACGGCAAAGCTCAAGCTCTTTGTCAGCGCGCCGTCGGGGACGAAGCAGCTGGTCGTCGATAGTGACAAGAGCGACAAGAAGACGTTCGTGTCGACGATCGTTTTGACGGATGGAGTCGAGCGGGTCGGCAAGACGGGAGTCGCGATTGAGCTCAGTAATCGGGGAGCGAGGACGGGCATCATCTACATGCTTCAGGTGCATTCCTTTCGTGCGGGCTCGGCGGAGACGGAGCTGACATCGTCGCTTGAACGCAGATGAAGACGGAGCAGTCGGCCGTCGGACTGTTCGAGCAGCTCCTCATGGGATCGGATCGCGCTACCGGTCCTCGTCGTTAACCCCACCTCCCTTCCTCCATATCGATACCCCTCCGCACCCTTTTCTTCGCCATCCCACTCACCATATACCCCTCTCTCCGCGCGGCATCGCATCCTCCCTCCCACCACGGTCCTGAACACCCTCCTTCGTCCTTCGCCGTCCAAGTTTACCCAAGCCTCTACCTATCCCTCTTCCTCAAAGCATGTTCCCCTCTCTCGTCGTTTGTCTGTAGTTCTCGAAATAGATGATGGACACTTCTCGAAAGACGCTGAGCGCATCGCCTTCGATCTGAGCCTGCTGCAACGTAGCTAGTACGCACCGCTTCACGACGTCGTTCAGAGAGGTTCGCCTGCTTCCCCTAGCCTCTCTCCGTAGCTCGCTCGCTGCGTCGGCGATCTCGGCAAGTCCCCACGTCGCAAAAGTCGAGGACGGAGGAGTAACCGGTCTCCTTCTTCCTCCTCCTCCACCTCCCCTTCAAGTCACTCGCAACTAGGCCCATCCTTAATTGCGTGAGCTCTCCTGCGTGGCGTACCAGCCCTCCAGCCGCTGTGCCGCTTGCTGCGAACGCCGTCAGCTGACGCTCCACTCCCAGTTCCGCCTACGCATCTTACGCGATGCCCAGCTTCAGCACACTCGCCATCGTAGGACTACCCCTCCTAGGAGGCTTCACGTCGTTCCTCTACCCGAAACTCGACTTTGCAGGCGTCCTGCGCTCGTACACGGCGGCAGATGAGCTCAACAACCTCAACTGCGTCGCGGTGCCGGGTGAGTCCGTCTACTCTAGCTTCCTGGGACGCACGCTTAACAGGAGCTTGGTGTCGTGCAGGTCTTGAAGCGTGCGAGGACGCGTGGATTCACGAAGCCTCGGGACTCGCCTATCTGTTCGTCCCTTCTGCTTCCTCGTGGCGCGCTGGAACTGACGGCTGAATGCTCGCAGCCCTTGCTCCGACCGCAAAACCCGCCAGAGCTGGCTCCCGGCTGTTCTCCACCTCGACGCCTCGGCCATCGTCGTGCCGAGCACCGACTACCTCGCCCTCCTGGACCTCAACACGAACCAGCACTCGAAACTCGCCATCACCAACCTCCCCACCGAGGCTCGAGGGATCTACGTTCACGCCATCGAAGTCTGGCCTGGGGAGGAGGACGCTTTGACGGTCTTCATCAACTCGCATCGCCCTCCTCTTGATCGCGCGAACTCTGCGACGACGGGAGCGGACTCGGTGATTGAGATCCTCGAGACGCGCTTGGGTGCGAAGGAGGTTAACTGGGTTAAGACGGTCAAGCATGAGCTTATTCGGACGCCTAACAACATTGCGGCGGTCGGACCGAGGCAGTTCTACTTTACGAATGATCACAAGCGCAAGTCGCACTGGGTGAGTCGTTCGTTCTTCTCATCTCGCGATGGTGAGCTAATGCGAAGTCACAGTCTCGCAAGCTGGAGGTCTTCTACGCTGAGCCCTCTGATCTCGTTTACTGCGACGCTTCTGGCGAAGAGCCCGTTTGCGTCGTCGCTGCGACCGATGTCATGTTTCCCAACGGTTCGCTCCTCCTTTCGAACTCTCCCGCCAGCCGCTGACTCATGCTACGTAGGAATTGCCAAGGTACGAGCAACCTCCAACTCCTCGAGAATCGCCTAACCTCCCTCGCTCGCAGGGACCCGGCGACACGATCTACTCCGCCAGCACTCTCGCCGGCAACATTCGCGTCTGGGAACCTCAAGGCGATCACACCCTCGTCCTTCTCGACGAAATCACCGTTCGTCTCCCCCCTCACTCCCTCACCTCTCCGCCTAACTTCTCTCAGGTCCCCCGCCCGATCGACAACATCCACGTCGCGCCAACGGGCGAGATCTTCGCTGCTACGTTCCCTAAAGTCCTAGCTTTCATCACTGCGTCCAGTCCTGAGGGCTACAGGACCGGCGCCGTCAGTCCCGTCGAGATTTGGAAGGTCTCGAACGAGACGAGCGAGGCGAGGCACGTTCTCTCGCTTCCTCTAGCGCTGCGCCTTGCTGACGTGGGAACAGGTTCTATGGTGGAAAGTGGAAGGTCGAGCGAGTGTTTGCAGATTTGGGAAAGACGGTATCGGGAGCGACGTCGGCCGCGCCGTTTAGGAACAAGCTTCTCCTGACGGGGGTGTGGACGACGAACGTGAAGGTTTGCGAGCTGCCGTAGATGCTTGCGGGGAGCGTCAAGTTGAGCGAGGCGTCGCAGCAATCGAAATCGCTCGTACAGCCGGAGCGAGACGAGCAGAGAGACCAGCGAGAGTCACGCGAGATGCTTAAATCGACAGCCTGTATCATTCGTAACCCCCTCTTGAACGCCCTCGAGAAATCTTTTAGTCTGCGTCCCCCAAAACTCACCATCAGCGCACGTCCGATTCGAGAGAGACGATCGCGACTCACAGCTTCGGCCGAACAGAGTCCAGCGCTTGGAAGGCTTGCCGCAGTTGGGGCAGCACGTCTTGCCAGCGATGATGGTGGGGTACTTGGACTGATCGTGAGGGATGCAGAGCGACTTGGCTCCAGCCGAAGGAGCCTTCTCATCCTCGAGGCCCTCGACGCTCCTGCGCGATTCATCAGCGACAGCGAATCCGAGAGAGGAGGAGGACTCACTCCTTGGCACTACGCTCCTTGATCTCCTCCTCGCACGCCTCGATCTCGCACCAGGGGATAACGCAAATGTTGTTCCGGTTGAGGTTAGGGACGAACTCCTTCCACTCGGTGATGACCTTGATATGAGCGTCCATCTCGGTACGCGCCTTGACGAGCATGTCGTTGTGGATCGTCTCGAGGAGAGCGGGGATGGAAGTGGCGAGATCGGCGAGGGGGAGAGCTTCCTTGACGCCCGTGTCGCGGCGAACGGACATGGTGACGCTCTTCTCGAGGTCCTTGGGGCCGAGTTCGAGGCGAATAGGAACTCCCTACAAGTGAGGAACGTCAGCGAACTGCTTGCGAAGGGCGAAAGAGGCGAGGCGAACCTTGAGCTCCCAGTCGTTGTACTTGAACCCAGGAGTGTAGCCCTCCCTCAGATCCGCCTTGGCCTTGATACCGAGCTTGACGAGGTCCTTCGCGATGCGATCCGCCTCGTCCTCGAGCTTGATCCGAAGCTCCTCGGTCGTCTTGGCCGTGATACCGGTAGGAACGACGACGACCTGGAGCTGAGCGACACGAGGAGGAAGGACGAGTCCCTTGTCGTCCGAATGAACCATGACCATGACTCCGATAGAGCGCGTCGAGAGTCCCCACGAGTTCTGCCAAACGTTGATCTTGTCGCCTCCCGGGTTCTTGGGATCCTCGACGGCGATGTTGAACATCTTAGAAAAGTTCTGTCCGAGGCAGTGAGACGTCCCGCCTTGGATTCCTCGTCCAGTCGTAGGGATGAACCCCTCGACCGTGGTCGTGTAGAGACCTCCGGCGAACTTCTCCTTCTCCGACTTGACTCCCGGGATGACGGGGACAGCGAGGAGCTCCTCGTAGACGCGGCGGTAGAGCTCGAGGATCTGGAGGACCTCGATATCGGCTTCGGGCTTGGTGAGGAACGCCGTGTGGCCCTCTTGCCAGAGGAACTCGCGAGTGCGGAGGAAGGGTTCTTTATTGAGCGAGCTCGGTCAGCGAAGTCGTCGGCGAGCGGAAGGAACGACGTACGGGGATTCTTGAACTCCCAGCGAACGACCGAGTTCCACTGGTTGAGCTTGAGAGGAAGATCGCGGTGCGAGCGAATCCACTATCGAACGCGAGGTGATTAGCTTCCACGACGTCTCTCCACGCTCGAAAGCAGCTCACCTTGGCGTAGTACGGGTACATGACCGTCTCGGAAGTAGGCCTAATAGCGATCGGTTCCTCAAGCTCCGACTTTCCACTGCGCACTCATCAGCTTGCGAAAGAGCGAAGGAAAGGAGTAACGCACGCTCGGGTAACCCAAGCGACCTCGGGGGCGAAGCCCTCGATGTGGTCCTTCTCGCGCTCGAGGACTTTCGAGGACATGGGCATGGGGAAGTAGGCGTTTGAGACTCCGAGAGCCTTGCTGTCGAGTGAAGGGAGTCAGCGCGGACGTGGGAGGGAAGGAGAGATCTACGAACATTCCGACGTCGAACCAGGCTGCGCGTCGAGCTCGAGGCACGAGGCACGAGGAGGGAAGTGAGAGGAACGCACTCTGGATCTCCTGCCAGATACCGTAAGACCAAGGCTTGAGGATGTAGCACCCCGAGATATCGTAATAATCGAGCATCTCTCCCTTGATAAGGACCTGCGCGTACCACTCCCCAAACACCGCCTGCTCCTTCTTCACCGTCATCCCCAACTGGACTCCCGACTGGCCATCCAACTCCTTCTTCGCCTCCTTGATCGCCGCGATCTTCGCGTCGGTCTTCTTCACCACCGGCCTAACCCACTCATCAGCTTTCTCCTCTCCACCTCGAAACAAAACGAACTCACGCAGCGGTCTCCCCCTTGAGCGCAAACTCCACCTCCTTCGTAGCAGCACCTTCAGCAACGAGGGATTCGACGACCTTCGCCCAGTCAGCGGAGGAGAGGGAGAGGAGAGTGGAGGGGTCGAGAGGGGAGGGAAGGGCGAGAGATTGGGCGGAGAGAGTGGAGGAGGTTAGGAGGAGGGTGGAGGGAGCGAGAGAGGTGGGGAGGGAGAGGGGGGGAGGCTGGGGAGAGAGCGTTAGTGGGGTTCGGTGGCGGTGCGAGGCGTGAGGTCTTTGGCAGGGTGCGAGGTCGCGACTGCTGAGGCTGCTGCGTAGCGAGGGAAGGGACGTCGCTGGAGCACGGCGTAGGTCCTTTGCTCTCATTTCGAGCTGAGTACCTCACGCAGTCCGGCATCACAGCTCCCCTCGCCTCAAAAAAATAAGGCGACGCGTTCCTCAAACGGGAGCCGCTCGTCTGGCGCGCGAAACTTCCGCCAGCGCGCGCAAAGGCAGGTAACCACATCCGTCTCATCGGCATGCACGCAGCTCAAGCCAAGCTCATGTCCGGCTGCCGGAGAAGCGTGGGGAGATCCTCTACCGCCTACTACACCCTCACAGAAGGCAACACACCGCCACCCTGGCGAGCTGCCTCTTCGCAAAACGCGCGTCGAAGCTCACTTTGTGCGGCTACCAGCTCCTGCGCACCAAGTACCCTCCTTGTTCCAAAGGGTGCGCTAGCGGCGACACCTTCTTGACCGACACGGCCTAACTGCAGTTGAGCACCGCTCAACTGCTGCCCGCCGAAAGGTCGAGAGCTCCGTCGTCGCTGCGGCGTCGTTCGGAGGCTCTTCCGCGGGCGATCACGACAAAGCTAGAGCGTGGAGAGATGCTCAAGATCTCTTCAGCAACACTCTCTGCCCAGGCTCGGCTGAGGAGAGATGCGGTGTTGAGGAGCTCGTTCTCTTCCAGCTCCTCGAGCGGGACGTCTCCAAAGCTTCGTCGGGGCTTTTGAGGGGACTCTACCCACATTCTGTGAGGGTGGGAACTACAGGCAACTCTCCGACTCTGAATCAGCAGCTACCTCGAGGAGAGCTCCTCGGGCGCCCTGCCGGATGCGAGGGAGACGATACTGCAGTCCGCTGTTTCGCAACGCTCGTAGCGAAGTCACTCCGTAATACGACCCCCGGAAAACGAGCATGAGAAAGCTCGCCTGGGGCCCAGGAACGCCTCGTGCTGAGACGTCGAGAGCTCGTCAGCTCAGCCAGGCCAGGCAAGCTCGCGAGGCCACCCTTCGTCCACCAGGCACAGAGAGGAGACAAAGCATCCCCTCTCACTTCATCGAGCAGCCCGCCCTCGAGCTCACGCACGAGGACTCGCTGTCGAAAGAAAGCGCGGGCACAGCCTGGTCCTCCCCGCCCTGCCCTTCCATCCTCCTCGCTTCGCAACGCGCCCACCTCCCACCAACGACACACACCACTCACCTTCCTCCCTCTTACGTCCCAACATCGCCTCGAGGTCCTTGGCACTAACAGCCCTCATATCCTTGAGCCCAACACTCGCCGCTACGGCCTTTGCCGCTCCGACATTCTTGTTCTCCTCGATCGCGACAACGACGAGCTTGAGGTCCGCCTCAGGGGCAGTAGGGTGCTTGGAACCGGATTTGGGCGTGAAGAAGTAGGTCGCTAGGAGGGGTGGAGCGTGGGGGAGGTGGAGGGGGAGAGGGAGAGGGAGGAAAGGCGGGTGGTGAGAGAGGGGAGATCCATAGGGAGGATCTGACGGCGGGTTGAGTAGTGGCGGAGGAGGGGGCGCAGGCGGAGAATGGTCGAGGGAAGAAGACTCGGGCAGCGAGCTGAGAAGGAAGAAGGAGACGAGCGCAGGAGGGGAGTCAAGCCGAAAACTCGAGTTAAGTAAATCGTTAATGCCGAGTTTGAAGTAAGTAAATTTGCTTACTTTGGAGTTTTCAGAGGCTCGCTCGCTCGGCTGCGACGGGAAACTCTCTTTGTTCCTGTTCAGCGCAGTCGCTGCAGCGTCTTGATTTATAAAAATTAGCTTATACCGACCACTAAAGAGCCTGTTGCGACCTGCACGGTATCGCCATAACTCAGAGTCACAGCCCTCCACGACGCGGACTTCCGGGACCGTACTAGCCTCTTCCCCCTTTCCATGATCGTGCTCAAGATGTTCAATCTGCAGCCAAAATCAGTCACTGCTTTCCGCACTTACCAGTCCGAGCGAGAAAGAAGCTGGAAGCAACGTCAGCAAGCAGATCCAGAGCTCCAGAGGCACGAACGAACTCTTGAGGGTTCCAACCAGAGCTTTCAATACGAGCGAGGACTCTGGAGAGAGCGAACATCAGCTCAAGTCGACTCGAGAGCAAAGAAGCGACGCACTCGTCTTTCCGATCGGCAAGAGCTTCGTAGTACTTGTCCTCCTTGGCTTGAAGCGTATCAGCAGCCCATTTGTGAAGCATCACGCCGTCCTGCGAGCCGAGCCGCCGTTAACCGACGCAAAAGAAGTGGGAGAAAGACGACGAACGAGCTTCGCGCGCCGAACTTGTTCCTTCTTGTCCTTGACGTACTTCTTCCGCTTCTCGACGCCCGCCTTATCCCCCGTGAGCATCGATTTGAAGTACCCGGAGGCTGCCATCGACGGAACTTGGCTGCCATTC
The DNA here is from genome assembly GCA_002917775.1 of Glaciozyma antarctica PI12. Lineage (NCBI taxonomy): Eukaryota > Fungi > Basidiomycota > Microbotryomycetes > Kriegeriales > Camptobasidiaceae > Glaciozyma > Glaciozyma antarctica. The sequence goes on along the minus strand of KZ627148.1, from coordinate 828,870 downwards.
GCTGTACGTCCTCCCTCCAGAACATTAGCGATGGGTCTGAATCCGAGGTTATTGCGCGAAAATGAGCGAGAGAACTGGACACACTCTTTTGGGAGTTTGGCTCATCCTTTTCGGCGACCGCTGAGAAGGGGAAGCATGAGCGACGAAGAGGAGACGAGATGGAGGGTGCGCGCACCGAAGAATCGAACCGTCGAGGTGACGAGCTTCGACGCTTCGCCATCAGCAGGCGCAAAGCTTTTCAAGAGGTCAGCAAGTACGGTACGCTGGGAACGCGCAGGAAGACGCACCTTTTCAGAGCGCAGGAAGGGCAGCACCTAGCAATAATGTAGAAGTCGACTCGCTCGACGTCCTTCGAGCAGACCTTGAGTGGAGCTTCAGTGACAGTGCGCGAGGGGTTCAGGAACATGAATCACCACACAGAACCGATCGTAGATCAAGCTCGCGTAGGCCATCTCGTTGAGGACGCCGCGTGCAGCGTCGGCAGGAGGACGTTCCGACGCGCTTGCCTCCAAAGCGGCTTCACGCTGCGCGAGGCGAGGCGGCTTCGATAGGCTTATCCGCGCGTGCGAGACTGAGCAGGTCGCCGGCGGAAACGTAGGAGCAGATCTCGAGCGGCGCGTTAGCTCCCCCTCCTCGTCTCAGCCGCACGCAGAGCTCACCTCGCCAAAGATCTCGCGCGGCACAGTCGTAAAGGGACGGAACAGGTTTTCCTCCTTCGCTTCCCCAGCTCTTGTCCCGTCCTCCCCACCGGCCTCCGTCGTCTTGGGCTGATCCTTCGCGGGCGCGTTCGACGCGACTTTTCGACTCTTCTTCGCCGCAGGAGGGCGGTGAGCTGCGTTGGTAGACATTCGCTAAGGCTGGTGAGGGGATGAGTCGTCTGGGATTTGGCGTCGGAGCTGGAAGTGTTGGCAGAGAAGAGGCACAGGAGACGAACGCCGCTCTCCATCTCGAGCCTCGCCTCCTAGCATAGCTCCTATCAAAGCTATGCTCCAGGCTTCTACGGCGCCCGAGCCAGCTGCACCAGAAGCCACGTCAACAGCGACGACGTCGTCGAACCCGTTCACTTCCAACCTCGACTCGTCCAAGAAGTACACTCTCGTCTTCCTGCTCTCAGTAGGAACGACTCTGCTAGTAACAGGAGCATCACGACTACTCAAGCGAGCGAATGCCCCCGCCCCCGTAACTCCAGCA
>KZ627148.1:813541-826630 GCA_002917775.1 Glaciozyma antarctica PI12 | reverse complement strand
CCTGGGCTCTCCCCCCACTCAAAACGAGGACGTTCCACCGGCGGACGAAGGGGAGGAGGAGTTGGCGTACTGGGTAGAGGTGAAGGAGACGCTGGATCGGGAGGCAAGGATTATTGAGCGGAGAAAGGCGTGGGAAAGGCTAAAAGAAAATGCAGCGCCTTGATCTGTGGCCCTGCGATCGTGTAGACAGCGAGCGTCGGTTGTGAGAGGGAATAGATAGAAGTACGATACGCTGACGATTCATGTACGCTTAGCTGAAGAGCTTACGGGGCCTGTTGGGGTTAGTGGATGGCAAGGTGCTCTCTCGCCTACGATTGAGAGTAGCAACTTGCTCAAGCTACAGCGAGTTACAACCGTGTGATCATCAATAACCAGCAGGCATCAGGAAAAGCACATTCCTCGCATTGACATCGCAACGAGTTCGTTCGCAACTTCGGTTCTTTTTCACCTCCGCTCTTTCCCTTCTTCCACAAGACGCGCTCAAGCTTGCTTGGACGCACAATCTCTTTCAATTCATCGAGATCTTCCCTCTGGATGAGGAAACTGCCTGCCTCCGCCTGCGGCTCTGTTCGCAGTCGAGACGCAGACTCGCGTCGATGCGGCAGCTGTCGTTGATTCTGAACTCGAGTATCCGCCTGCCGCACACAGTTGAAAGAGCTCTTGTGAGGAATCGAGTCCTGTACGTTTTGAAGGAGAACTTCACTTTCGTGTATTTTGGACTTGGTGCCGTTGAGCAGGGAGCAGGAGAGGGAGTAAGGCGAGCTGGTTGCGGAGCAGGGATTCGGAAAGGGAGAGAAGTGGTAGCAGGGGGCGGGAACCAGTCGGGGCTGCAAGCCATGCGAGAGGAATGCAGTGAACGATTCAAGAACTCGACTCGCCCCAATTGTTTCTGATCCATCCCAATTCCATTGCGCCCTAAACGAGTCGGAGCTCCCTTTAACCCTTCCACTTCCCATCCTTCGAATCTAAACCCTGCCCAACTCAATCCTCTGGCTGCCCCCCTCCCCCTCCCTCATCTCCTTCTCCCCCTCCCCAATCTCCTTCTCCCCCACACTCCCCGCCGGCGACCCCACCGCATGCAACCTCACACTCCTATCCGATGGGATATACCTCGAAGGATGTGAGAAAAGGAACAAGTAGGTGCAGATGAGGATCGGGAGAGTCTCGAGGCCGTAATCTGCGCATTTCGGTCAGCGAGCTGGAGAGGGGCCGGGGAGAAAGCACGGACACCAGGCTTCGTTGGAGAGGAAGTAGCCTTTCTGGTTAGAGCCTTCGCCGAATTCCATCGTGCGGAAAATACCGCGCAGGAGGATGAGGACGCATCCTGGGGAATCGCGTGAGTAGACGCGCGCGAGAGAAAAGATAGCAAACAAACCGGCGTAGAGCGTGTAGAGGCACCATGTCCAGGGTCCTTCCTTCTCTCCTGCGCGCCGAGCGCGAATCTGGTCTGCGTGGGAGCGAGGGTCAGTTCCTGTGGCGCAAGAGCTTCGCGAGGAGGAAGAGGTCGCACAAAGGATGGTGCAGATTCCAAAGATGCCAAACGCGATGGTTTGTACGAGGAATCCGGTGATGAGGATTGCCTTGGCGATGGGGTAGAGCTTGATGTTGTCCGAGGCGTACAGCTGCCGTGCGGAGGGGAAGCCGTCAGCGGCGCTTTGTGGCGAGGAAATGAGAGGACGTACGGATCCTCCACCGCCTTGAATCACAAAGGAGAGGATGTCAAAGACGACGAAGACCCAGGTGACTCGCTTTGCGCGAATGGGAGAGTACTGCTCTCCGACGTAGCTGATCAAGCGTCCGAAAACCACTGCGTTCGAGTGAGTCGAGCGAGGTTCTCCTTCTGCGGCGGAAGAGAGAACGCACTGTACTCGGTTGCCGCCATCAATGCCGGTGCGAGGATGATAAAGAGACTGTGTTGCGGCGCATCAGCTCCGTCAATCGCGCTTCTCAGCAATCAACGAAGAAGACTCACCTTTGACCGATGTACCAGACCAATCCCTCGGAACGTCCCCTGGGGTGAGCAGCTGAGACGCGCCTGAACGCGTAGCCTGCTGTCTCCCCAAGCGCGGCGAGAACAAAGGGCCACATCTGCGATGGCGGAGAAGCGTCAGGCTCGCGTTCAAGCACTGAGGAAAGGGGAGCTACGTAAAGCTACGTACATACCACGCCTTCTTGCGGATCATAATCCACGAGTGTGCGACGAAGGCGATGAAGAAACTGACTATGCACACGATCGGGAGGACGAACGAAGGGTTGTAGGCGTAGAACGACCAAGCGGCGCCAGGAGGTGCCATCTTTGGCGGGGAAAAGGAGCGAGGATCGAAGGGGAGCAGGCGGCGATACTTTGAGGAGCGGGTAGGGCGGAGAGAGGGGGGAGTAGGGGGAGCGAGCGGCGGTCTTGAGGAGGGCGCTCGGGCTGGCGACGGCGGACGATGCTGGGGTCGTGGAGCACGCGGAGAGAGAGAGACAGCAGCAAAGAAAGATGCGCAAGAGGACTCAACCCTAGTAGTCCAGATGGGGAGGAAGGGCCGCGACCATCGTGGATCCGCGTGGGGAGAACGCTCGCTTCCTCGTCTCGCTCTTTCCGGTCGGAAGGCGTTGAGGGCGTTCCAAGGTGCAGCTGCCGGTGAGGAGGAGGAGCAGTGAGCGATACTTGAAGAGGAAGGTCGTTCAGCAGCGAGGAAGGGGGAAGAGGGGGAAGAGAGGGAGGGAGGGCGTCGGTAGCGAGTAGTAGTCAGACCGAGGTGCTACTTTTGTTGTTGACTGTTCCTCTCCTTCCTCCTCTTCTCTTTCCTTTCTTCCTTTCGACGCGTTCCTTCTCTCAAGTCCGGCCCAGGACAACTCAATAACTCGGCCTCCTCGTCGGCGCCACCCTTTTACAGCCAAACGACGACGAAAACACGAACAAACAGCCGACTCACTCAACACTCCAGCAACGATGGCTCTCCACCTTCCAGCTCCACGCCGAGCATCCTACAAGAAGAAGCCTAAAGCACTCGCCTGGCCTCACCCTCTCACCCGCTCCACGATCCATCCTGATCATCCTGACACCCTCCACGGCTTCCACCACACGCCCACGGTCGCCCAACCCGCTCTAACAACGTGCTTCCTCTGCGAACTCGAGGTCGAATGGAGCGAAGGAGACGACCCTTCGAGCGTGCATCTGGAGAGGGCGCCCGAGTGCGGATGGGCGGTGTTTGAGAGCTGGGAGCTGGGAGAAGGACAAGGGCGCGACGGGGGAAGCGAGGGGCAAGGACTGGGACTGGGGTACTACCTCCTCTCTTCCCTGGCCGCACTCGGAGGAGAGCTTTCCGGGGAACGAGAGGCTGGCGCGCGCGAGGGAGATGACGTTCTCGGTGGGATGGCCGGCGGGCAAGGGAGTCCCGACGAGTGAGGAGATTGCAAAGGCGGGATGGTACTTTCGCCCCGGGAACGAGGAGGATGAGGGAGATCGATGCGTGTGCGCGTACTGCGAGCGTGCCGTCGAGGGCTGGGAGAAGGGGGACGATCCGCTGTGAGTCTCGGTCGTTGTTCTCCCTTCCTTTCCTCTTGCCCGCTCTCCGCGCGCTTTCTCGGATGGAACAGCTGACTGACGTGCCACCGCAGAGCCCTCCACCAACGTAAGCTCGGCCTCCACTGCCCGTTCTTCCTCGCCTCCGCTCCTCCCTCGACCTCCCACCCCTCTCCCGTCGCCGAAGACCTCCCCGAAGCATCACAGTACGTCCTCCTCTCCCTTCCCACAACCCAACTAACTCAACCACAGACGCTCTACTCGCCACACCTCCGCCGCTCCTCGCTCCACCCGAACTCGCACCGCCCCCGCTTCCGAAACCGACGACGCGCCCGCCCCTTTCTCCCGCTCCACCCGAGGCCGGAACGCGCCTACGAGCGACGCCGAAGCTCCTGCACCTGCTCCCGCGACAAAAGGACGCAAGGGAAAGCGAGGGAAGAAGGTTGACGACGAGGAGACGGTGGACGAGGAGCCCGCGTCGGCAGCGCCGAAGCCCAAGTCGAGGGGAGGGAAGAAGGTCGTCGAGGTAGAAGCTCCCGTTGAGGTTGAGCTCCCTGAGATGGTCGAGGAGGAGCAGGAGGAGCCCAAGTCGAAGCCCAAGTCCAAGGCGCGCTCGAAGCCTGTCGTCGAGGTCGTCGTGCGCGAGGCTAAGGTCGAGCCTGTTGACGAGGATCTGGTCGTCGAGGATGCGGTCGTGGAGGATGCGGTTGTGGAGGAGCCGGTTGAGCAGGAAGCGGAGGTGGAGGACGCGGAGATGGAGGAGGTCGTGCGCGAGTTGGAAGCTGCGGTGGTCGAGGAGGAGATGGAGATCGTCGCGGAGCCAGAGGAAGTCGCTGTCATCAAGAAGAAGGGCAAGGCGACCGTCACCAAGGGAAAGAAGGGGAAGAAGCCTGCCGTCGTCGTACACGAGGACATCGCGGAACCGACCGACGTCGCTCCCAAAGCCTCGAAGCCCGCAAAGAAGGCCGCACCGAAGAAGGCTCCCAAACTCACTCCCGCCCCTCTCACTCCCACCGCCTCTCTCTCCCCCGTCCGACCTCTCCCCTCCCCCGCCCGCGCCCACCTCCCGACCCCCTTCATCTCCCTCCCAAACCCCTTCCGCGCACCAATCCCTTCTCCCACCACATCGGAACGGGAGCTCACAGTCGGCGAATGGTACGACCTCTGTGGACGGAGGATGTACGAGGCGTTGGAGAGGGAGATGAGGGAAGGGGTGGAGAAGTTTGAGGAGAGGGTGAAGGGGGGGAGAGAGGTGCTGGAGAGGATGGTGGTGGATGCTGAGAGGAGGGAGGGGAGAAGAGGAGGGAGGACACCGAGGGCTTGAGAGGTGGGGAGGATATGTGGGATATACTGGATTGGATTGTGTTTTTTTTTTGCGAACGGACTTGAGAGAGCTCGGTGAGGCTGGTGCGCAGAAAGCCCCTGCTCGACCAGATGAACGCCCGACTGACGGTGCGAAGCCTGGTACAATTTGAAGGCCTGGCTGTTGCCGAAGAAAAGAGAGGAGAATCTGCGGACGAGAAGGCAAGACCTCGGTAGCGAGCGAAAGCAGGGTCTCCTTCACGACGCTTCGCGCCAGACTGCTCCGTGTCTACGTAATTAGTTCCAGAGTAATACGATTCCTTCATGCAAGACAGGTCGACCAGGTAAACATGGGCTTCTCCTCGACCGTCTCGAGCCGCTGCGAAAGAACCTCGTCAGCTCAACGACCCCTCGCATGACGCGAACCGAACTCACCTCAGCGACCACGATCTTCTTCCCGACCTCGCCTACTTCCTCCTCGTCCTCGTCCTCCTCCTCCGGCAGCCTCCCTTCTCCGTACTCTCCCAACCAACTCCCGTTCATCCCCTCCTCAATCCCAACACTCGTATACCTCCCATGTCCTCCTTTCCCCTTCCCTCTCCCGCTCTCAACTCCCACGCTCCCACTCCTATCCCTCCCCCTCGGCCTCCCCACTCCCGCCGTCCGATCAATATCAAACGACAGCGTCTCCCTAACCCTCTCGCGCCAATCCTTCGGCCTCCCCTCGACGTCTTGCGGGCTCGTCGAGTACCGCACGTCGTTCTCGCTCCGTACACCCCAACTACTCGACTCTCCCTCGTCCTCTGACCGATCCTCCGGTTCTCCGATCCCGAACGCTCGTTCCTCGGCTTCGACGCGGTCGAGATGCTGCATCAAGCTGACGCCCGTCAGGCTGCCAAACTCTGCCGCAGGGACGCGAGAAGCGGAGAGTGCGCTGGCGAAAGAAGGTCGGCGGGGGTAGGAGCGAGGAAGTCGTGGGTGGTCTGAGGAGACGCGTTTGAGGGGCATGCTGGGCTGGGAGATTGGCGACGGAGATTTGGCGCGAGGAGGTTGGGCAGGAGTGGGGAGAGGTCGAGTGGAGTTGAGAGGAGCGAGAGGGACGCGAGGTGGTGAGGGAGGGGGAGTGGGGATGGAGGACATGGTTGGGGGAGGAGAGGGAGGAGCGGCGGTAGAGGCGATGAGGGAGCGCGTCAGGTCGTCGTCGGCTACTTCGACAAAGTCGTCCCAGACGAGCTTCTTGGGTCGACGACAGAGCTCGATAGGACCTGCGTGCATTCTTTAGCGCCTCCTCGCTCCGCACGACCGCGATGAGAACGTACCTTCCGTCTCGCTCTTGAGGCTCTGCACGACGTTCCACGCTTGGCCCTTCATGACTGCCATTTGCTTCATAAACATCTTCTCCTCGAAATCGGGATCGATGGAGAAGAGCTGTCGCAGGTCGAGGGTCGTCTGAGCCCACCAGGCCGGCGAAGTGAGGAGGGGGAGGAAGTGATCGCGCGTCGACTGGGAGAAGGGGAGGGCGATGAGAGAGACGGGGAGGTAAAGCCAGCCGTAGGTGTAGGATCTGTGATGAGGTCAGTACGACGCGGGAGCGCAGGGAGGATGGACGGACCGCCAGCCGAGAGGGTGTTGATGAGGAAAGCTGAGACTGTTGTCGATGGCGGCGATATGGACGTGCGGCGTGTTGTCGTCGCTTGTCGAGGCAGCTGCGTCCTCGGGGGTGGAGCAAGTGCAGCCTTTGATCATGAAATTGTCGAGTCCGCGATCCCTGCGTCCAGGATCAGCTCCCTCCCTCCTCGCAAAGAGTGAAAGCGACGCACGTATTCCGAATCACATAATCCAGCACCACGAGCTTCTCCAGCTCGAGCCTGAAGCTCGCCATCATCTCCTCGGTCCACTTGAACCTCTCCTCCTTCTTCCCCTCGCCCACAACCCCATCGTCCTCGCCTCCCCATCCCCAACCATCCTCGTCATCGTCCTCGGCCTCAGCTCGTCCGCAGAGGCATGCGAACGGGGCGAGGAGGTTGATCCGCTTGCGACGGTGGGCCGAGGTGTCGAGAGTTTGGGAGAGAGGTCGACCGGGGTAGGGGTGTTCGCGAAGGAAGACGGTGGCGTCTGCAGCGTTCGAAGTCATTAGATACGCCTTCGATGAGGGAGAGGGAAGAACACACCCTGATACCCTTTGAGGAACACCTGAAACGATCCTGGTTTCTCAGGCAGCTTTCGGCCCTTGCCAGCTTTCGAGATCTTGGCGCGTTCGCGATCGATCCAGTCATAGAAGAAGGCGGGAGAGGAAAGGTTGACGACGTCGGTCCGGGGGACGATGTGGGATTCGAGGCGTCGGTCCATCAGCGAGGCAGCGGCTTCGGACAAGTAGGAGAGTTGAGGGATCAGGCAGGCGCGTCCGAAGGGCTGTCGATTCCCACAGTTAGCTGCAGCCCGGGACTGTGACGCAGGAAGACGTACGATGACACGTGCGAGGAAGTTGCGATGAATCCACTTGGTGAGCTTCGGGTTGAGGCGACCGTATGGCTGCGAACGTGGTCAGCGAGAGCTACGACAGCCCGCAAAAAGGCACGTACCTCCTCATCCTTGGGCTTGAAGATTCCAAGCGTAGTCCCTGATGCGTCTCGAGCAAAGTACGATCCACTCGAGCCCTTGGAGTTGAGCCTCGGCTGGACGCCCTGCTCGATACCGTTCCGCACCTCCTCCACCAGCCTGAGCTCTCCCATCAGCTCTGTTCCTCCGCATTAGCTCGTACGAACTCACCCATCAAAGACCTCCTTGCTCATGAGCTCCCCGTGATCCAACGTCCGTACAACGCGTTCTCTCCCTTTCCCCTTTCCCGTTCCCTCCCAGACCTCGAACGCGCTCGTCATAATCTCCACCGGCTTCGTCTTGTCCCGCTCCTTCACGACCCCGGCCTTCTTCTTCTTCTTCTTCGCCTTGCCCTCGCGCTTCTTGCGTCTGATGCGTTGGGCGATTTCAGAAGTCCAACGGCGGAAGAGGAGGTCAACGTGCAGGGCTGTAGCGGAAGGCGGCGTACGTGTGGGGGTTTGCGAGGAGGGGCCTGTGGGGAAGGAGAGAGAATCGGTTGAGGAGGAGGCTGAGTCGCTGGATTGTCGTGGGAGCGGCGCGTAGGCGGAACGGGAGGGTTTGGGTGACATGGTCGTGCGCCCTTCCTGAACCAGCACGTTAGCTGGCTTCTCGATACGTCGGGCGTGAGTTTGTTAGGGCGACCACGCTCCTGTGCTGTTGGCACGCTCCTCCTCACAGCTTCCCAGTCGTGCGTCGCGGGAACTGTGGCGTAGAACCGAAAGGCGGCAAGGACTCACCACAGCTCACGCCAGCTAAATACTCGACCGAGTGGAGCAACGACAGCTCCCAGGCGGGAGAGGAGTGAGGGGAGGAGGTAAAGAGGCCCTGAGCTCCCCAAGTCGCACTTGGCCTGATCGTTGGGGCCTGAGCAGCTCGACCGCTTCAAGCTCTTTTTTTCAGCTTCGAGCAGCTTTATTCTAGTCTAGAGTAAGGCTATTTAGCTAGATTTACAGAGCTGCAAGAGGTGAGAGAAGGAGGGAGGAGAATCGCCGGCTTGAGGCCAACGCGCTCGCTACCAAGTTCCCCCTTTCGCTCCTGCCCCGGCTATCCCTTCGCCACTCGTACGCCAACAGCCAGGATGGAGGCGAACGTGGCCACGGCCTCCTCAGCCACCGCCTCGCCCAGCCCAGCTCCTTGTCGGTGGTACCAGTTCGGTGATTCCCGCTCCCTTTGTAACCTCCTCTCGCCGAAGCTGAGCCAGGGCGTTCTCTATAGGTCTCTGCTGGCGCGGCGACTCCTGTACCTCATCCCACAGCTTTTCCGCCCTTGCAGAGCCCATCGCTTCCACCTTTACTCTCCCTCTCAAGTCCGCCACCCCACCAGAAGAGGAAGAGGAAGAGCTCTCGTGTGCCATCTGCTTCGAGGTGCCCGAGATGTGGGCTTTGCTAGGTACGTTCTCCTTAAGTCTTCGGTGAGAGTGGAGCTAACACCCGAGAATAGACAGCTGCTCTCACCCCTTCTGCATCACCTGTATCCGAGCGTGGCGCACTCTCAAGGAACGCACGCCCCTGGAGATCGCAGCAGGCAAGACGTGCCCTACCTGCCGGCGAGCAACAGTGCTAGTAACTCCTTCTCCGTGCGTGAATTGGGGGAGAAGAGAACTGGGATGAGAGCTAACGCGTCGCGTGCAGCGTCTTTCGGAAGGAGGGGACGGAGAAGGACGAGGCCATGCGGGAGCATAGAGGTAGGCTCGTTGCTATGTAATTTAAATGTGACCGAGGAGCTAACGAGCTCTGCAGAGAAATTGGCCGCGACTCCCTGCCGACACTTCGTCGCCTCGCCCTCCGCACGTCGCTGGTGTCCGTTCGGCTCCGACTGTGTACGCTCCCTCCTACAGATACTTTACCGCTATATCTGACGTTTCGCTCTGCGCAGCTCTACTCCCACACACTTCCCAACGGCGAAGTCTACACCTTCCCCCACACGCACGCCGACACGCTCGCCGCTGAACTCCGACTGAACGAGGAGGCCCGAATCCGCGCGCAGATGCTAGAAGCCTTAGGAGGAGCAGCGACGTTGACTCCGCGTCGACTGCAACAGCTCTACGAGGCCATGTCGGGGATGCCGGCTGGTGCTCCTTGGGAGGACGAGGAGGAGGAGCGCGAGGATGAATGGAGCGACGAGGATGATGAGGAGGAGGAGAGTGAGGAAGATTGGGAGGACGAGGATGCGGACGAGGACGAGGCGGATGACGAGGACGACGACCCGCCTGAAGCGGAGCTCGAACCTCGTCAGCCGTACGCTTGGGAAACGCCTGCCCCTCTTCCTCCCTTTGCAACGCCAACTCCCAACCGACTACCTCGAGATCCCGCCGCTCGACCATCAGCAGCCGACAACCCCCTCCGTCGCCCTCGACATCCCTCGACGCTTGGTGCAGCTCGACGAGAACGGGAGCGACTTGCGGCGGAGGACGAGATGCCTGCCCTGGAGGATATCGACGAGGATCCCGTCGTGCGCGCTCCGGTGGTGGCGGTCGGCAGGGCGGGGGAGCAGAGCGACGATGAGATGCCAGCGCTGGAGGATATCGACGAGGTGATGGGCGGAGGAAGCGGAGGAGTGGCATGGGAGGTGGAAAGTGGGGATGCTGGGATGCCTCCATTGGAGAGTGAGACGGACTCTGAAGAGTCTTCGGAAGAGGAGGCTTCGGACGAGGAGGATTATTCGGACGAGGAGGATTCGGACGACCTGGATGATCCGGGTTCGGTCGTCGACAGCGAAGACGACGAGAAGGATTCGGACGATGAGGACTACGATTCCGAGGCTTCAAGAGGCGAGTACGACCTCCTCGCCGCCGCTCGAATGGCTCTCGACGCGGACGGCGAGCCCGCAGGACTGGTCGACGATTCGGATCCGGAGGAGATGCCAGCGCTGGTCCCGGTCGATGTCGTCGCGCCGGTCTCAGCGGATGTGGCCAAGGAGGAAGAGGAGGAGGAGAGTGACGGGGAGACGGTGGCGATTGGGCCGAGTGCGGAGATGAGGGAGGAGAGGGCGAGGGCGGCGGATCGGAGAGCTGTCGAGGCGAGGTGGGAGGATGTCGATTGAGATGCTGAGGTGTTTCAGAAGTCGTTGCATGGGTTATTCATTAGTCGTTCGCAGTCCTTTCCTGGTGTCTTGAGCAGAGGAGAATCGAGAGAACCAGCTGAGCTGAGCTGAGGCCAGAGGAGACGTGCCGAAGTCGCGTGCAGCTCACGCTCCTCCTTCTCCCTGTCGCAGCCTCAGCTACACGCCACCCTCGTTGAGTTCAAGCTCGAGCAGCAGCTATGGCAGGTTCAGACAACGAGAGTGAGACTCCTCTCTTCAAGCCCGTACGCCCTGCAGCTCTCTCGAAGGAGTCTCCCGCTCACCTCGTCTCAACCCAGGCAACAGTCCACGAGACTCTCAAGCTCGTTATCGCTCCCACCACCCGAGGTCTGTACCACTTCACAGCACACCCGCGGCGCTGACCCCAGTCCACGCATAGTGAGCGCGCCCGCTCTCCATCTGAGTGCCGAGTACCTCCGCCTCTTCGCGACGGAAGCGCTCCACCGCGCAGCAGAAGTGGCAGCAAAGGAACGTTTGGAGAAGGACGGGACTGTGGGAGGAGGAGCGGCGGGGCCAAGCTTGTTGGAGGTGAGTGCGCGGCAGTGGAGGGGACGAGGAGGGAGCTGATGGGAGCTGCAGGTTCGCCACCTGGAGAAGGTCGCGGCGGGGTTGATTCTGGACTTTTAGGGTGGGAGGAGTGTGAAGGGAAGCAGCTGGACTGTTGGCAGTAACGCGTCGTGGGGGCGTCCTGCTCATTCGCTGCTCGTCGACGTGCTCTGCTCGCGATATCGCGCTTCCACGGGTCTCGCACTCGGCCTGCTCCCTTGATAAACACGTTCCTCCAGCATCTATTACGCCCTGCCCCACAATATCAGGTCCAGGACCAGCTCCACAACCCGTTCATCCGCCTTCGCTCTCCACACGCGCACTCTCCCCAGCTTCTCCACCTCCTCCTCAAACGTTTCTCTTCCCCTGACTAAGTCATCGACCGAGAGTAGCCCCATTCGCGGGTACCACCTAATGACGTTCTTCGCGTAGGCTTCATCGCGGACCGCAGTTTCGGTCTTCGCCCAGATGAATTTGAGGAGGAGGAGGGTGAGGTGTGCTCTTGCTTCTTCGTTGCGGTGCGGAGGGAGTGTGGAGAGGAATGGGATGGAGAGTGAGGTGGCGATGGAGGGGAGGGGAAGCTTCCATGCCATGGAAAGCGCGAAGTTGTGCTCCATTCGAGCGAGGTGTTTGGATGAGAGAGGCGTCGCGTTCGAGAGAAGCGAAGTAGGTTTACTGGTCACGCGTTTCGTAGCTGAACAGCTCATTCAACATCTCAGAGATCTGCACTTGATTTGCGGACTCAAAAGCTTGTTGAAGCATTCCTCGCAACTTTCGCCGCGACGATCCAATCTTCCCCTGCCAACAACTGCCATTAGAGCGCGCCTTTTCGAACGTTCAGGCTTGCAAGGTGAATTTGGAGAGCCTTGGATGCTGGAGGTACTTACATCAGGGGGGGGCGAAGAGAGCTGTGGACGGTGCGGAGCGGTGCAGAGCGAGAAGACCGATTGGCGTCGCAGCGAGGTTGGCTCTACTGAAACTCGTACGTTCTCTCTTTCGTCGTCTCAAGAGCGCTGTTCTCTCTGTAATATGCTAATACAGGAAGAGCGTCGGTGCACCGACCCAAGTTGGTTCAGGTCTCTCGCTTCCCCACGCGCATCACATTCCACCTCACTTCTACTATATAGCATCCCTCCTCATCAACACCAGATCCAGCACCACCTCCAATAACTTCTCTTCCACCAAGCACTCCTCCCTCCTCGACCTCCCAATCAACCTGATTTCCCCCTCCTCCAACCCCGCCCATCCTCCCACCCCCATCTGGGTGTCTCTCCTCCAATCCGGCATTCGCGCGACCTTTGAGATAGCACGTTTCATGCTGACCTGTCGCTCGTTGAGATGGAGAGCGAGGAGGTAGGAGAGGTATTGGGCTGCTGCTGGGGTGCGGGAGGAGGGGAGGGAGGAGAGGAACGGAGTGCGGAACGCGGTGGAGAGGGATGGGAGAGGGGACCCGTTTTGAGCCATGAAGGATTTAAGGAAGCTCTTGTGGATATTTGAAGGATGAGGAAGAGAGGAGAAAGGACAGCAGAAGAGCGCAAGGGTCGAAAAAATCGGACGCGACGCGCGAGGAATGGAGTTGCGCGGCCGAGTTTGACTTTCGTCGCGTGATTCACTCGAGTTTATCTATCCACTCTCAAGCTCAGTGGTGGTTTGATGGCGTCGCTCGAGCAACTACCTCAAGATGAGTCTGCGCGCCGAAAACGAAGAGTGTCTGCTGAACGCCGCCGGAGCAGTCTCGCAACGCGCGCGTTCGCAGGGTTATAATCACGGCTTTCCAGTTACCTTTAGCCTTTCCCACGCCTTTCTCCGCTCAATAATCCTTGCCTCCCGATCCAGCGTCTCCTTCACCTCTACCCAGTACGCCACCCTTTCCTCCCCTTCCGCCAGCCAGGGGAAGGAATTGGTTTGGGTGGGGGGGGAGAGCAGGCGGGGGAGGGGGGGGGGAGGGCTGGGGGGGGGGGGGGGGGAGGGGAGGGGGGGGGGGGGAGGGGATTTGAGATGTGTTGGGTCTGCTCGTCTCCTGTGTGCTGTGCGGTGGGATGGGGCTGGGG